>PVKA01000434.1:0-88538 GCA_004027165.1 Ctenomys sociabilis
CACCTGTGAGGGGGTACTGTGGGGAGGCCCACCTGTGGGGGTACTGTGGGGAGGCCCACCTGTGGGGGTACTGTGGGGAGGCCCACCTGTGAGGGGTTACTGTGGGAGGCCCACCTCTCTGGGGTTATTGCCAGCAGCATAAGAGGTGGAACTGGAGAGGAGCTGGGAGAGGCTGTTAGGGAAGCCATTTGGAGAAGCTGCTGGAGCTGTTGGAGCTGCTGGTTCCCTTGGGCTATTCTGCTGGGGGACCCTGTCATGCTGGCTCTCCTGGCGAACTTGGCTGTGGCTGGGAGAGCTCAGGACCTTGTTTTCACCGAGGATGGCTGAGGTTCGCTTTGGGGAGCTCTGGTCCTGTCTTGAGCATCACTTCCCAGCTCTGGAGGGGAAGCTGGTGCACTGCTCAGCCTTGTGGAGAAGCTTGTCACGTTGGCTTTCCTGATGGGAACTCAGCATTCCTCGTCGCTGAATGTATCAGTCAGAGTTTTACTAGAGGAATAGATATAACACAAGGTGTACAAATGTTTAACAACTTTCAAGCTTGGCTTACGACAGGCAGCCGCAGAGTTGGATGAGGAAGCGTGTAAGGGCATCTGCACACGGGAGACTGAAGGATCCGGTCCATGGTCTGGAGCTCACTGCAGTGTCCCGTGCAAATACGAATCAGGAGGCTGAAGTTTTGAGTGAACAGCTGGCAGAGGTCCCACGACCTTGACAAGGTGTTATCAGCAGGGCGGCAGCTAGAAAGCTTTGATTAAAGTGGGTTTTTAAGAGGCCGAGAGTAATGGAAGTTAGGAAAGATAAGATGCCAAAGAGAGCTCTGTGGACCCTAAGGTGCCACACACACACACACACTAACTGTCACAATGGTCACTACTGAAAAATAGCCCAGCCTTTCTCCTGAGGCTCGCTGGTGTCAGGGAATGACTAGCAGGAGACTAAGATGCTCAGAGCCCCAGAAACAAGACCATGCCTGCCCTAAGGGGCAAAGCCGATCTCTTTTTCTCCCTCTGTCCCAAATCTCTGTTTCTCAGAATACAACCTGCACCAAGAAGGGAAAAAACCCAGGTCTTTGAAGTAAAATCGGTGCACGTGTGGAGGCAGGGCCTGCACGTCTGTGGGTCCAAATGTCAATGGAAGCAGTAGTTACTGCCTTCACTTTTCCATGATCAATTGATTAATTAGCAAGCCACAGTAAAGCTGGCCATCTGCCCAGCAATTGCCAGGGCAAAGTGAACTGCCGACTGTCACTGATCCAAATCAGTCACTAACATCTTGTTTGGCATCTGGGCCTACATGGTGGTGCGTGGCTGTGGTCCTGGGACCCGAGAGCTGAAGCAGGAGGGCTCCTGGAGAGCACCAGTCTGCGTCCAGCCTGGGCAGCATGGCAAGACCTGTGCCAAAGCGACATGAAAGTAATTGCCGCGTGCATTAGCCCTGGTCGGTCCGCGCTGGGAGACACGGCCAGGCTACACATTTCATAGTGTGACATCGGAATACCTGAGAGACTTCTAGACCACACTCAGACGTGAAATAAACCATATGTACACGTGCAAGCACTGTAGTGTCTCCCTGATGTGGGCAGCTGGAAGATTAAGATCCAAAATATACAAAAGCAGGGCCAGGGAGATAGCTAAGCGGAATAAGTGCTTGCCTGGCAAGCACAAGGTCCTGAGTTCAATCCTTGGTGCTACAAAAAAAGAAAAAAAAATGTGCAAAAGATACCGTAAAATGGGAAGAAACTGTTCAAAAGGAAAGAAGAATGGGGACGGGGTAATGGAGAAAAGAAGGAGGAGAAAAGACACATATATCTGTCCTACATGGCAAGCACTTGTTCCCCTGAGCTGTCTCCCGCCCTGCATTTGCACGTTCTGGACCTTCATCCTCCAGCTGCCCACACCAGGGAGACGCTGCAGTGCTCGCGTGCACATCTGGTTTCTTTCACTCTGAGTGTGGTCTGGAGTGCATCCATTGACCTATAAAGTCTCCAGTTCATCCTCCTTTATGGCTGAGTTGTACTCTATTGTATAAAAAGACTGCATCTTTTTTCTCCATTCCTTGGCTGATGGAGTGGCTGGTTTCCAAAATCTAGCTTTAACAACTTGTGCTGCTATAAACATGGGCACACAAACGTCACTGTGGTACAATATTTTTAATTCTTCTGGGAAGATACCCAGAAGGAGAATAACTGGGCTAAATACATCCAAAATTCTTAATCCAGTAGAAGATGGAGTGATGTTCACCCCCCACAGCCTCCCCTCCCCCGCACTGCACACCTGCCCACCATCCGGCCGCGTCCTGCCACGGCTCTGGCGTCCTCTCTCCTGAGAGTCTTTAGCTGCGCGGTCCCGGCTGCCTCGATGTCCTGGATCGACTCAGAACATTTCCCTCCTGGCCACTCTGGCTTTGGGGAGGCATGGAAGTCGCGGGGTGCCAGAGCTCGTGGATGGGGGGGGCTAGGACACAGCTTGTTTTCCGCAAGCTGCCTTTGTACCGGGTGAGGCTCGGCACCAGAAGTCACCGCACTCCTGATCACACCTTGTAAAGATGCCTCGTAAACCCTCACCTCCACCCTGCTCAGAAGCACCCTTGGTGGCAGGATAACTGGCTGCCTCCTGGCGTGAAAGGTGCTGCCCGTCCGGGCGAGGGGCCTTCCAGCTCCTGATGGCTCTGTGAAGCCGGGTCCCCCTGCAGCATGGTGGTGCTGTGGGCCCCACAGAAGCCCTGGGTCCTCCCAGGAGCCAGGACAGGCCTCGCCCTCCATGTCCCTCCAAGGCCCCGCTTGCCTGGGAGATATTTTTAGAGCAATTATCACTGGTCCTGGAGGACTGAGCCTGCCAGACACAATTGCTTGTCCCTGGGACCGTAGGAGCTCTGCACCGAGATCAGCTGTAAGCCGTGAGGAGGCAGGTGGGGCCACTCCCTCTCAGGCCATGGAGAACCCCGCACAGCTGTTTTGTGCCAATCCCATTCCGCAGGAATTTAGGGTGAGCTGGCCCGGCCAGGGGGAAGCACCCTCCTGGACAGCTCGTCTTCAGCCCGAAAGGCTCCAGGCACGGGGCGCACTTTCCTAGAAAGCAGCTGGAGCTGCTGAGGGCCCTGGGGGCCTGCCCCTGCCTGCTGGGAATGCAGCTGTCTTTTCCCTGAGGGCTGTGTGCCCCGGGGTCTCATGTCTGAAGTCACCTGGGCCCCCTCACTGTGATGGTGAGGTCATTTTCCCCATCATCTTTGTCCTCTACAGAGAACTAGATTGACATGGCAGGAAGAGACAGCATGGGGGGAACAGGGGGTCCCTTTTGCATGGATGTCGTAGCACCTGGGGGCATGCGTGTGTGCTGGCATATCCTGTGCAAGTAGCATCTGAGAAGCAGTGCCCCCACACAGTATGGAAATGTGGCTGCCTGTGTGGAGATGAACTACCCCATGTGGGTGAATGTGCAAGCCTGAGGTTTACACTGAGGTGTAAGCCATTTGCCCCATGGATGCAAAGGAAGTGTTTTATGTCCTGGAACCTTGAGCCTGAAATGGTCCTCCAATCCATGACACTTCCTAAACTCCTACTCATGCTTCAACACCCCATTTTAGCACTTCCCTGGCAAGCGCAAGGGCCTGAGTTCAAGCCCTGGTTCAGCCAAGAAAAACACCCCATTGGAGCTGCCCATCATGACACTTATTGTGCCACCTTCACTGGTTTGTGCTTGGCCTGTTACACCCCTGTCTCCTCTTGGACTGTGTGCTCTTCATTGACAGCAGCTGCTTCTCTTTCTCCTTGCCTTGTCCCAGACCCTAGTCCTGGGACACTTACTGAGAGCTCACTCACCATTCCATGGATGAGAAGGTGCTCCTTGGATAATCATTGTGATTTTGATGCCCAGGCCAGGAGAGGAGCTCACAGAAGGCACTGAGAAGTTCTAGGGCAGCCCGCTGGAGACCGCTCCGTGGGTAGCCTCAGGTGCTGACATTGCTCAGCTGGCTTTTGTGTCGAGGTCTCTGGACACCAACGTGATGCACTGAGAGGCTCCCAGCCTTTCGCCCCTGGTGTGCTTGTAGGGTCATGGCACCAGTGCCCTGGCCTGATATGTAACTGTGCAGTTTTGCACCAATTCTGCAGGTCTCAGGCTTCCTCCCCTGGCTCTTATGGGGACAAGGCACAGGGAACTTTACTGTCTACATAGTTGCAGGGTCACTGGTGAGCAGTACAGCATGCAATGACACTACCTCAAGGAGGGCGCGGACCGCCAGGCCGCCTGTCCCTCTGCCCTGCCTAGAAAACAAAGCTGAGCGAATAGGCAGGGCTGCACCCAGACTCACCCTTCCTTAGCAGTCAGTGAGGAAATCCCGAGGACAGTGAAGCCCAGTGATCTCTGGTCCCGTGGGAGACCTCGGGGATCACAGTGGAGATGCCCCGAGCTCTAGCAGGCAGGGTGACGCGCACCAAGGAAGGAGAGGGACTGACAGGGCCTGGGCCCTACAATCCACAGTGCTCGTTTTAGAAGATGAAGTGCAGTTGGAGACTTGGGGTGTTCCACAGAATAAAAGCATCTCTGAATAAAGCTTTTGTTTCTGAAATTTATGTGTGCATATGTGATAAATGAATGCCACAATAGATGTGCAATAGGATATGCACTTCTTGGGGAGGGGCTACTGTCAAGCCACTGCTTTGATTTGATTTTTTTATTTGATTTTTGAAGCAGGGTTTTATTATGGACCTAAGCCTGGATTTGAATTCACTGTGTAGCCCAGGCTGGCCTCAGACTCACAATGATCCTCCTGCTTCAGCCTCCCAACTGCTGAGATTACAGAGGGTGTCACCATGCCCGGCTACAAGTCACTGTCATAAGGAAACCCCTAGAACCCTCTCCCATTCAGCTCCACCCTCAGCCAGAGCTGAGTCACATGGCTGCACAGGGAGGGAGGGGGCTGAGAAAAGTGTCCCTCTTAGCACATTCCAGAAAAACTGAGCAAGGGAGATCTTAGCAGACCCTATCCCATGAGGCCCTGTCCCTGAGACAATAACACAGTGGAAGGACACTGTCTCAGCCAGTGTCACACCACAAGAGTGGTCACCCGGTTAACGTGAGTCCACTCAGGGGATCAGGGCCACTAGAGTGCTGTCCCTAGCAGCAGAGTCACCTGGAACTGAGGAGGAGGAGAGCTGAGGGGCACAGAAAGGGATGACATGGAGAGGGGTAGGAACCTTTGTGCTTGACACATTCGCATGGACCCCAGTTCACCCACTGCCCAGTGAGTAGATGGACAAATGGATGGATGGACAGATGGATAGATGTATGGGTGGATGGATGGATGGGTGGGTAGGTGGACGAATGGATGGATGGATGGATGGATGGATGGATGGATGGATGGATGGATGAATGGATGGATGGATGGATGGATGGATAGGTGGGTGGGTGGACGAATGGATGGATGGGTGGGTGGGTGGACGAATGGGTGGATGAATGGATGGATGGGTGGGTGGGTGGACGAATGGATGGATGGATGGATGGATGGATGGGTGAATGGATGGATGGGTGGGTGGATGGATGGACGAATGGATGGATGGACAGATGGACAGATGGATGAACGGATGGACAGGTGGGTGATGAATGGGTGAATGACTGCAGTGGGGAGCTGGCGAACTGAATTCTCAATACCGACAGAAACTTTGCTTTCTCTGCTACTGCCGCTGTGCAGCGGGACAGGCATGGGCTGCACAAACAAGTTGCGCTTAAGTTGGATGCGTCTCCCGCAGGGAAGCTACCCTCACACCTTTCACGGAGAAGGCACAACTTTTTCCTTGCCCTTTTGCACATCACAGTCTCTCTCTCTCAACACTCACTAGACGCCCGCCGTGATCACGGACAAGCAGACCCGGTGAGTGACGTGGTGTTTGCTGTCACAGTGACTACAGGAACAGGCAAGGAGGGGGAAGGTGCATCTGGGACATCAATGTTAGTCTCCTGGGCACAGTGATTTCCGGGAGAGGCAGGAAAGCCCCTGGCTCAGAAGCCTGCTTCCTGCCGGGGTACTCAGGACACCCTCAAGGCTGTTCTTAGGGGAGCACCTCATTTCTGCAGTATGCGTCACTGGTCACACACCACCCTCGGCCAAAGCAGAAGCATGAACTCCCACGTGCCAAAGAGAACCATGGCTAGGACACTCATCTCCTTTCTGGAGCATTGGCAGGTGTCACCAGCCCCTCGGCTGCCTTTCATCTCTGAGGACACCATGGGCCTCGACTCGGGGTCCTGTTAGACAGGCACACGCCCCGAGGCTGGTAGGAACCTGGGCATGACTACTGCTGGCTCAGCATGGATTGGCATCCAGGACTCTCTCTCTCTCTCTCTCTTTCTTTCTTTCTTTCTTTCTTTCTTTCTTTCTTTCTTTCTTTCTTTCTTTCTTTCTTTTTATTTTTTTGGACACGGCCTTGTGCTGTCACTGCTGGTGAAAGGTCTCAGTTGCAGCATGTGCCTGCTGGTAACAATACGGGTGTGCAGATGCAGGGCACTGACAGTCACACAGAAGTGCGGTGTCTGTAATGACGTGCATGATATTTTATGATGGACGTATTACTGGTTCACACATTTTCTTTCCTCTTTCTTTGCGGTACCAGGGATTGAACTCAGGACCTTGCGCTTACCAAGCAAGCACTTATACCACTGAGCTATCTCCCTGGCCCACTTTCCTTTTTTTTTCTTTTTGAGACAGGTCTTCTCTATGCAGTTCAGGCTGGCTGGACTCTCTGTAATCCTCCTGCCTCAGCCTCCTGTGTGCAGGGTTGATAGGCTTGGGCTGCTACACCGAGCAATCATCTGTATGTTCTTTAATTCAACAGCTGTACTCTGTGCCCTTAATGTTGAACAAGAAAGACCCTGGAGGACTCAGAACAAGCTGCCAGGCTGTGGGCGCCTGGGGCAGCACTGCCCCCGACCAAGATGGTCTCATGCAGCTGTGTGCCTGGCGGGGCACCATGATGGGGCCTGAGTCCCTGCCAGGCTTCTGAGGGACGGAGCTGCAGCTCCAGAGAGAGTGGTGAGACAGGTGATCCTCCTGGGTCGAGGCAGGAGCCACGGAGCAGCAGTAGAGCCAGAGGTCAGGGCAGCGGGCTGTGCAGGAAAGCCAGGCCAGAGTGTCCAGGCCCTGCGGGCTCAAGGATGGACACTGTATCCCGAAGATGATGTCTCCAGGCCTCCCTCGCGTGCCCATCCAGATGCGAGTCTGCCTGGCGCAGCTGGAGCTGAACTGAGGTGCCAACATTGGATGCTACTGCCAGAGAGCACGATCCAAATCAGGTGAGGTGACAAGGCGCCACAGAGGATGCGGGGTCTTGCGGGGTGGGTCCTGGAGCCCTGAGCAGGTGCGTTTCCATGCTTTTTCTTTTTTTGAGGCAGGGTCTCACTGTGTAGCCAGGCTGGCCTTGAGTTCACAGTAATGCTTCTGCCTCAGCCTCCCCAGAGCTTCCATTGCATGTTTTTAAGTCAATGCTAGCAAGGGCTTGCTGGCCGGTGATTGATTCCTCAGCACTGGGCTGCAGGTGAAGTTACAGTGCTGCACACACGCACGCACGCACGCATGCGCGCGCACGCACGCACGCGCACTCACAGCCTGATGGCAGCAGGGATTCTGGAATTCTCCAACATGTGAGACATCAGTTAAGAGGCCCAGGATCCTTTGCGTCCTGTCTGCCTTTGGCTAGTCCCTGCATGGCCTGTCCTCCTGAGGGCAGGGAGTGGCCGCGCTCCTGCTCTCGAGCTGGGAACAAAGTCCGGCAGCAGCGCCAGGACTGTGTGTCCTGACTCCCAGCCATGCCCAGAGCCACTCTAGCGCGTGTCCGTGTCCCAGATGACACTGACGAAATATGAAATGCGTCCGGCCAGCGGCTCCCACCCCCAGGCTGCTGTGGGCTGAGGTCCTCAACTCCAGCTCCCCTACACACATGGGGTCATAGCCCGCTTCCCCGAGTACCAGTTTTCTTCTTTGCAAAATGGCTTTGATCTTCTAGTCACCTATTCTTACAAGGCAGGCCAGAGCTGTACTTTAGAGAAAAATAATGACACCATCCCGCTACTTCTGCAACTATGGGCAAAAACTGTGCTTCAGCAACACCGCCAGGCTCCTAACCTGAAAAATGGGGACAATTAGATCCAGGTGGCAGGCTCCATGTGAAGACAAAGGATAATGGTATATTTAGCACACCCAGCAAGCACCACGGGGTGCTAGGGAGACTCCAGTGGCATCCGCTCTCTCTGTGAGAGTGCAGAAAGAGCCCGGGGAAGCGCGAGGTCGTCCCTGGCCCCGCCCTTGGCCCTGGCGACCACGGTCAGCCTCAGATGCCACATCTGCCATGTCTCGCCATCATTCCCTGCAGCGGCGCGCAGCGAGCCTCTGTCTCCTGGCCCCATGGCCCAGCTGCTTCCGCCTCCGCTGCCAACGGCCCCGCACGCACCCGTCTGGCCACCTTTGCTGACCACCGCATAGAACGGGCCACACAGGGCCCGGGTGCTCACATACCAGTAGCTTCATTGATTTATTAATAACCCTATTACACTGAAAGAGATGTTTAGAAAAAAGTTTTAACCTTGGGCAAGATGGAAAACCTCACCCTGGGCCCCTTGTCTTCCTAGGGGTCACCAAGCCTGTGGAAGGAAAGTCCCTGTGACCTCTCTGTGAAGAACTGACTGCCTGAGGTGGGTGCTTGCTCTTTGTTTTGCAGATACCCTAGGTTTGGCTCAAGTTATTGCTATCCTGTTTATTCTAAAATCATAAGGAACCCGGTTGAAGGTCTGGCATGATTATATTTTTGTGTGTATATTTAAATAAAAACCTTGGGCTGGGGAGATAGCTAGGTGGTCTAAGTGCCTGCCTGGCAAGTACAAGGACCCGAGTCTGATCCATGTAACTGCACGCTGTGCTGGACCTGAAACTCAATATGGTGGTGCATGCCTGCAATCCCAGCACTGGGGAGGCTGAGGCAGGAGGGTCACTGCAAGTCTGAGTTGAATAGCAAGACCCTGTACCAAATAAACAAGTAAAAAAAGAAACAAAGAAAACCAAAACAAAACAAAAAATAACCCTACATCATTCTTTTCCTCTAGAAATTTCAGTGTCTCCTTCAGAAATATTCACATCATGGAGGAGTGGGGAGATGGCTCAGTGGAGTAATCACATCCCTGGCAAGCTCAGAGGCTTGAGTTCAATCCCTGGTTCTGCCCCCCCCCCCAAAAAAAAATAAATCATGCTAGAAATACTCACATCTACCTGCATCTCTGGATTAGCTGAGCATCTGAGGCCCTGCCTGAAACGCTTGCCCACTGCAGCTGAAGCCTCAGTGATGTGCCACACGGCCACTCCCTGCCTGAAGTCCTTTCATGGCTCCCACCCCCAACAGCACAGGCCCAAGCCCTCCGGCCCAGCCCAAGGCCCTTGGTTTCCTTGCTGCCTGCCACAGTGCCGCCTCTGCATAGCGGGGCTGTGGATCCCTCCCACACGCTGCATGGTTCTGGTCTTTGCATCTTTGGCAATGCTTTTCCCTGCCCCAAAGTGGGTGTTTGTGTATTTGCCCAACTCCTAGCCCTTGGTGACCCTCCTCAGCTGCTGTGTCCTCTAGGGATCTTCTGTGGCTTTATGAGAGGTTAGGTAAGGGGCCCTCAGCCCCAGCCAGATGCAGACTGCCTCTCGGGGGCTCCCTGCATTACTTCATTAATTCAACAGATATTTCTTGGGTACTTACTCTGTGACAGGCTTGGGTACTTACTTACTTACTGAGGACGTATTGATAAAGCACAGAAAAATCAAGCTGAATCATGGAGCTTAAAGTAAACAAAAGAAGTGGGCAGACAGATTCTGTGACCGAAGGAGCGAGCAGTCTGCACTGTGTCAGGGCTGTGGCTGTGTGGCAAATCGGTGCCTGGGGAAGGGGACCAAGCAGCAGGACTGTGCCACGGGCAGGGAGCTTGGCAGCATGGGCAGGCAGGAGCACTGACACCCTCCTTGTAAGGTCACCTGCGGGAGGCCAGTGGGCCAGGGGCTGGATCTGACTTTCAGAAAGAGGAGTTGGAGGTCAGCATAGACTACACACTTACAGGAAGGGGACAGCCAGGAGATTCTGGTCCTCATGCACGTGAGCAGTCGTGACACCCTGAGCTATATGGACAAGCAGGGAGCTGCCTGGCTTGAAGGGCCTCCCAGCTCCCAGGCCAGAGGGCGGGCACAGGGCTGGGTGCATTGATGGAGAAGTGTGGCAGGCGGCTCTGGCTTCACAGAGGATCCGCCTGAGCCAGTAGATGGAGGCCCACACTGCCCTGGGAGCTGGGCCTTGCCAGCAAGGCCTTTGGGTGAAAGCAGAAAGCGTGGATATGGATCAGCAGTCTCAGAAAGAACCTCAGAGGTTAAAAAAAAACATAAGATTAGGATGCTGAGAGCCAAGACCTTGAGAAATTCCAAAACATCAGGGTGGCAATGAAGGAGAAGCGCACAAGAAGGAGTTTCAGAACAACAGTGGAGAGACGCATGCCAGCCAGAGACGCATGCCAGTCACAAAGCATCAGTGACGTTCCCACAAATATTGCTTTGTTTTCTGCTCTTTCGTTTACCATGTGGATAACACATGACTTGTTGACTGTCGTGCGAAGGGCAGACTAATAAAGCTTAGACGTTTAGGATGTCATCAGCACAATTACCTGATTGGAAGACAAACATGCAGGTTTGTGCTCCTACTGTAGCTGGAGAATCGTTTCATGCTCGAGAGGAAGATGTGTGCTCGTCCCAGTCTGCTGTAAAAAGCAAGCTCTGCGGATACGGGTGGCCCTGTGCGTGCGCAGGGGCAGCGTGAGGGCACTGCGCCAGGAAGATGTTAGCCTGAGTGGCAGAGGTCACAGTGGTGCAGATTCCAAAGAGCGAATGGGCCACGAGGGGCCAGGGACAGCTGTGGGAGATCAGTTTTTGTATACTAAGATAAGGGAATTAAAGCAGGTTTCTGTGGAATGTAAGAGCAGGAAATCTAGGTTCTTCTAGGTAGGCTGGAGCTTTTTGGGACTCTAGAAACAGCGCGCGCAGCCCATGGGAGGGCGTGTGCTGCCTCACACTGCATACAGGCAAAGCAAGCACTCACGTGCATGCATACACACGCACACGTAAGTGTGCAGGCACAAATATGCACACGCACACACAAAAGCATGCACATGCACACACGCAACTACACACGTGCAAGCTCACACGCACACAATGCGCGTGCACTCACGTGCACACACACGTGCACACCACCTTCCAACAGCTCCCAGAACTTCTAATGGGTGGTCTGGAAGACTGGGCCAGATGTCAGGAGCCAGCAGAGGGTCAGCTCAGCCCTTGGGGTGGGAGGACAGTGTGCCAGGTGGAGCGTGGTTCCCTTTCTGGTCTTTTACTTTTGAGGCAATGAGATGATTCATTTACAAAAAGACAAGGACCTGAGGGGCAGGGCTGCGGGGCAGGGCTCAGTCTGGTTCTCAGCCCCTGGGTGACCTGCATTTTATTTGCCTCCCTAAGCTTCAGTCTTTGTCGTCCAGAATCCAGTTGGACTCGCCCCGCCCAGGGCGGCCCTGGGATTAAAGCACAGGCCGGGCGCTTGGGCGCGGTGGCGAACAGGGCAAACCACTGTCGCCGTGGGCCCTGCAGCCGGGGTGTGGACCGCGGAGCCGCTCGAATCTATGCGGCGACACTGCAAACCGGGACGTGAAGGACTTCTGCTGTCTGGGGCCTGGGCCAGGGTACCTGGAGCCCGCGCGGGGAGCGGGGAGCCAAGAACCCCGGTCTCGGTGGCCCGGACGGGGTAGGCCCGGGCCTAGCGTCCGGCGCCTCCCTGCGTCGGGGGCCGGGCGAAGGCGGAGCGCCCCGCGTCCCCGCCCCTCCGTCCCCGCCCCCTCCCGCTCCTTAAATTGCCAAGCGCGGGGCCGGGAAGTGCGCGCGGCAGCGCAGCGTGGTGGCTCTCTTGCTTGGGTCCGCGCTCGCTCGCGTGCTTTCTTTCTTGCGGGTGAGGGTGTCCGGCTGCCCTGTCCCCGCGGGGACCGGGGAGCTCCCTACATCTACGGCTTCGGGATCCGGAGACCCCACGCCCCGCCTCCGCCCCGGTCCGAAGACCCCCGCCTCAGCTTCCTGCGCGGGCCCCGCGCGCGGCGCAGCTCCCGGGGCCCTGGCGCACCATGACCCGCGCGGCGCGGCCCCGCCTCGGGCTGCTGTGCCTGGCCGCGTGCGCGCTGCTGGGCGCGGGGGCCGAGGCCGACTTCTCCATCCTGGACGAGGCGCGCGTGCTGGCCAGCCAGATGCGCAGGCTGGCGGCTGAGGAGCTGGGGGTCGTCACCATGCAGGTAGGGACCGAGCGCTCTGGCCCGGGATCCCGTCTTTGTCCCGTCCCGCGCGCCCGGCTCCGCCCGTGTCCCCGCCGCGCCTAAGTCCCCGGCCTGGCGCTTCCTCGGCGCCGTCCGGGTCGCCACTCTTTGTTGCTGTCTGCTCAGCGCGCGCCGGCCTCGGGCTGGCTGCCGTGTGTGTGCGCCTTTTGGGGAGGGACCCGGCCCAGGGAGGAGGGCCCAGCTTCCCTGGCTGCGTCTCCGCGGGCCCGGGGACAGTGGCTTGGGAACACCGGCTGCGGCCAGGTAGGACCTGGAGCCACGCGACACGCGCGGCCGTGGACATCACCGAGCTGCGGCCACCTGGGAGGCCACTCGCCGTTGTTTCGTCTCCGCGGCCAAGAAGGCCTGCTCGGTTAGGAAAGGCGGAGGTGACGATCGTAGTAAAATGTCACCCTTCTCCTGTGTGCGTACACGGTCCAGCTACACTCGCAGGGAGGAATGTGGTCTTCGAAAGAGCGAAGTTTCCAGGAATATGCTGTTTGCATCGGTTTCTGATTTCACCCCGTGACCAGCTCGCCTCCCACGGGGAAGGCTCGTTTCAGCACTTTGGGACTTGGGTTTCTGACGTCTTTTTTTCCTTTTTCTTTCTTTTTTTACCCTGCCTCCACACCAGTGCCCTTCCCAAAAGGTGCAGTTTTCCTAAAACGACTTCTAGGACCTTCTTCCCTGTACCAATAACGCTAGTTTTCACAAACATATTGTATTCATTTTTAAGGGAGGGGGAGGAGGCTCCGAGGGCTGGTTGCAAGATAACTTTACAATATTTGCAGACCCCAGGCCCTGAAGCGCAGTCGAGTCGGATTTTCTTCATTTGCATAATAATAGACGAGCTTTTTTGAGATCCTTGCTTTACCCTTCACTACAATCGCTGGAGTTCAGATGCAGTTATAATTTTTTCCATATGCGTCTTTTGGTTCCTCACTGTTACCGAGTTCTTAGCTGTGACTTTAAAGGCAATGGGAACTAGGGTTTTCATTTCAATTCAGAACACAAACAGCATCGCGTCTGGGCACGGAGCACTTGGTAAAAGTGGTTGAGTGCATTGCAGTTTGGGCTTTGCTCTGGGGATTAGCCGGCATTTGTCACCCTCGCCCCATCTCTAGGGTTGGGGGGGTAACTGGGGGCCTCCAGGTTCCTCCTGGCTGCTGAGAGCTTGCTTTTGCTAAGACGCTGCCGCCCTCTCACTGTTTCTCACCCTGTCCTTGACAAAAGGTGAAATCGGATCCCCACACATTGTCATTCAGGTAGGGACCCAAAGCAAATGTAGTTTTAAAAGGCTTCTCTGTTGAAAAGGAGACACTTCAGAAGGGGGGGGGGGGGGGGGGGGGGGGGGGGGGGGGGGGGGGGGGGGGGGGGGGGCCCTGAGCCCAAACGGCCCTTCCTCTCCTCCCTGTTGGCCTCTGCCCGCACCTTTGCTCATTGTGCTGTCCGACCTCCCGCGGGCAGGGCTTTGTCTGGTGAAATGGCAAGTGGCTTCTCTCCTGCTTTGAAAGGAGACACACATACTGTATTTCAATTTCTCCTCGAGCCATATAGTGATCTGCCACTTGCCTGGACCTGGGAAAATAGGGGCAGGCCTCTTTGTAACTGAGACCACCAGTTTATTTATTTTTTTGGGGGAGGGGGATACTTGTAAAAAAGTAAAATCTAATGCAGGTGAGACTTCTGGCTTCTAAGGAAGGCTGTGAGAGCTACACATTCCTCGGCAGCCCTTGGGACTGGGGCAGCAGATCTGAAGCTAGTTCAGTGGCCTGCCATGCAGGGGGTGCAGCCGTCCTTGGGGACTGTGGGGTCTCACAGCTGGAGAGCTCCGCCAGCCGTTGGGGGTGGTCATGGGTGAGCGCAGACTTTCACACAAAGCCCAGGGAGTGGAGGCTGCGTCTCTAGGCAGCAGAAGAATGCTTTCCCTGGATTAAGAGACTGACCCCTTTTCATCTGACCTTGGCGTTGGTACAGCGTGGGCCTTCCGCAGCCTCTTGTTTTAGGAGAAACTTTCCGCGGCCCAGTTTATTTGTGAAAAATGAAAGCCAGCAAGCAAGCCCGCCAAAATGGCCTGAGTGCTGCTGCTGGGGACCACATCCAGACAGTTTCTCATTCTGAGCCCCTGCAAAGTCGAAGTAGCACCCAGCAAGGCCTGCTGTCCAAGGTCAGATGGTAGCAGGCAGTGCTCACAGGGGGTGGCAAGGGATGATTTTACAAAAGCAGAGACCAAGCCTTTCCTGGCTGGCCTCCTAAGACACTTTTTGTGCAGGCTGATAAAGAAGACTTTGAAAAGTGGTCTCCTCTTGCAAATTGTTTCAGAAGTTTTCTAATGGAGGCCGCCTAGTTGTGTTTCAGTGCTACACAGTTTTAAAAATGGACAGAATTTTTTTAAACCTTTAAGTGATTTGCACCAGCCCATTTGGCCATTGCCCAGGGCAAGGGGTCCCCAAATACCTGGCAGCAGGCATCCTGCATTGCTGGAAAAAGCCAGAAACCTCCGCATCCTCCCCCTGGGATCAGTGTTGTGCTCTGAAAGGGCTGTCGGAGACTGTCCTTCCACCATTCATGCCACAGGTCCTTCACGGGTGGCCTTATTAGGTGGGAAGAGCCATGAAGACTGGGGTTGAGTGTGGCTACGTGCGAGTTGGGTGATTTCTTTGTAAGCCTAGGAAGGCCGCTGATTCCTTAAAACTTGCTTTGAGGATTTTTTTTTTTTTTTTTTTTTTTTTTTTTTGCGGAACCAGGGATTGAACTCAGGCGCTTGTGCTTGCCAGGGAAGTGCTTATTCCACTGAGCCATCTCCCTGGCCCCTGCTTTAAGAATTTAAAGGACAATGTGCTTGAAGACCTTTGATCTTGATGTGTGTCACTTCTCCTACCTGGGGAATAGGCCCTGGAAATGGGAGCTCTGTGCTGTGGGCTCCAGGGGCCTGCAAGGAGGGCGGCAGTCCTGCGCCCTGCACAGTAGGGGACTCTGCTCAGGTTGTGAGAGGTCTGTCTGCTTGGGGCTGGTTCTACAGGCACTGAGGAGGCCGGTTTTTAACAGTATGGGACAATATGCTGTTGTCTCAACAGCAAAGCCTGGTGCTGGGCCAGGGTGCCTGCCTCGGTGTGAGCCATCCTGGCTGGGCACAGCACTGTGGGCTTGGCAGACGCACCAGCAGGTTGGTGAAACCGCTGCCAGATGATGGGCCAGGAAGAAAGGCCCAAGAGGAGCTGCTTTCTATTTCTAGTCCAGGCAGGAGAAATCCCAGGGGCACAGCCAGAGCAAGTCCCATGAGGGGAATGCAGCAGCAGGATGGCCACCCAGGACAGAGGTGGATGCCAGAGAGCCAGGCCGTGTGGAGAGATGTGGCTGAGATGGAGGGGAGACCTTGGCCGTTATCAGTAAGGCCATACTTGTGCCTGCAGTTGTCTCTGCATGGATCCAACCCCAGGGCCTTGGGTTAGATCGTGGTGGCTGTGAGAGGTGACCAAGGCCTGCTGTGCCTGTGCTGGGGATGGCTAGTGGGAGGACCAGGCCCTGGACAGCAGGGGCACAGCAGCAGGAGACAGGAATAGGCCGTGGGGACTGCAGGAGCCGCCCCCTCACCATGATGGTGCTCAGGGAGGTCTCCCTTTCACCCCCACCCCGGATGTGGGGACTCGCTGGCCCAGCCGCAGGCAGGGTGGGAGCTAGTTTGGTAGGCATCAGATGCTTGTGATTCTTCCAGGTGGTGGTGCCGGAAGGTGTGGCTGAGGCCCTCAGCCCTTCCACCAGTGCAGCTCTGGCCGTGCCCCTCTCAGCCCCCCAGTGTGGCGCTCTGGCGACCTGGGGGCCTGTGCATGCCAGTGGTTCTGGCGCAGCTGCAGGCCGTGTTGCACGCTTGTTAGGTGAGACCTACACTTTGCTCTACTGCGAGCCACCATCCCAGGATGGCCTTGGCTGGGAGGCAAGGATGGGGACCCGTGCAGTGCTTGAGGTGAAGCCACCTGTTTGTAAATATTACGTGCACCTGCTGCGCGTAATAAAAACTTGGTGGGAGGACTGCTGTGTCACTGCTTCCAAAGCTGAGTATTTGGAGCGGAAGAAAGCTGACCATGGATGGACTGCTCAGGGCAGAAGTGGATTGGAGCAGAATGGCTCTGCGGGGCGTCCTGTGGCTGTGGCCTCTTCGAAGCCCCACAGTCCCAGGAGGTCTGGGGAAGGGGAGCCAGCGGCTTCACACTGTTTTTTTTTTTTTCTTTTTTTTTTTTTGTCTTTTTGAGACAGGGTCTCACTATGCAGTTCAGGCTGGCCTTAAGCTCACTTTGTAGCTTAGGCTGGTCTTGAACTCACAACAATCCTCCTGCCTCAGCCTCCCGAGTGCTGAGATTACAGGCATGCGCCACCATGCCCGGCTCACACTGTTTAACCTGCCTCTGCTCCATCCAGTTGCTGCGTGCGGATCTGATTCTTTGAAATCATGGGGATGAGTAGGCTGGAGGAGTCTTTCAGAGCCTGCGAGCTTGGCCTGAGGTGGAGTGAGGAAGCTTTATTTTGCATCTTCTTGCACAGCGTAAGAACTCAAATTCAAGATGGGAGGGCGTGCTTTTGGTGCAGCAGCTCCTCGCAGTGCAGCTTCCAGCTGGCGCTCAGCACCCTGGGTGCAGGGCGCTCACACTTTCTGTGGGTCAGCAGGGGAGCTGTATTTTTTAAAAAAAAAAAAATCTAAGAGCAGTTGGTGAGCAGAAGTAAAAAATATGGGACCAGCATGTTAAGGGGTACAGAGCTCCTGAGCCATAGTCAGGAAACTTTTTTTTTTCTCCTTTTGTGTAGGGGAAAGAAGCGATGGAGATTGGGTTAAGATTCAGGCCTTCGTCCTGAGCTGTGTAACCCCAGACTGCTTTCATTTTGAGACAGGGCTTCTCAAAGTGGCTGAGTTGCCCAAGCTGGCTTGAACTTGTGGTCCTCCTGCCTCAGCCCCCCAGAGTGCCGGGATCACAATTGTGCACCAGAGTGTGGCCCTCTGTTGCACTGGCTCTAGCGTGTCACGTGCAGACCTCAGGCAGGAGATGCAGGTCATGTTTTGGGGAATTTGGAAGAAAAATACCGGGACCATATTTATAATTATTTACTTTTAAACTTCTCTGTACAAGGCTTTCAGAAATATGCACAAATAAAAAAGTGGCCTAAGAATGTGCACCTTACTAAAGCTGGGGACGCAGCTCAGCGGCACAGTGCAGGTGTGCGGTCCTGAGTTCGACTCCAGATACCTGCCCCGGCTGCTCCTGGTTTGTATGCAGGCTGCTGTGTCTCCACCTCCCCCTCCTTTGTGCCTCCTCCCTCTCTGTTGTACCCTGCCACCATGATGGGAGCTACTTCTCTGTGGGTCACAGGCTTGTCCCTGCACAGACAGGAGCCCCAGTGGACTCCTGCTCTTGCAAACACTGGGTTGGGGGCTTGGGGATCTCAGCAAAGAGACAGTTGTCAGTGCAGCCAAGTGAGCAGCAAGTGTGCGCGGGCCGGAGCGAGGCCGAGGCAGGATGGATGCCTGCAGGACCGGTGCACAAGCGCAGCTCCGGGGACAGCGACTGGGAGCTGGTGACTGCCCTGGGTGGGCCGCCTCGGTGACTGCGTTGGTGTTGTCACGAGTGTGTGTCTTGTGCAGGCTATGTAAGGCCTGGGCTGTGCGTTGATTAGTGTCAGAGTGGCACTGCGCGTGGTGAGGGCGGGGCTGGCCCTAGAAGGTGCCACGTGACAGGCTGCTCAGCAGGTGTGTGGGGGGGCTGCAGCCGGGCTCCCTGCCAGGTGGCTTGGAGCCATGTGCATGCCCGTCCCACCAGGTGACACACGGCAGGCCCATTGCTTGATACCACCTGCCCAGCCTAACCCTGGTCAGACCAGCTGCATCTCCAGCCTACGAGGAAAGCAAAGGAGACCCGAGCAAGAGGGAAAGCCTAGAAAATCGGTGGGGTGTTCAGGGTGCCTGGGCTGCTGCAGCCTCCATTACCCATCCACCACTCGTCCTGGGGCGGTGACCAGGCTCAGCAGCGCTCCCCTGATCCACACCTCTGTCCTTGAACTCCAGGACCCAGGTCCCAGCAGGACCCCGATGGACCTTAGAGGCAGTCAGATTGACCCCCCTTGCTTTCCCTGGACTCCTTCTGGAAACTGAGGTAGGGCGGGAGAGTGGCTCTCTGGAGGTGTCACCAGCCAGAAGCTGGTGGTCGATTCACACACAAGTCTGGCCTGAGGATTTGTGTGCTTTTTGATCCTCTCAGGATCCCCTACTGCAAGGGTCTCGTCTTCATTCCTTAAACTGGAAAAGCAGTGTAGACTCTTCTGCTTTTGGAAGGAATGTTTGCCCCGTTGCTTGGGGGCTGGGAATTTAAAACTGATGGTCTCATTTGACAGCTGACTGATTTTTCATGGTTAAGCTGTTACTTAAATCATTAAGTCACTGACCTACTGATGAAAGTTCAGAAATTCCGAGCCTTATTAAAATGTCAGAGTTTTAAGAGTTTATTTATGGATGTGCGTTTCTCCTGGTCCCTGCTAGCATCGCACTGTGCCCGCACTGCACTGCTTTGGGGAGCTGGCTCAGAAAGCGGGTCTTCCTCTCTTCACACCCCCATCCATGCCTTGGCCTCCTTCCCTTCTGAGAAAAACCTCTCCTGTTCTTGCTTCCCATTGTGCCCTTGGTTTGCTGCTTTTTCTGAGTTGGATTTCTTGCAGGAGCAAATGTAATCAGTCTGTAGCGCTTTATCACTGAGGGCCTGCTTCACCGCCAAAGTCGTTTTTCTTTTAATTAAAAGAAAAAAAAGCATTTTTAAAAAAGTAAGTTCTTAGGGGAGGAACAGCTCTGGATGTTTAGTGTTTGCCTGTGTAAAACCCACTGAAGGAAATTCTACCTGTAATTTTCATTCTATTTTTGAAATCGGCCTTGATGGCTTACCTGCCTCTCCCTGCTTACTAGGAGCGTGGAGTAGGAGGTGAGTGTGCACGTAAATTGCAATAATATTATTACTTCGGGAGAATTGTTTGGTTTGGTGTTGAAGCTAAATAAAGCTCGCTTGGGCCCTTGCCTTAGCTTGCCTCCTTTTTTCTCTGCTCAGAGATAGCTTTTCTCCCCGGAGCTTCTTCTCGAAGCCAGCTGAGTTAATTACAGTTTGCAGTCTGCACTGCCTAAATGCCGGGGGTGGGGAGACAGAAAAGCAGCTTATGTTGATATTTCCCTGGAAATATTATGCTTTTTTGTAATTGCAGAGTAGGAACCAGTAAATTTTTATCTTGTCCACGATAATGTCTTGTTCTCTTCGAGCCACAGCCATTATTTTAAAGATGCCATTGAAGCCCAAGATGGAACTGCATTTCTTCCTCAACTCTTTTTGGATTTTCCCCCCTAAATTTTAGTTTTGCATGGAGTAGTTTAAAAGGTATTCAGAGGCCCTGGTAGAAGGATGGTGGAAATCTGCAGGCCAGGGAGAGCGAATGTGAATTTTTAATTAGGCCTTGAGCAGTTGTTTCGCAGAGCGGAGGCATGTTAGTGACATGCGACGGCTGCATTAGCCGAGGCTGACGTTTCGCTTCAAACGTGGACGGCAGCTGCACTGTGCAGATAAAAGTTGCCAGGCGAGCGCCGGCAAGGTGGATGGGTACATAATTAGCTGTCCTGCATTGCTGCAGAGGGGCGAAGCCTGCCAGTCACGGGCGGGAAGGAGGGGAGATTAGCAGGAGGAGAACGGAGTATGTCGCGCGGCACTCGGAATCATTCTGGCTGGGGCAGAGCGATAAGGCATGTGGACCGAGAGTGGAGCACAGTGGCCAGCTCCCTCCCCTCTTCCTTCTAAATCAGTGGCCCGTGAGTATCCTGGCTCTCCAGCCCACCCCAAGTGCATTTGTAAACTAATCTTCCAAAAATGGTCTCAGTACATATTTCCGTGCCACTTGAAAATAAAGTGAGGGCATTTACACAGGGAGAAAACAGACGCCCCAAGCCTGGATGCCTGTTGATGGGCAGAAAACGGTGTTTCCAGTGTGTCACCCTCGGATGTGAATGTGCAGTGCTCATGAGTGTTGGGGACAGTTTTATGTCTCTGAGCACCAGAACATGTATGTGGGTTGGACTAGCTTCATCGAATTCACCCCAGAGCCTGGCGCTCTGGTAAGGCCCTTGCGGTTTGTGTCTCTCTGCAAACCTGCACACTGACCTGGAGCATGGAGAGAAGGACCGCCCTACTCTCTCCATCCCTCCAAAGCCACCATTCTAGCGACACCTTGCCCTGTGAGCTGCTAGCTCTGCTCCAGCCTTGGGGGGTGGTAGGCAGTCATTGCTGGTCTGGGTGGTTTTGGGAAGAAACCTGGGAAACTTGGCTCCAGAGTTGGCCACGCTGGTCTTGTAGCTAGGGGACCTGTCCTCCCCCAGCGTTGGGGACAGCAAGCATATGCTGATTGCAGACCTGTAGTGTGGGCTTTAAACGTGAGGTGTGCGGCTGCAGGAGGCCTAGACGAAGAAACACAGTCACGTGAGAGAGGCCGGCAGGGGCGCCGTGTGGGCTGGGGTAGGGGCCCTGGGCTGAGACTACTTGGGCTGGAGAAGTCTGGACTCTCGCTGTCACCTGGGAGCTTCCCCAGGTAGGCTCCTCTTGGTGTTTACAGTGCGGATTTCCTTCCACTTGAGGTGTCTGGCCTGGTCTCGCTGCAGAAGTCAACTGTTTCAGATCATGGATGCATCCAGCTCTGTTTCTAGCATGGAAGGACTCTAAGGAAGTAGCAGTGGGTCTGACGTTGCATTTATTTATGGAAGAGGCAGTTGGGCTGCTTTCAGGAGTAGAGAAAAGACAAGAAATGGGGATATCCTCGCAAATCATGTGTGCTCAGAGCCACTTTACCCCAGAAGTTAGCATTCGTTAGTTAAGTCATTCAACAGATATGTATGGGTGCAGCCTGCCCTGAGTTAAAGAGAGAACAGAGTAGAGGAGGGGGGAGGGAGGGAGGGAGGGAGGGAGGGAGGGAGGGGAGGAATAGGAGAAGGATGGGAGGAATGTGTCCCTTAAGCCACCCTGCTAGCAGAAATGGACAAATGGCCATATAAATAAATGCGAGTACCAGTCATGGCTCCTGAGTGGAGCTGTGAAGGAGCATAGTTCTTCAGAGGAGCACCAGGGCATTGCCTGTGTGTGACGAGGGACTGAGCCGAGACTGCTTCCCTAGCCCTTAAATCAAAACTGAACAACCACAGATTTTTCTTTTAAATTTTGAGACCGGCCTCTCATTCACCACCCTCCTGCCTCAGCCTCCCAAGCCACCTCAGAAGCCCGTGCCGCTGGACCTGGCCCACGGAATCACTTAAATCTAAGTTAGAGACTGCACTTCCAGAACAAACAGAAGTTGTGTGTGTTGTTTGTCTGTTGGAAGCTCTGAAGGTTCCCATGGTTCCCAGTAAAGCCCCAAATTCCGGTGGCCCTGCCACCCTTCTGATGGCATGCCTCTCCCCTGCTGGCAAGTCCTGCCCCAGGGCCTTTGCCTAGGCTGAGCTCACCTGGAGGAGCCAATCAGGGGAGGGGACTTGGTGGGAGCCAGTAGGAGAGAACTGCAGAGTGCACGTGGATTTCTCCCCTTCGTCAGCTGGGTATACCAGCTGCTTCCCAGAGTCGCCTTTGCCTGTGTGTTGTTCTCCCCTGACCATTCTGGGGGTTCAACCCAAGGCCTTCTTATTTATTCATTTATTTCAATATCCCTAAGCATTGAACCCAGAGACATCTTACCAAGCTACTCGCCCCATCTTCACTTCCTTCCCACTTTAAATTTTTTGTCTTTCTGAGTTGTCCGGGTTGGGCTAGAACTTGGAATCCTCCCGCCTCAGCCTCCTGAGTGCTGGGATCCCAGGTGCATGGATAGCCCTGACGACCTGCATGGGTGGAGGGTGACAGTGGTGGCCTGGAGAGGCCCAGGCTGGGGCCAGGCCCGGCCCTGTGGCTGGGGCCCCGCTTCCTCCAGCGCTGTGAGCAGCCTGCTCTCTGGGGGGCTGCAGTGAGGCTTGAACCCACTGCTGGCTGACTCTGCTCGCTGCCGGCCTCTGCGTGAACCATGCTGTCATGTCTTCCCACGAGGGACAGCCTTCTCCAGAGGCTGTGACAGTTTAGAGCAGTGTCTACTGTGGCCCGCTAAGGTTCAGTTCTATGCTTGAGGGGCACAGCCTGAGGCACAGCCACCTCTCCTGGCTGTTGGCAAGTGTGCAGTCGCGGTGTTGGGTCTGTCCCCTCCCATGCTGACCCGTGGTTCTCGGCCTGTGCAGGCCCTCATGTCCAGGCCATCACAGTGGCCTCTCATGGCTGCTTTGCTCGTGTCCTGGTGGCTTCATGCTCTCCCTTCCAGATCCAAGTGTCTGTTCCTTGCATGCCCATGTCCTCTGCCTGCCTGCCCCTCCAGGCCCTGCGCTGCTCCGCTCCAGGGTGTGGGAACCTGCCTGCGTTCCTTCTAGCCCCTTGGGTGAGGGCCGCAGTTCATTGGCACTGCCATGGCGCTGCCCCATGGCCCCATCCACGCTCCCACGGGCCCCACCCCCACAGCCCTGTTGTCACCTTGTGAGTGTAGAGCCCGTGCAGCCCACACTGGGGGCTGTGCAGTTCCCAGACTGCAAGAAGGCTGTAGCCAGCACCCACCGCCACCCAGGGGTGTCTACCGAGGACCCCCAAAACCTCAGGGTGCTCTCCAGCCCAGTCTTGCCTCCCCATGTCATTAAACAAAAGCATCGCATGATACACGGCTGAGTCTGGCCTCCGTTTAGTGTAACGCACTGGAAATTCATGCTTTTCTTTTGGCACTGGGGGTTCCGATAGGCACTCACCACCGTGCCTGGCCGAGTCCACGCTGTCCTGTGGCCGAGCACGACCCAGTCCATCCTCGGAGGTGTCAGGTCTGCTCCCAGCTGAGGAAGCTTTGAGATGCAGGGCTGTGCAATAGACACTGGCACCAAGTGTTCCTGGCTGTGGGGTGGGGTTGCTGTGCGCGCACGCGCGTGCGCGCGTGTGTGTGTGTGTGTGTGTGTGTGTGTGTCAACTTCGCAAGACCACAGGAGCTGGTGACATCTTCCTCAAGCCAGCATGGGACAGAGAGAGCTGGTGCTCCCTGCAGCTGTGCGGAGTGGCGTCTCACCACCGGGTTTCTGTTTGTTTCTTTGCTTTTTGTGACAGTGTCCTCAGCCTCCCAGCACTCCTCCTGCCTCAGCCTTCCACTTTCTGGCTGTGTGTCACCAAACCTGGCTTCACAGTTCTGAGCAATGGTCCAGAACCCTTTAAAAGTCTTTGCTATTAGGGTGTCTTGTTGCCATGAGGTATCGAACCTGTACTGGGTTTTAAGTTTCAATAGGTTGAAAAGCAGCTTAATATTGTTACATTTGTAGTGTCTTACAGCTGTCACCCTCACCCAGTTTCATAGCAGCCCCTGTCACTGCCGAGCGCTCCTCGGCGTCTGTTTATTGCTGAGGTTTGAGCGTGTGTCTCTGTCTTCCCACATATTTACCATTTTCCCCATAGGGCCAGATTCTGCTCTAAGTGGAGTTTTTTCCAAATAGTGTTGTTCACTGAGGAAATTGGATTTCATTAAATAGGGACACCCAGGGTTGGTCAGCAGAGACAAAACCAGCAAAATCCAGGAGACACCCAGATCTTTCCAGAACTGCTGCTGACTCAGGTGAAAATAGCACCTCTCGTGCCATCTGAGGGTAGCATGGCTCGAGTGGCTTCCAGACCAGTCCCCAGCTTGCATTCGGGCGCCAGACTGACTCATTTGCCAGGGGTGGGGCAGGGGTGGGGACAGGCGGGAGGGAGGGCGGCTGGAGGACGGGCGCTGAGCAGGTGCCAGAGGCTCTGAGGCCCAGCACCCAGTGGGGACCAAGGATGAGTTCTGCTCCAGCCCAGGGTGACACCCCGGGAGGGTCTGGGATGACAGGGACAGGGTGACCTTTGCTGTTTTGATGCCCCTTGCTGGCTATTAGCCTCTGGCTGGTGGCTTCACAGGTAGAAATGTCCCTGTGGGACACATCACCCACTTCAGAAGAGGTCCGTGCCCCACTCACTAAAGGTGCCCTTGGTTCACCAAGTGGACGTTATGACCACTGCATAATCCGGTACTTGTCGCCATTCCATGGATACTGGACTCTAGGGGGCGAAGGTCATCACAGTGGCTTCTGTCTTCGCTATGTCGGGCTCCCAGGCATCGTGGGGCACAGCTCAGTTGCAACATTAGGGAGGTGGAAGCAGGAGGATTGATGTGAGTTCGAGGCTGGCCTGCTCTGCGTGGTGAGATCAAGGACAGCCTGGACTACCTGGTGAGACCCTGAAAAAGACATAGTGGGCTGGGGGTGCAGCTCAGTGCCAGAGCACTTGCCAGCACGCAGAGGCCTGTAGTTGTCCCCAGCACCAGAAATCCGGTACATGCTCAGCAGAAATCATGGCAGCCTCTGTGCCTGAGCTTCCCGGCCTGGTGATGGTGGGGAGGGGCCTCACTGGTGCTGCTGGCCCCAGCCACTTTGGGCATTGGGTTGTGGGTCTTCCTATACTGTTGTGTCTATAAAATGCCCGTGTGTGTGTGTGTCCAAGGCAGTCAGCATTTTGCTAGAAAAAAGAGGCTGTATGGTGCTTTCGGCCCCACCAGCTGTGGGGTCGTTAAATAGCGACACCCAGGATTGGTCAGCCTGTCAGCTGGGCTGAGCTAAGCCTCGGACCCAGTGGGTCAGGGTACCGGGCTCTGCGTAGGGTTGGACTCACGTCGTGGATGTGCATGTGACCACCGTGCACATCGCTGCCTCTGTCTCCTGAGAGAGCCCCTGCCAGCCTCAAGGAGTAGCGGGGACAAGGTCTGCGCCTTCGGTCATCGAAGAACCCGGAGTTGGTCCTTGCAGCGCTTCACAGATTACATTATAATTTTAAGTTTTTGTGAAGTAATTGTGGTTTGGAATTGCCTGTGCTGTGTGTGGCCTGGTTATATTTCATAAGCATGTTATTATAGATACATCTTAACAACATATTTTGTCTTGTAGACAGAATTATGTGTTTTGAGACCTTGCTATGTAATTCATGCTGGCCTTGAACTCCCTAAGGAACTATGCAGCAGTCCTCCTGCGTATTGGGATCACAGGTGTGTGCCAGCACACCCAGCTGAAATGGTAGGGTTTCTTTTTAGTGCTAGAACTTGAACCTGGGGCAGCCATACTGAGCCGCATCCCCAGCATGTTTTAACGTTTTTCCCTTCATTTTGAGACGGTCTCACTATTTTACTAAATTAGCCAAGCTGAGCTGGATCCTGCGATCCTCCTCTCTTAACCTCCAAGATCTTGGAATTACAGGCCTGCAGTGCCATGCCCAGTTGGCAGAGGTAGTTTGTGTAATCCATGTTTTGAGTTTCAGTTTTCTAGCTAGTTTCTTTGTCCATCTCCAGTTTCCTGCTTGGCTCATGCCTCTGCCTGCTGAGGGTGCTCGGGAAGGTTCTGGGCAGACTTGCTGTCTTTTAAGCATCTTGCTGTTGTTTATTTCATAGTTTGAAAATGAATGAATTTTCAAATGATCATAAATACAAGCTTTACTGGATTTTTTTTTTTTTTTTTTTTTTTTGTCTTGTGGAACTGGGGATTGAACTCAGGCCCTTGTGTTTGCCAGGGAAACACTCCACTGAGCCATCTCCCTGCCTTCCCCTTTTTTTCACTGGATTTTAATAGATGAGTTTTTTTGGTTTTTTCTGTATTTAGTACAGGGTCTACAGGATCTCACTACACAGATCAGACTCGTAGTGATCCTCCTGTTTTCAGCCTCCCAAGCCCTGGGATTACAGGCGAGCACCACCATACCCAGTCTCAATCACTGTCTCAGCACGCCCCGAAGGCAGGACCAGCATAACAGGTTGGGGATCGAACCCTGGCCACTGTGTTCTGCCTAAAGCAGGCGCTTAGGCTGGCCCAGTAGATGAGTTTTGGAAAGTTTCCATGCCTGGCTAGAATTTGGTGCTAAATGTTGGTTCTTTCAGTTGTGAGACCCAAGTGAGTCTTCGGCGCACAGAGGCCGGCTGGGCTCTGAGCCATGAGCGCCTGGGCTCCACCCCGCCCCTGAAGACAAGCATAAGAGGAGAAAGTACAGGTAATTCTCATGGTGAAGCCACTTGGGTGGGTTAATGCAGGGCCTATGAGGCCGGCCAGACTCCGCTCTCCAGGGCGCAGGGCCATGCGCTGCGCTGGTGCCGACTGGTAGGCTGGGCCTGCAGGGTGCTGGCGTCCCTGTGTGTCCCTCTGGCTTTCTCTTTCCTTCACATCTGGCCAGAGACACCCTCCGGCTCCCTGTTCCCCAGGCCCAGGACACTGCTGGGCTCTGGTGGCTTCACAGGTGTGCTGTGGGAGGGTGCTTCCAGCGAGGCAGAGACCTGCAGCCCCTGCCCCGCCCTCTCCAGGCTGGGAGCAGCCTCCTCCCAGAGGCTGCAAAAGCAGCCCCATCCCCAGTTTTTTTTGAGATAGGGTCTTGCTGTGCAGTCCAGGCTTGCCTGGAACTCATGGCAGCCCTCCTGCCTCAGCCTCTTGAGTGTTGAAATCACAGGCGTGGGCCACCCAGACTCTTTTTCAGGAACATTTACCAGGCAGTGTAACAGCCAAGGGACTTCAAGCCCTAATTTCTTCATCTGGCCCACTTTATCCTACCTCAGAGGGTGGCGGTGAAGCCCAAAGGAGAGGATGCAGATAAAAGTGCATTTAGGAGTGCATGGGGTATGTGGTCCTAACCACAGGAGGCTGGAAACATGTTCATGCTGCACTGTGGACCCTGGAGTTGGGGGCACGTCATCCTTGCAGAAACCCCTGGCTTCTCTGCTGCTGGAAGAAGATGACATTTTTATGAAAAAGCTGCAGGAGTCACTCTGACTTCGGGCAGGTCCTGGGTCCTGCTGCCTTCCCTGGCCTGTGTTGTGCATCCCAGGAGCCTCAGGGCTGGGCTCTGCAGATGGCTTTCTTGGCTCCAGGTCTCCACTTCATCTTTAGGGCTAGCTATGAGTAGCGGGTCCATCTTTGTCACCTGGCTGTGGCTGTGGACGGAGATGGCAGTGAGGAGAGTGCTGGGTCTGTCCTGCTCTAGGCTTCTGGCTCTGCCTTCCAACCCCCATCTGGGTTGTTCTGTCCTTGCATCCCCAAGGAATTATAGGCTCAACCTGTCTGTGTGAGCTCAGGGACCGAGGCCAAGTCTTGCTCCTGGGATCCTCACACCTTCAGCAGTACCTGGGGCGGAGCAGGGGCCATGAGTGGATGGATAGACAGATGCACAGGGGCAGACTGACAGACAGACGGATACATGGATTGACGGGTGGATGGGCGGATGGATGGATGGATTTGGAAGCAGTCTAGGAACATTATCTAACCTTACAAGATTTTCCTTCTTACAAGGGTGTAAATATCTTCGCAGAACTGTTGTCACATGGAATGTGGTATCTCTGAAATCCCTCTGTGAATTATTAAATAATTCACATGTAAGAGTTTAGAGTCAGGAGTGGTGGTGCACACCTGGTCACTCAGCATTTTAGAGGCTGAGGCAGGAGGATCACCATGAGTGCCAGGCCAGCCTGGGCACAGAGTAAGTTCAAGGCCAGCCTGGGCTACACAGGGAGATTGTGTCTCAAAAAACAAAACAAACACACATATTTTCCTGTTCTTCATTTGTATGTTCTGAAGAAATACATATTCATTATTATTGTGGTACTTCCTCTGTCCATACAGTTAAGGGACAGTGTGAAAAGTGTCTAGCACGGTCCCAAGAATAATTTTGCCTCTCTTCAAATCCCTTGGGAACCTGAGGGCCACCTGTGTTCTGGTCTCACTGGCCATAGGACAGTATATGAGCCTCCTTGCAGGAAAGCCTGGTGCAGTCACCAACAGGGGCAGCCTCCCCATGCTGCCGCCTCATTGGATGCAGTCTCCTTCTTGTGGCCTGGGCCTGACCAAGGAGGGGAGGCCCTGCGCCTGAACGCATTTCTCCTCCCTGCAGGGTTCTCAAGGGCTGTGGTGCCCTAACCTCTTTATTGGAAGGCTGGTTTGTGGACAGCCCCTGGGGTGAAAGGCTACCTGGTGGATGGATGTTTGTTTCTCCACCTCCCCCAGCTCCTGGCACTGGAGGGCCGCCTGGCTGGGAGGACCCTGCCCCATGAAGAGGGCACCCAGCCGGGCCCTGCTAGCAGGAGTGGCTGGAAGGTGACCGCTGTCTCCTGCCTCAACGCGGCCTGGGCTCCCTGAGCTCACATTACACCTGCACAGCAGTGGCTCCGAGGCCTCTCAGCTAACACGCAGGCAGGTAACGTTCATGAGGGCCAGGCGAGGGCTGGCCAGCCGGGTGGACTTGTCCCCTTTTAGTCAGACACGTTTTCCTCATGTGTTTCCCCGTCTGCTGTCTCTGAGCCTGAACAAAATCTGCGTTTGTATGGGTGGACATGGGGCTGTGTTAGGACGCCAAGACCCGGGTCCAGCCAGGACCTCCATCTGAAAGACCACAGCTCTCAGTCTCCCCGCAGCATCACAGAGCTTTGGACACAAAGGATTTGCACCGTCGCTTTCGCTGTAGTCTGTGACGTTCTGGTCTGAGTGAAGCCGCAGCAAAGATGACCCTGTTCGCTATCTGCTGCCCGACAGAGACCAGCTGTATGCCTGACACAGTTCCCACAGTTGCCCTGAAAGAAAAAAATCTGCTAACGCTTGGTAAGAAGTAGCCGCAGCGCTCATCCGGGGACCCTTCTCGTGCAGCAGGCTCTCCGGGGTGAGAGCTGGGATCTCGGTGCAGACGGCTGCTGACGTCAGAAAGTCTGGAGGCCAAGTCGGACGCTTTGTGTTGAGGCCTCTTGGGGGTCACGGACTCGGCCTGGGAGAGGAACTGGCCCCACTGGAAGCGGTTCCCAGGGACGGGAAGCGCTTCCAAGACGCCACATGTGAGAACTTCAGTTCCTTCCTCTGTCTCAAGTAGGCAGGTGTGACTCTGCCCCTGGAGAAGGGAGGAAGCCAGGGTGTGGGAGGTGTGATTGTCTTCGCTCAGGAGGGGCAGCAGGAAGAAGGAAAGAAAACCGGAGGACCGAGAGCTGTGCTCCAGCCCTGGGCGTGGGTGGGGGTCCGTAAAGACTGTCTCTTCTGCATTCTGGATTCCCTCCTGCAGTTGGGAGAAGCACTGCCATGCCTTGCCAGTTTGCACCTGCTGACCCGGAGCAGGAAGCCGCAGGCCTTTCTCCCAGGTCCACTGTCCCGACTCCCAAGTGCGTCACCAGGCCAGAGGTGTGTGCGGAGGTGTTGCAGGGCAGTGGTGACTCTAGGTTCGGTTGTTGCCTGGCCCAGAGATGGGAAAGACAGTTGAGGGGAGCGTTTGTGGCTGGTGACTGAAGCCGCCGTCCTGCGGCCCCTGCACCTGAGGTCCTGTGAGCGTTCCAGAGGGCCCCCAGTGCTGTTGTCCTCAGATTTCTGGCCTACTGATCCCGGGGGGACTCCACAGTTGTTACAATTCTGCCCGCCTCTGTCCATTTCCCCCGCCCTAGGTCTGTTGTTCACAAGGAAATAGCACGAGTCGCAGTCTCTGATTCATTTCTTAAAGAAAAAGGACAGGCCTGGACTCCTGCTTGTTTTGTTGGTGGGAGGCTCGGAAGCGCCCTTCAGTCTTACTAGAATATGTTTGAACAGCTTTGAGTGCACTGCCAGAGGCAAGAGGGCACTTAGAGCCCTCGCGTTTTCTAATGATTTGTTTGCCAGCCTGGCTGACATCCCAGGCTCTGCGTCTCGAGCACGGGCAGGGGCCAGGGTGGCCCGATGTTTGGTGCTTGTTTGAACCTCATGGAAGCCTCACCTTCCAACTGGGCGGCATGGATCAGGGTTGCCGGTGACCGTGAGGCCCTGCGGATGGCGCAGGACTGAACAAAATGGCGCGATCTTCGCCGCGCTGCAGCATCTGTATTGCTTCTTCGGAGCTGTTTGCTACCAGCAGTCGTGGCTAAGCATAGCCAGCCTGGAGGGCCTAGAGGCACTGTGCCCGGCGGGGGAGTCCTAGCCCTCCCTTGCTTGGCTGTACGCAACGCTTGTCCCAGAGCCTCTCACAGCGTGGTTGGCTCCTGTCACCCACGAGACGCCCACCAAGGATTATGTGCTGACTCGCAGTGCCCTGGCCTGTGAAGCCAAAGGCCTGCATGAGGGTGCTTGTGGTGCCTGAAAGCTAGAGTGTGTGGTGCAATCTACTGACATGGGTGAACACAGCGGAGTAGAGTAAAATCTCTCTTCTGGCTAATGACAGAGAAGGAGCACCAGGATTTGTGGACGGGGTCTGCTGGGGGAGGTGAGTCCAAACCCCTTACAGCTGAGCCAAAGTGGGGAGGCTTCTTGGTGGGACAGTGTGTGGGTCACGAGATCAGACGCCTCCGACCGACCACCTGCCCACAGGGCAGTCACACTGGAAGCCCAATTTCCTCAAAGCCCAGGTTTCCCTTAGAAGTTCCTTCAAAAAAAAAAGAGCTTTGCTTAAGTGGCTTCCTGTCCATAAGGCTTCCATGGAGAGAGCATTTTCAAGATTAAAGGAGTCTGGCTGTCATTTTTAACCTGAGGGGTCTTAAGATTTATGTTTCAAAGCAGAGTAGAAATTTAGCCCCCCCTCCCCATTTTTAATCTTACGTTTGGGAAAATGTACTTTTCTTTCAAAAATGCTGGGAGTCCAGGAGTGAAGAGCCTTGTGTCAGCAGGAAAGACAGACAAAGAATTTGTCTTTACCTTGGGAAGGCAGTGCTTTTACTTCTCTTGGTGAAGCGCTGTGGGACAGTGGTCTGGGGATGGGTTTTGGCCTCCGTCCGTCCTTCTATCCATCCACTCTTGCATCCATCCATCCATCCAGCATCTCCAGCACCTACTGTGTGCTGTGCCTGCCTGTGAGGACCTCAGGTGGACAGAGAAAGGACGTGATCTTTATCTCAGAGAGTCCTGAAGAGTTTTCAATCTTATTTGCGGTGAGTTCCAAGCAGCTGTCACCTGGAGAGCAGGGAGGCCAGAGGAGACGTTTGATTGACCAGGAGGAGAATGGATGGGAGGGTGGATGGGCAGGCAGACAGAGGCAGTGAGGGCTGTGTGCTGTGGGGAGTCTGCAGTTCCGGAAGGGATCCCTGGCCAGGAGGGCATCGCAGAGGAGTAGGCAGCACCCACCTTGTTCTCCTGCCTCTGCTCCTAGTGAGTGAGGAGAAGAGAGAGCCGGAAGCTTGGGCACATGGACCAGCATGATGCGACCCTGGACGGGCCTCTGACACCCTGAATAGCATCCTGGTCCTGCGGATACCAAGCACAGCACCCTCTGTGGGATAGCAGCACCCTCCCAGAGGCCAGAGGGGTGCTGGGAGCAATCAGGGTCTTGTGACAGCTTGTGGGCCCCACCCAATGCAGCTGTGACGTCATGGGCAGCCTCAGATATGGCCCGGCTGAGGTGCGGTCTCCAAGCAGTGTGCTTTCTCCCTGTTTCATTTGAAACCCTCCATGTTCATACACCTTAAATCTGTGTGTGTGTGTTTCTACAGCAATGCTTGGTCCATCTTTTATTACTGTCTTCCTGGTGTCTCTAAAGGTTACTATATGCATATATATATATATATATATATGTTTTAGCCAAGTTTTACAAGGCCTTAGATTTAGTATAGGACATCATTTATAGGATTTTCTATAATATCCAAAATGCAGAAGCGTGCCAGAGCTCGGTGCATGCACTGGAGACCCAGAGAATCCAGCTGAGGGCCTGGACCCCACCAGTGTCTTGCGAGAGTCCGGCTGGAGGCCCAGGGCCCATGACAATGTCTCGTGCGTGTCTGTCCCAAGGATCTGTGCCAGGAAGCCCAGAGGTCAGTGGTGGGAGCTAGAGAAAGCCTCCCCCCGCGGGAGGGAGGATCTGCAACCAGGCACAGGAAGCCATGCTCCAGTAAGAACCGGCGTTCTCTGAGAAGTACCCCAGCCATCCTCAGCGACAGTGAGGTCCCCAGCTCCTCCAGTGATGAGGGAAGCCGGGTGCCCGTCAGGGAAGCCAGCGTGACGAGCTTCTCCAGGGTGCTCAGCCGGGCACCTGCTTCCCCTCCTTCTGTGCTGCTGGCAGCGGCCCTCGGGGGGGCCTCCTGCCCCCAGCGCCACTCTGGCTCAGTTCCTGGGGTGTTCCAAGCAGGAAGCTGATTTCCTCCTCTTTCTTTTTTCTTAGTTTTTGAGGCAGGCTCTCACCATGTGGCCCAGCTGGCCTTCAGTGCACGCCCACCCTCCTGCCTCAGCCTCTGGAGTGCTAGGAGTGCACAGCACTATCCCATGGCCAGCTCTGATCTCTCTTGAAAGAAGAGGAAGCTCAAGCTAACAGCAAGCTGGCCTTTCAGAATGGCTGGTGACAGGCTCAGGAAGCCCCGCCCCGGGCATCTGGCCCGACGCACCTGTGCCGCCTCTGTATCTGTGATGGAGGTGAGGTTGGTCCCAGGCCTCCCCTGTCTGGACCTCACGGCTCACCTACCATGTTTATTATGGGTTCTTTCCAGATCCTGTCCTGCTGCTCTGACCCTCTGTCTCCATGTCGGCACTGAGCTGGCCTGCATCTGTCTGCTGTGCGCCGGGCTCACTGGGGACAGCATGCCTGGTGGGAAGAGGCCATATGGGAGGGAAGATGGTGATTCATGTTGATGAATGCTAGCTGGGCCCTTGCCTGTCTGCTCTGAACAGAGGATGCCCAGGGGTCGGATGCCCTCCCAGAAGCAGCAGCGACCCCCTGGATCGGACCCCAGCCTTCTCAGCAGGGCCTGAGTCTGTGTGAGGAGATGCCCTGCCAAGCGCTGCTCCCGCTGCTGTGCGCTCTTGGTCAGTTCTGCCAAATGGGCGAAGGTCCCGCCGTCAGAGGACCTGGCCAGCCCCGCTCCTGCGCTGGTCATCCTGTTTTGCTGCTGGTGGCCTCCATGACCTCGTGCTCCAGCCGGGCACGGCGGCCTGCGCAGCCTGGGCAGCTGAGAGACTTCACAGGATGCCCCGGGGAGGCGGTAGCTCAGTAGTGTGAGGGCCCTGTCGTTCGGCCTCCCAGTGCCACAGAAATAGTAATGATAGAAATAATTTCTGAGGGGTTCTTTAGCCACTCCTTGTGTTCTGATTCCAGAGTCCAGCAAGCTAGTGTGAAACATAATTATATCATGAGCCTCGAACTGAAGCCTGGCTGCTCCCCCCTGCCCATGGGTGGACAGCAAAGCTTTACCAGAAGGATCTGGGATTTGGTCACTAGACCGAGTGCTTAGCTCTCATCTCAGGCGTCACCTGGGGAGCCTGGAGCGCCTCTCGCTACTTGGCAGTTAGGCCCTGCTGCTTAGCATGTTCATGAAGAAGTGCGTATTTCCACGAAACTGTATTCTGCAGTTGGTGTTCTTCACTCTTGTGTGTTTTATTTTATGCATCTGTATACATGACTGACTCATCAGTCCCAGAGTTCTGTGAGACAAAAGCAGCTGGGAATTCCAGACACAGAAAGGCTGCGGTCAGGAAAGAATTGTTGCATCTCAGTGCTTCTGCTCTTCCTGTGTAGCTGATGTCTCCTGAGGTGGGTGAGGGCTTCCTCCATCCTGCGATGCTAGCTAGCGTCTTGCACTGCAAGCTTGCGGTTTGAGTCCTAAAGGAGGACGAGTCAGGCTTGGTCAGCGGGTTGGGGTTGGCTGGAGAGCAGGCTCGCTTCTGATCACAGCCCATTGGCCACTGCTGGTCACATGACCCCGCTATCTGGAAGGCAGCCTGGGAAGTTCCTCCAGCAGCCTCCATCCACACTTGGTCTCTGGCCAAGTGTTCGGCCTTTCTTTTCAGCCTTGAAGGTGCCCGTGACCATCTGTGGCCTCAGGGACATCGTGGATTAGGCATGGAAACCAAGCAGACCCCGGAAATGAAATTGCATAAAACCCAATATGGAAGCTCACAGACGCATGACCTGCACCGGTCTCCATGCGCACAGTCAGCAGTTTACTATAATTTGAATATAATTCAGGTTCTTTTTTTCTCTCCTCTGCGTTTTAATCAATAAAAAGTATGATGAGTTCATTATTGTTGTGGTTTTTGGAAAAGATTCAGGAAAGCAGTACCCCGTGGCCACAGTAGGAAGCTGGCCTCTCTGTGCTGCCCCCCACCCCCCTGCACCTCGCCCAGCAGGTCCGCCTGTTCTTTGGCTCCTCCCCTTGGGACCCAGCCCCCCTTGGGCAGAGTGGAGGGCCCTGGTGGCCTGCTTGGGCTGTGCTCGGGACTCATTTTAGTCTAGGTTCACGTCCCCTGGGTCCTGACGGCCGTTTTCTAGCTTTGATTCCTTCACCAGTTAATTCCATGTTGTAACTACCTTTCCTGTAAGAAAATACTATCTCGATTTCCAGAAATAACTTCTACCAGAAAGCTACTCTGGCTGAATTACTTCTGCCTCTGGTGTTTTGTGCTCCTAGACAAAACCAGATTGAGCAGACTGTACCAGGGAAACAGCCCCAGGGCCCGCGTCAGGGCTTCCCCAAAGTGGGCAAGGGCGCGCATTCTGCTCCGTCTCACTTTTGGTACAGCAGAGCCTGTCTCCCAGGGGCTTCGGAGAAGAGGGCGGCTCGTGACTAGGAGCAAAGTCTTGGACTAGGCTGGCTCAGGTCCCCTTTGCTGGCTCTGTAAGTAGATAGAAGCTGTAGAACTCAGGGGTCATTGCTGAAAGATACTTTTTTCCCCTCATGTTTCTTCCTTACAGAAATTCATGGGTGCGTCATGGAAGACTTCGCTTATGAAGTTTGTTTTTGGATGGTTTCCCAGTTGTTTTGTCTTTTCAGGCTAAGAGAAAGCAGCAGCTCAGGATTTTTTTCTTATTTTGAACAGGGCAGGCATATGACCACCCAACCGGGCCAGGAAGCCCTCCGAGCAGCTGGGTTCCTGCGACCAGGCTGTGTCCTACCCTGCCCCGAGCTCCTCAAGGCTGTGCTAGGCGAGCAGGTCCTCTTGAGCTCTAGAATGATTTGTGGTGTTCCACACTTCTGCCCACAGTTACTTAGACAGCACCGAAGGGGCGGCTCTCTGCTGTCCTGCGTGGTCCCCCTTGTCCATCCTGAGCACACACAGGTGGGTGCTGGACCCTTAAGGGCTCAATGTTACTCACTTCCGGCCAGGACTTTTTCCAAACACATGGGCCTGCCTACTCCTGTGTGTGTGTGTGTGTGTGTGTGTGTGTGTGTGTGTGTGTGGCACGTGGAGCGTGAGCACAGGCACACATGGGCGTTTTGTTGGTGAAGAAATCTTATTGATTGCATTATAGCCTGTGTTTCAGCATTCTTGTATGAGCGTTTCAGGTTAACTCTATCCAGTGACTGAACTGAGGTGGAACAGCGCAGGTGAGGTCGGGAGTTGCTCAGCGGGAGTAAATTCACCACAGTTCAGGTTCCCACACTAGCGCCCCGTCCAGTTCTCAGCCCGGCCACACCTTGCAGCTCACTGCTGCGGGGTGGCGACAGCTGCAGCCAGCCTGGGTCCCGCACCCTCTGCCTTCCCCGGTGTTGGTGGGAAAGTTGGTCAGGAGGATAATTACTTTCTTATTTAGTCGCCTGCTCTTCAAAAGGCAACCGCAAGGATTCATTAATTTCCATCTGACTGAGCAGAACTTTTTTTTTCCTGTCGCTGAACAATTGAAACCGGAAATGACCCAAGACACTGTTTCCATGACAACCCTGTCACTTGGATCCAGGGCTCCTCCAGATGAAAGGCCCAAGCCGGCTTTTGATAGTGAGTAACTAATTGGGCTGGCCGATGGTGGGAGTTTTTTAATGTGAAAAATAAAGGAGAAAAACCGGGAACAGCTGTGTTTGGGTACAGTTGTCTAATCCCCAGATAAAACACTCCAAGGACATTGAAACTGAATAGTGCCTTTGGTGGAGGGGGAAACTAAAGTCTGTCAAAGTGCTGGCTTATTTTAGAGAAAATACGAATATGTTTGCATGAAAAGCAGAACAATAAAAGGAAAAGGAAAATTTTTACAGCATGAAGATACTAAATGGCGCCTTTTAGGGGTTGCCTTTGTTCCTGGAAAGTGTGATTTTTGTCTTTTTAAGATGGATTCTGACCTTTGAGATCGAGGCTGCTCCCTGATTTCCCTCTGTGGCCCGCATTTTCAGATGTGTTTCTGTGTGGGTGGCAGGTCAACAGGATGAATTTTGTTGGGAGAATCAGACCTGTCTGTGACCGAGCTTCGACGCATCAAGAAGGCCAGCAAGACGGGGGCCTATTGAGCAGTCCGCTCCTACACATGCAAATATGGGCCACACTTGGCTCTTTTGCAATGGAAGGGTTTCTCCCTGGAGAATTCAGTGTGAGTAAACCTGGGTTTGTTAGATGAACGGACTCAGTGTCCTGTGTGCTACACTGTGGAGAAGGTCTTTGGCTGGGAAGCTTATGTTTTGTTTTCTGAGATAGCTTCTCCCTGTGTAGCCCAGGGTGGCTTGAGCTCATCGTGGTGTCTTCCTGCCTCAGCCTGCTGAGTGCCGGGATTCCAGCCGTGCACCACCCGGCCCCCTGAGACCAGCCCTGATTCCTGGCCTGGCCTGAACTCCTGCAACTCTGCTTCCCTCTCTTTTGGAAATGAAGAGTTGGAGTTGGTCCTTCCGGCTCGGTCACTCTGTAGGCCACTCTTCAATAACACCTACTGCTGCTGAGCACGGGAAGTGTGTGTATAAAAGTGCAGGATTTTAAAATGAAGAAAACTCCTCTTTTAGTTAGAAGGGAAGCCATGTATTACCACGGAAGACCAGCACACGTTGCACCTGTGTCTACATCCATTCCAGTTTTGGAGATCTCAGTCTCTACATGAGTTCCCAGTAATGCTCAGCCTTGCCTGTGGGGCACCGGGGCCAGTTCTGCATCTGTTGGATTCAGTCCCTTGGGGTTAGTTCTTCCGTTCTGTCCCTGGGTGGGGCCCACGCCTTTGCTCTGCCTCCCTCCTGGGAAGGACAGAAACCATGTGGCCAGTGAGACCCTTCTGCATGGGTGGGTGCACAGCTGTGCTGCCCTCCTGCTGGGCTCCTGTACAGGGCATGGTGCCCACACCAGCAGGCCTGCTGGGTGACCTGACCGTGTCACTGCAGTGACTGGGGCTCAGCTTGCACTTCTGTTCTGTGCACAGCTCTAACGTGCCCCTGACCTTGCCCTCTGCACTTCTCTGTGCAGCCCGAAGGGCATCTTCTCCTGTGGGTCAGATCTCCGCTGGCCGTGTCTCTGGGCAGAGGCTGGCGCTGTTCCGGGAGGGACCCCGGGAACCAGGAACAGCGGGCAGCTAGGGCCTCAGTGCCTGGGCAGGATCCTGCCAAGGCCTGGCCAGGTATGCTGGTAGCAGGTGCGTGAGTCCCTGTTTCCTGGCGGAGGCCATGCCCATGCTCCTGTCTACACCACCCAGCCACACCCTGTGTGGCCACATCCTTGGCCACAGGATGCTCTGCTGGATCACAGATGTGTTGGGTCCCAGGGCTCCCCAGGGCAGGGTCTTGGCTTCTCTGGATGTGGGTGTCACCTGCCACTCAGTCATGTCACCTCCAGGTGGGTGCTCAGCACCATATTGAGCACCAGGAGTAAAACAGCCAAAGAGGTCAGAATACCAGGTGCATTGCCCATCTACAATGGTTAGTGCTGTGTCACTATCATTTACAGAGCCTTTGCTCAGTGCTACATGGTTGTTTTCTCTGAGAAAGCGCTAACTTTTCCAGGTTGGCCTGAAGCTGGAAATCCTTCCCCCTCAGCTTCCCAAGGGCTGGCTACGTACCTGGCTCTGCATTAGGTTGTGTGGCCTTCAAGCTATTCTCAGAAGCAAGGAGAAAGCCTTTAGTTTGTGGCTTGTGCAGGGGTACACCAGGGCCGAATCCTCTGCATGCTGATCACCGACCTGGAGGTGCCTGAGTAATGTGCCAGGCCGGTGCTCAGGGCCGCGAGCTGCACACTCCTGGGCATCTGGGTGCTGAGTCTGCTCAAGCACTGACGAGGTGAACGCACTTGGGTCAGTCACACTTGGGAGACCAGGGAAGGCTGGGACCAAGGGACCTCGGTGCCAGGAGCCGGCTATGGGGAGCGAGCAGGGGGAGTGTTCTGAAGGGTGGGGACTTTGCCAATGTGGGCTGTAACAACCTTGTTTCCACCCAAACTTTCGGGTTCATGGGAGGCACTCGGAGGGGCCTAGAGAGGTGTTCAGGATTTGGGCTTGGTTTCCTGGCTGGACCCCTTGTGCTGCCTGCTCCTGTTTGCTGGCTTTCCTCGTCTGTCGCAGCCTGGAAGGAGTGGGTCCAAAGAGGTTCAGAATCTGTAAGGTGCAAGTCTGAAGAGGTTCAGAACTGCTGGGGGCAGGAGCCTGGGTGCCTTTTGGTTCTTCTAGTGGAAAGCTCAAGTCCCGCTCTTGGGCAAGGACTGGACTAGCCCGTGAAGGCAGAGTTGGTCAGAGCCCTTCCTGGGTGTGGCAGTTGGCCGGGAGCCACTGTTGTGTTCTGACACCCACCGTGTAGGTTGTGCCCGCTGTTCTCAGGGGAACAGGGCAAGGCTGTGGTCACAGCACCTGCGCGGGGGCTCCCGTGTTCCCTCCACTGTGCTCCATGCCTGGAATCGGTGAGGTCGTCCTGCCTACCCTGCTGCATGGTGGCTTCCTTAGGGCAGGGATGCCCAAGCATCTTTGCTGTGTCCCTGAGTTTGGGCCCAACTCTCAATTATGGCAGATGCCAACTGGCTTTTAAAAACTAGCTGTCAGCACGTGGGTGCAGCCCTTGGTGGCTACGCTCCTTATCCATGGTGCAGGCTTACCTTCTTGATGGCAGAGTGGTACTCCATGGCATAGAAACACATTTTCCTTGCCAGGTTGTCTGCTGCTGGATAGAGACTGCTTCCAGGGCTTTGTGTAGCTGCAAAGCTGCGGTCGTGGGTATGTGGACCTACTGCCTGGTAGGAGCTCTCCAGCCGCTTGCTTTCCAAGCTGGCAGAAGTGCGGTGTTTGGAAGGAAAACTGGCACAGAGACCCTGACATGCACAGGTTGGACAGCCTTGCCCACATCCCTGAGGGGGCAGTGGCCCGACAGCGGAGGCAGGCTGTGTCTGGACCGGGCCACAGCAACAGGAGAGGAGCAGAGGTGCAGGAGCCCTTGTCCTCTGTGGGACCTCTGCCCACCAGGCCACGGTCGCTGCTGCCCTTCCTGGAACCCGGCCTCACAGCTTGGGACTGCCCCCAAAAGATGGTTTATTCAACAGTCACAAGCACCTGCCACTCCCTTAGCTTCATTCCCAGCTGGTGGGGGCTGGGCGCTGGCAGGGAGACAGCCGCACAGGGTCTCCTGTCTGCCCACGGAGCCCCACTGAAGTGGACCCCTGAAGAAGGCCCTGAGCCATGGTCTCTGTCTCACTTGCTGCCCTCCTGTCGTCTCTCCCCCTCCCTCCTGTCCCTTTCTCTCCATCTTCCCACCCCCATTTTTCTCTTGCTGCTTAGATAAAGCGCAAAGGGGAAAAAAAATCTGTTCTAAGAAATTTTCTAACGAACCCTAAGAGGCCATGAAACAGGGCATCCTGGAAAGACCAAGACAGGGACATTCCCTCAGGGGAAGGGGACCTTCTCCAGGACACAGAACTCAGGGAGGGTTTTCATTTGGAATCACTGGGAGAACCCTCCTCTGACCCTTCCTTTGGCTCCAGCCACTTGCGGTGGGTTACAAAGGTAGATGTGGGTCAGCTACAGATGAACAGCTTTTACTTCATTTCTGTTTCTTGACTTAAGAAAAAATGGGTGGACTGTCAAGATAGCTCAGTAGACTAAGTGCCTGCCTAGGCGGTACAGGGACCAGGATTTGGTCCCCATGCTGACCCTGCCCCCACATGCTCTGAGCCAGCCACACAGACCAGGCAGCATGCCTGAAATCTCAGTGCTGGGGAAGCTGAGGCAGGAGGATCACTATGAGTCCCAGCTGTGTGGTGAGAACCTATACTAACTGCTTTGAAAAAGAAAAAATTGTTTTAAATGGGTATGCAGGAAGAGGGTCTCAGAGTAAAACACTGAAGTTGTTCATGATTTTATGAAGCTTTCTTTTTCTTTTTCTTTTTTTTTTTTTTTTTTTATTTGCTTGCCAGGGAAGCACTTATTCCACTGAGCCAACTCCCCAGCTGCTAAGCTTTATTTTTCTTTGGCTGTGCAATTAGCCCCAGGAGCTTTTTTTAAAGTAGAGCCCTTTCTCTGAGGATAGGGGAAAAAAAAAAAAAAAAAAAAAAAAAAAAAAAAAAAAAAAAAAAAAAAAAAAAAAAAAAAACCAACAACAACAACAACAAAAAAAAAAACCAGAAAACACTACAGCATTATATATAAATAAAAATTGAAATTATGGCTTTTATGACATTTTTTTGAAACCTGACATGACACTGATTTTTGATGATATTAGTGGTTTAATAATAAGCTCTCTGGGTATGTTATTAATGGAATCAATTTCAAACACAGTAGCGATGATTCTCAGGGTATTCACTGAATATTTTAAAATATATTTTTGAGGGCTGGCCAAATAGCTCAGTAGATTAAGGCATCTGCAAGCAAATTCAGGGGCCAAGGGTTCAATCCCTGGGCCTGCCGTGCTAGCCCTGAACTTGGGTGCTCTGAGATGGCAATTGAGACTGGGCGTGGTGGTGTGTGCCTGTAATCCCAGCTTGGGAGGCTGTGAACTGGAGGATCACTAGGACTCCAGTCTACGTAGTGAGACCCTATCCTAAATACAGGAAAAAGAAAGAAAAAGAAAACCAGTAATGTTTTTCTATAGTGAGGAATAAATAAGAAATTGTGATATTGGAAAAACTGTACCAAGCTTTTTCTACTTGCAGTAACGAGTGCTGAAGCTACACAGTGCCGCGGCTGCCTACACTCTTCCTCTTCGTTCTGAGATGTGGTTCCAGCAAGTTGCTCAATTACTCAGGCTGGGCTTGCATTTCTGAGCCCTCTGCGTCCACCTCCCAGGTGCTGATCGCAGGTGTGCACCCCGGCCAACTCAGCACGCACGCGCGTGTGCACGCACACACACACACACACACACACATTTAAATGTATTTGGCACAGGGTCTCGCTACGAAGCCCAGACTTCCGGGGTCCTCCTGTTTTCAGCCTCCCCAGTGCAGGGTCTCTGGCTCAGTGTGCCCGGGGGTGGTGCTGGCACAGCACGCAGTACCAGGGAATCAAACTCTGGTCCTTGTGCTTGCCTAGGCAAGCGCTTAGCCCGCTGAGCTATCTCGCCAGCCCTCCACATGTTTTTAAGCCTACGGAAACCCTGGCAGGCAGCCCTGGCCACCCAAGCCCCTCCCCGCCTCTGGGAGCGGGGACTCCATGCACTGCTGGCTGAGCGAGCGGTGCTGTGGGGCTTGTCCTGCAGATGAGGCCCCACTTGTTGGATTTGAATGTCTACTTGATATGTCTCTTCTCTGATTAAACTGAGCTGCCATAGGTTACAGGTGCATGTCTATAATCCCAAGATGTTCTTCAATATACAAAAACATCATTTCCTTTTTTTTTTTTTTCTTAGATTCGGCATGAGTCTAAGCACATGCTTTTCTCCCCTTGTCAGGAGATGGGAGCTGGGCGAAGTGACATGGCCGCGTGGAACCCAGCACTCTGGAGGCTGAGGTGGGAGGGTCGCAAGCCCAAGTCAACCTGGGCACCATAGCCATGTAGTGAGATCTTGGCTGCAATCAAAAGTAAAGGTCTGGGTGCAGCTTAGGCCAGAGCCCTGAGGGAGGGGGCTGCAGCCGACCAGCAGGGAGCTGCGGCCATTCTGAGGCACTTCCGGGTCGATGGCCACCCTCCTGCCTTGTGCTGGCCCCTGGGGGCTCAGATTTGCTGGGAGCCAGGAGTCTGTGAACCTCTGCTCTGCTCCATAGAATGTCACTGTCGCAGCAACCAGAGGCTGCGTGTGAGCTTGAACATGTGAGCAGCGGCAGACACGGGGCCACCTGTGACCTTACATTGATGAGGCAGGCCAGCCAGGGACAGGGCCACCAGGGCACGGTGGCCTTCTACTCATGAAGCCATCGGGATGCCTGATCCCTGCCCAATGCCTGCAGCTGCAGAACCACACTACATTCCCCTCTTGTTGTTTAGGTTTATCCAATAGGTCTCGTCTCCGATTAAATTAACCTGTCATAGGTTATAGGCACATGCCTATAATCCCAGCACTCAGGAGGCTGAGGCAGGAGGGTCGCCCTGAGTTTGCGGCCAGCATGGGCTACATAGTGAGTTCAAGCCCAGCCCGAACTGCATACTAAGACCCTGTCTCAATAAAGGAAAAAAAAGAAAGAAAACTAAATACAGGCAAAGAAGTTGGCACAGGGCATCCAAAACTGAGCAAGTTCAGGTGGTACCGCACATGAAAGCCTCCTCGGCGATGGGTGGGTGATGTGAACGAGGCAGTCTGTCCAACGTGGGGACGCAGGATTCTCCATTCCTGGAGATTCTGTGGGCTCCTGGTGGCCCTGGGAGCAGCCAGGATTTAGAGCCAAAGGTGATAGGATTTGGTGATGGCTGTGGTCCTTGTCCTGGAGAATGTGTCCTTTCGATAGACAGGGACGGGCTGGGGTCTCCTCAGGAAGACACTCCTCCACAGAGCCCAGGAGCCAGGCGTTAGTGTGGGGGTGCTGAACAGGTAGTGGATAGAGACCAGGCAGTGTCACGAGCAGGGTGTCTTCTGCCACCAGCAGTGGCTGACCTTATGTGTCGGTTTGTTTTTTTGGCAGAACCGGGGATTGAACTCAGTCCCTTGCGCTTACCAGGCAAGCGCTTATTCTACTGAGCCATCTCCCCAGCCCATCTCCCAAGCTGCCACTCCTCCACGGAGCCCATTGGCTGGGGAGACATTTCCCTGGCTGTCTGTCCTTCCAGGGTCTGTCCAAGACACTTTCTCACCCTCAACACTAGGTCTTCTGGTCAGGGTGGCAGCTGTCCTGTGTAGTTTAGGGTAATTAACAGCCTCTCTGGCCTCTACCCTTCAGATGCCAGCAGTGTCCTTGTCCACCCCAGTGGGGACAGCCAGAAATGCCAGGTGTCTGGGGAAGGGACACAAGGGTCATTTCTGGCTGAGAAATACCACCCTAGGAGGGAATGTTGCCTGTGTGTGGCAAGGCTGGTATGAAGACAGAGCTGCAAGATTTGTAAGAATTTGCGTGAGGTTGCTGCTAGACATTTTATTACTCATCTGTTCCATGTAAAGCACTGCTGGAGCTCCAGAGAAAGGACGGTCACCGGCCACGGAGGCGACCCGAGGGAGAATTGGCTAAGTCTGCACCCTTCCCAGGACGCACTTTGGCCCTTAGCATCTGAGCGATAGGGAGGGGGCGGACTTCCAGGAGGAGCCAGGGTCGATTTCTCGTCTTTTGATAGGTTGCCAGGCAGAACATGCATATGACCGCAGTAGTTTCTGAAGGACCAAGGTAAGTGCACCAGGAAGTGTGTGAGCCAAGGACAGGAAGCTGCCACTCCTCCACGGAGCCCAGAGGAGCCCAGAGGGGTCCAGTGTTGGTCGGGGTGCCAGAGCTTACAGTTTTCAGAGGATGCTGAACGTGCAGTTTTATGAAACGTGTCATTGTGAACATTGGCTCAACTTAAGACCCCAGCAGTGTTGACCTGGTTGAACAGGCTCCTTGGGTCTAGTTCAGTTGCTGGTTGCAGCCTGCAATCCTGGCCGTCATTTTAGGGTCCTCCTTTCTCTCATCCCCTCGTAGACGTGGCCACAGGCTGTCCTTGGTCCCTTCTCTGTACTGCCCGGGGGCTTGACCTTGTACTCTTGAAAATGAACCCTTCGGGTGCGGCTGAGGTCTGCAGTGCTGACCTGGCTCCCATGGAGTCAGCGTGGTAGCCGTCGCACCCCTCACTTGGGGACTCTCCAGGGTCCCAGCTCAAAGCAAAGCCTGGAGCGGTTGCCAGTGAGTGCCATTGCGGCCTTGGAAACGCCAAGTGATTTATCACTTGGTGGTAATAACTGGGGGCCTCTGTATACAAGAAGGGAGTGAAAGCCAGAGAGGCCAAAAATAACACATATAACCAGATGGCTTTTTAAGAGGTGTCCGTATGGCTGGCTAGCGCAAAAGGTCTCTTGCCAGCTCGGCTGTGAGATTTTTTTTTTTTTGTAGCTCAACATGAAAGTCTTTGAATTTTCATTTCTGCTCCAGCCACTCCTGGGATTGGCAAAACAGGACTTGGGAGGGGGGAGGGTAGATTTGTAGTTGGTTGTAGGGTCATCAGTATTTACGGCAGGAGCACAGGGTGTTGGACAGCCCCCCCCGGGGGGTTCTTTCACTCCTTGGTGACAGTGCAGCTCTCTGCAGTGCTGCCCAGGTTCCCATGTGACACTGTCCCTTCTCCCCGTCAGGCATCAGTACCAGGTCAGCTGCCCATGCCTGAGGAGTTGGTCCGTGCCCCTGCGAGTGTGTAGTGTGGCCCAGTGTCCTAGTGTGCGTATTTGTCCTTAATAGTTGAAATGAAATGATGTGTCATTATCCTAAGAAAGGACATGAGGCCAACCATTTCTTAACATATATTCTTCCTTGGTCAAAATGGAGATCTCTTCGCCATGCTGAGCTCTCTGGTTTCTTGGTTTTTATGTTGATATCTGTGTGATTTTGTCATACAGTAGTACTATGTGAGTTGAGAAAAAGTACAGAAACAAAATGTGTACTACGTATATGCCTTAATAGGCATACTTACAGCATAAAAGCAGTAATCGGGGGTCTAGATTAACCCGCATACCATTCTCCTAGCGTCCCAGCATTTAACATTTTTACCGTTTCTACTCAGATGCTCCTCAGAATTCATTTCTTTGGGCTGTGCTTGGGAAGCGGACTTGGGAGCTGTGACACTCACAGATGTTCCTGTTCTAATGAGGGCAGATAAGGAGTGATCCAAACCCCCTCTGAATCTAAACTCCTGCAAAACCCCACCGTGGCCGGGCTGACATCCGCTGAGGGTCTCAGGAGCATGGGCGAGTGCAGTTAAAGAGGAGCACGTTTCTCCGGCCTTGCACTTGGAAGCGTCTCAAAGCATTTTTCCCCTTCTTAAATCATCTTGGCTGTCAGTCTTGGCGGTGCTGTGGCTTGCCCGCCCGAAAAATGCTGTCCTGCGTGCAGCAGCTGGGGCTGTGCTTCCCGCGCCGGGCCACGGGGACTCTTGTTAGCTCCCTGAGGCGACGGATGGAGGGGAATGTAAAATTAATGGGGGAAGAAAGCCTGCTGCCCGACCCAGTTTGGGCCTGCAGGTGGTCTGCGGGTGTGCAGAAGTGAAACCAACACAGCAATCATGGGGTCCATGGCTCTCCCTGTTGGTTGTAATTGTAAAAATGAACAAGACATTGATTTTATTCCTTCTTTTGCTTAGCTCTATTTCTTGATTTAAAGCATGTGTAAAACTTGAGATTTGTTTGCTTTTTGCTATTAGGATAGGGTCTCACTATATAGTGCAGGCTGGCCTTGAACTCATTTATGTAGCTGGATTGCTTCAAACTCAATGGTGATCCTCCTGCCTCAGCCTCCCAAGTGCTGAAATTGCAGGTGTGTGTCACCATGCCCAGCAAAATTTGAGATTTTGAGATCTTATAGTTTGGGGCATTTGCACTGAATTCGGAGAGTCGGGGGTAGAAGAGGTTTATCAGAGACTACCAGGGTGGCTGCAAATGCCTGTGAGCATGTATTTATTCAAGGAGGGTTTTTTTTTTTTTTCTTGAAAACTAGCACGCAAACTAGACCATTGCTGAACGTTGTCAAAGTTCATTTCAGGCTACTGAAAGCGAGGCGTGGGCTCCTCCAGCAGCGTGGCCCCAGCTCCTACTCTCCCTGTCCTCCTCGTGTTCTCTGAGGAATGCTGTGATCTTCCGCAGCTTGGTGTCCACGCTCAGTGCAGCCAGCGCAGTCCATTTCAGCTGCTCGGTTCTCCTTCTCTCTCAGTCCAGGTGCCTGACTCACTGTGTGACACGGTGTCCCACTGTGTGTGCAGCCGCCGTACCCACCAGGCAGCTGGCCACGTACCTGGTGCTTAAACAGTGCTTGTTTGCTTATCAGATTCTCACAGTACAGAGAAGGGGCCGAGCGGTGCGCCAGACACGAGGCGTCTCCGTGCTCACGCTCTCGGTTAATCCTTCAAACAGTCTTGTACAGTCAGCGTCATTATCCCTGCTTCATGGGATTATGAACACACATCACGCTCAGCATTGATCAGGCGGAGGAGTTGGAATTGGAGGGTGCAGGCTGGCGCGCTCTACTCTTCCGCAAGGGATATTTTAGGTGGAAACAGTTTCAGGGAGAATTCTTTCTGCACACTTTTCCTCTGCTTAAATATATGGGAGCAATTTTGTTTGCCTATTTAAATCCTCTCCCCTAGTAAACAAGGCCATAAAAGCTGCTTGCAGAGGTAAGGGGAAGTAGTGCTTGCTGGTCAGATGGGTTTAGCACTTCCACCTTCTGCTTTCCTGGCCCTGTGACGAGCCCAGAGGACTCAGCTGCAGGCTAGCGATCACATAAGTTGGGGATTCTGCCACCATGAAGACCTCAGGTCCCCCAAGCCCGAAGGGTTTTCTATTTTTGTTTATCTTTGTGATACCGGGTCTTGCCGCACACTTCAGCCTCCCCAGCACTGGTATTGCAGGTGTGCGCTGTCACCGTGCCCGATTTTGGTGGCCAGCATGCCGTGTGATACCTGGGATCAAACTTGGGTCCTTGAACTCACCGTGCAGGCGCTTCGATCACTGAGCTATCTCCCCAGCCCAACCTGAAGGGCTTGAACCCGATATGGTGTTACAAACAGAAAAGTCTCCATCTCATTGTACCTGGTAGGTCACAAGAGAAAAATGCAGGCACAATAAAAAATAATATAAAAAATAATATAAAAATCACCTTCCGGCTGAGTGTATAAGGAGCGTGTGAAGAGCAAGGCGTTTAGGGCTAGGAGCTGGGTCCAGCCCAAGACAGGCATGTTCTTGGGCTATCTGCATTATATGTATGTTTGTCTGCATGCATTGTCTGTATTCGTGTGGAGCACACATGCATGCAAATGCTCCAGGAGCCCAGCAGGGCGGAGCGAGGAGACAGGCTCGGGCACCCTCGCCCCGTGGTACCTCGCTAAGTTACTAGGACCCCAGGAAGTGATGCAGAGATGCTTGTGCTGTGTCCAGCCGTAGCAGGTGTGGCTGAGTGCCACGAGGGGGTTTACCTCGTCATACCTTCAGCTGTCCTGTTACTCAGCCCCCATCTAAGAGCGCTGTGTTGGGCACTGGGGCTCGAGCTGAGGTCTGCACCCGCCTTGCCCTTTCCACTTCGGTCTGAGTGTGAGCTATGTGCTAGGCACTTTTTGGACCGACTCATTTACCACTTATCCAAACCGCAATCTGTCCTGGGCAGTGTTCATCCTCGCTGCCTTTGCAGGGAGTGGAGGTCTGTGTAGCGGGCGCTGCACAATGAGCCAGGTGGTGGGGTGGTGGGTCTCTTAGTGCAGCCGAAGTTGGGGAACAGAGTGAGTCGGGTGGAAGTGGCGGAGGGGCCATGTGGTCACAGTAGAGCGTGATGTTGCATGGTTGCCCGGGTGAACTCTTGTCTTTGGGCAGAGTTGGGGCACTGTGGGTAGCGGAGCCAGGCAGGCTCCTGGGTGGAGGAGCTGCTGAGCTTCTGGCAGGGAGGAGGCCATGGCCACTGTGGCCCCTTTCCTGTGGTCACATCCTCTCTTTCTCCTGGGAGAGAGATGCTGGGAGCATGGTCACCGCCCCAGGGGACTGCCCCATTGCAGGGCAGCCCCTCTGTCCTGATTGTGTTCCTGGGAACCAGAGGAGGGATTAGCTCTTAAGAGGTGAGGGGGGCGAAGCCCGTGGTCTCCCAGCTTGACATCTTCCTTGAACGCGATGAGCTTCCCTGTGCTCTAATGTTTGTGTCTCCTTTCTGGGAGGAGGAAGAGCCCAAGTGTGGTGATCTGTCACCCGCCCTGCATTTGCTCCTCCCCTCCAGAGGACAGCGCGGCTCACCAGGGTAGAGACGTCTGCCCGTGAGAGCCAGGGACTCCTCCACCCGACCTCCATGTCCAGGATGGATGTCCCTGTGTCATGTCTTCTCATTTGCCACAGAGTTAACTTAAATCTTGTTTTTTAAGCAAGTGTAGAAGAGTGGTGCCTGTGGGCCAGGAGTGGTGCATGTACGCAGTGTCACGCGGGGTGGGAGGGAGACCCTGGCCACGCCTGGCTTCGTCAGCAGAGCCTTGTGGCCTGTGTGCGGTGGCTGCCTGGTCTGCTCGCCTCCAGCATGAGTGCTGCCCCTTATGCTCTGCCTGATCCACAGGATAAGAAAAGCAGGTGCCTGAGTGTGAAGAAGTCACTCAACTTGTGGCGCTGGTGAAGAAAGAAGGGACAGGCTGGGGTCGGCTGGCCTTCTTGGGTGGGGGGTCTCCAGCTCAGGGATGCCTGGCTTCCTGTTGGCCCTAGAGCCTCGAGGAGGGATCAGTGCTGCTGGGCTCAGCCTCGCCCCAGGCAGGTGATGAGGACAGGGAGGGGCAGAAAGGGCCCCCTGGGAAAGAGAAGGAGTACAGGTCCCAGCTCCCCACAACGAAATGTGGGCCAACAAAACTAAAAGACACACAAAGACCTAGCCTGCAGCTCATCCCCTGCTCTGCAGCACCGACGGGTCTGTGGACATTTGTGACCCTCAAAACAGCGTCTCCCCTCGTTCTGCAGCTCATTTGAGAATGTTATAAATAGCCGTTTAACTGCATTTACCTTGTGTTCTAGGGGCTGCGTACTTGCTCCTGAGCAGGAACTCGATTAAAGAAAAAACTCTGTAGCTCCTTGTTACCCATTAGATAAGGCAGACTGAGAGGAAGAATTTGCTCAGAAATCAGTGGAAGACAACTGAAAGCTCAGTGGACCTGAGAGATAAACTTTGTGCCCATAGCAATGGAATTGTGGGAAAATTCCATTTGCTAAATAAATAACCTGGCTTCAGGCCAGTGGGTCAAGGCCCGGCCAAGGCGGCTGTGGGCGGTCACATCTGACACCAGAGGAGCTGGTGCTCAGGAATGAAGCTGGCAGAGCTTTTTGTGACAGTCTCCCCCTGCTGAAGGCCTCTCTCTCCTTACCTCTTGTATAGATCAGCTAACTCAGTAATAGCAAGCTCCTTATTTTATTCTGATGTTTAAAGAAATACTTAGCTGGCAAGCCTGAATTAATGTTTTTCTCTCCAGCAAAAGGAAAAAAAAAAAGCTGTCAGTCAAGTGGCCTGAGCCATTCAAGTTAACTAGAATTAGAATATTAAGTTGGTGTAATTTCAGGCCCTAACAAAAAAAAAAAAGATGTTTTAGCAAACCTGCCGGGGATATGCGTGTGTGTTGATCTTTTCATTTGTTTCTTGAAAACATCGTGAACAGTGCTCAGTCCTTGCCACCTGATGGAAGCCACTCTGACTGGTTTTGGGGGGCAGATTTTGATAGCAACCGAGTGACAAGACCGCCGAGCCTGGCCCCCACCGTGCACCCCTGCCCCGCTCATGGCTCCGGGAAGTCCAAGACTCGGATCCAGGCTGTGCACCCGCGAGCGGCCCGGCGAGTCCCGGTGCACTTGTACCGCCGCCCCGCCACTGCACGGCAAGATAGGCTTTGCCCCAGGCGTGGCAGATTCAGGGGTCACAGATTCCGGGGTCCTCTAATCTTCGTGCTCGGCTCTCGGCACCAGAGACTCTTTGGAGGCTCATGCCAGGCTCGGGGGCAGCCCGTCTGCTCTCAGTTCTTTTTACCTCCCAGCTTGCTTGATGAATGAGATGAGTGTAACCTTTGTGTATTGGAAACATGTACTAATAAAAATGAAATAAAGTATAGGTAGCAAACAGAAGACTGTGCCCCAGCTCGTAGAGCAGAGGAACAGCGGGGACGCTTGGGCGCGTCCTTGTGTCTTGAGGATGTCTTCAGTTTCAGCTGTGAGAGTCCCTTTCTAGCATTTCTTTCTTTCTTTTTGAGACAGGGTCCCATTACACAGTTTGGGCTGGCCTTAGGCTCACTTTTTTTTTTGTAGCCCAGGCTGACCTCAAAATCCTCCTGCCTCAGCCTCCCGAGTGCTGGGATTACAGGCGTGTGCCGCCACACCTGGCCGGTGTTTTCTAGCATTTCCAACGTTAGCAGATGAGCCGTTCAACCACCTGGCGCACCTAGGTCCACCTTGGACGCCAGATCCTCTGGTTGGCCAGGGGCCTAGGGAATGCTGGCAGCACTTCTGGCAAACAGAGCACCATGCTTGCAGCACGACTGACCTGGGTGCCCCAGAGCCGTAGGACCGATGCCATCAGTGCAGGAGTTGGAGCTTAACCGATTCGCTCATAGGGGACCTCACTTGCCTGCACAGAATTCCTGCTGAGTTAGCGAGGCGCCCCATCGTTGCCTTTGGAAACTAGGACGTTTCCCATGCCATAGGAAGTCCTTGGCTTGACTGGTCAAGGATCCTTCGCTGAGAAAGTACTGCTCTGTGGGTGTGTTGGCTTGTAACCCCGGCACACGGGGGCCGAGGCAGGAGGACTGCAAGCTCAAGGCAGCCTAGGCTTCCTAATGGGACCCCGTCTCCAAAACAGACCCACAGCAAGATTCTCCTTTCCTTTTGGAGTGCTCATGAGACCCTTCCCTAAAATCAGTTGACCGTAGGTATATGGATCAGCATAAATTTTTAAATTCTTATTATTAGGGAAGCCTAGAGGAACTCACTGAATTAGCTTTGCAACTTTTAAATCTGAATTGTTTTTTTCTTTTTCTTTTTTTGATGTTTTGAGACAGTCTTGCTGTGTAGTTAGACGGGCCTTGAACTCACTTTGTAGTCCAGGCTGGCCTCAGACTTGTGGCAATCCTCCTGCCTCAGCCTCCTGCATCCTGGGATTGCGGGCATGTGCCACCACTCCTTGCTCAATTCCTTTTGTCTTTTTGATTTTTTTTTTTTTTTTTTTTTTTTTTTGTGGAACCGGGAATTGAACTCAGGCCCTTACACTTGCCAGGGAAGCACTTATCCCACTGAGCCATCTCCCCAGCCCCCTCAATTCCTTTTGTCAAGGGAAAATATTTTTGAAAATGTTTTTAGAACACAGGTAAAATTCAGATTTGGGCTCACTTAGTAGCTTCCTCCCGATTATAATGAGTCAGGAAGAAGCTCCTGGGTTTCATTCCTGTGCGTCTTTCCAGCAAGAACGCTGTGGCTGAGAAGAGAGTGACCCCAGAGTGCAAAGGGCTGGGGCCCCAGCCACCAGCTCTCAGTGGTGTGTTTAAAACCAGGTGTTTTTCGGTTTTAAAACAAATACACAAGTAAGCCACCGTTGGGGAAGGGCGTCTTTGTGTTCAGTCCACTGTGACCTAGGCAGTTGACGCTGTTCTGGAATAATCCTGTGCTCATGGGACGGTGGGGCCCTTAGAAGTCTCCCTTAGAGGGTTTTTCCTGAAGTAGCTGTGGATGACATTCAGCAGGATCTTTGTCTTTTTCGGAAATAATGTAGGTGTGTGGAAGAACTTGACTGACCCGAGGCTGGTGATTGAGCAGCTGGTCGCGGCCACAGAACTTTACTCCGCCGTCTTCCCCTGTAGGCTTCGCATACTAAGAAGGTTACAGAGCTCTTGTTTTTAGGGCCCCAGCGGCATGCTGGGAGTCTTCCGTTGGCAGCCAGCAGGGGGATGAGGGTGCGACTCCTGGCCTGTGACGGTGGGACAGCGGCCCTGGGGTCCCCCGGCCCCGGGGGAGGCCTGCGGGCCCTCGTGTGTGTTGCTGAGCCTCCACCTTTGTTTCTGAGTCAGAGTTTACCCCAGTTCTGTAGTTCGTGCACATTTTAGAATGCCAAGTATGAGCATGAAACAGTGACCTAGACACGTGTGTACCTGACAGCCAGCACATGTCAGTGACATCCAGAGAGCGTGCGTTGCACGGCGGAGCCCTGGCCTGCGGCCACGCTGGTCTCACTGCGAAGGAGACTCCTGTGGCTCAGGTCAGAAATCCCCTTGAGCGTATGGTGTCCACAGAGGAGATTCCCGCCTAGAGCAGTTACAGCTCTGCCTGGGGCAGCGGCTCCCAGAGAACAACACGGGACAGAAAAAGCTGCGCAAGAAGGGGCGCCATCTGGAAGTGATTGTGTACTGCAGTCCTAGTGTTGCTCATGTAATGAGTCACAAAGGCTCCAACTTCTCCCGATAGACTCTGGTCCGAGCCAGCCTGGCCCAAGCAGGCCCAGCTGGCAGCACCGCAGGCTGCTGGATTCTGTGGCTTTGTTTCTATGCACTTTCTTGGCATTGTCCACCCCGCATTATCCCAAGGAGAGCGATGGGAAGCAGCGGCTCGGGCCTTTGGTGAATGAGTATCGATTCCCCAGGAAGACAGTGCCTTTTCCCAGAAGGCGGCGGGGCACTTGGGATCCTGGCTCTGCACTGCGTGGTCCTGCTGCTGGCCCTTCACTGGGACATGTTGTCCGTGTTCCCTCACTTGTGAGAGAAGATAGCAGTGTAGCTGGGTGGCCCTGCATGGTGGCCAGACCGTCACGTCCACTCAGTTGGCCTCCTGGCCCCACTGCACTGTGAGGACAGTGCTGGCTGGTGCTCCCAAAGGCCAGGGAGAGCTCCAGGAAAGGTGACCAGAGCCGCCTTGTGCATGGGGATAAGGGGGAAGGAGGAGCGGGAGAAGCTTTTCTCCTTGGCCTTTCTTCCCTCCCACCCCCCTCCTCCCCCTCCGGCTCCTGTGTCCTTTCTCCTCGCCTCCCCTCCTTTCTCTCTCCCTCTCCCTTTCTCCTCTTTCTCCCCCCACTTCTCTTTGATGACACATGCTATCACAGCGTTGCACTGCACACTGCTGTATAATTTTTCTGAAGCCTCTGTAAATCTAGGCAAAAATCTGGTAGGATCTTCCTTCCAAGAATGGCATGGAAGAAAATGGTTTTTTCCTTTCTTTTCTTTCTTTTTTTTTTTTTTTTTTTTTTTTGGCAGAACTGGGGATTGAACTCAGGCCCTTGCATTTGCCAGGTGAGCACTTAGATAGCTCAGTAGAATAAAGCTATCTGGCAAGCGCAAGGCCTGAGTTCAATCCCCTGTTTCACACACACACACACACACACACACACACACACACACACAATGGCATGGAGAAACAAGGGCACGAGGTGAGAGACGGGGAATTCTGTCTCACAATTCCCAGAGGGCCTGACATGAGGGTAATGCCAAGGAGTCGCTCGGTGATTCATTTGGGCGGAGAATGTCAGCTTGCCGTTTCCCCCAGATCTGGAGCCCATCTACCAGACATTCCCTGACTCCCGACAGATGCAGGGTCCTGCGTGCTGTGCTGCGTAGTCAGCCCAGTGCATGTTCACTCGTAAATTATCAGATGGCCCAGAACTGCTAAGGTTTGGGTGTGCAGGGAGCACCCCCAGGGCCGAATCAGCTCCTGCCAGGTGTTGCTTTCTCAGGCTGCTGGGCCACAACATTTCCAGAGATGAGGGTCAGGAGATAATTGGGTTTGGACTCAATTCATTTTGTTGTGTTTGAGTTCAGCATGCTTTGAGCAAGCTTCAGCACCAGGAGCCAAGAGACTGCGTGGTGCAGTGGGCCTCGAGGCGGAGCTGTCCCCTGCCCCCCTGCTGCGTCATGTGGCCCGGTCGGGGGAGGCTTCCTGCCTGTCGTGGAGCCCGGGCCTCAGAGGCCTGTGAGATTTGAACTTAGGGACGGCTGGGCATATCTACCCCTGTTCTTTTCCAGTCATCTTTTGTTGGTGAGAAACTAATGAAATGATCTGCATCTCCCCAGCCATGGGGCCAAGAGAATTGCACCCTAAAAAGTGAACAAACCCCACCTTGAGAAAAAGAGAAGGAAGAGGAGTCAACCAGAGTCATGGCTGCTAGAAGGAGTCCTGCCTGCTGGAACCGCTCTGGAACCCGCAGCCCTGAGTTGGCTCTGTGCCCTGCAGCAGTCTGGTCAGCGGAGTTTGGGGTGAGCAGAGGGCACTCAGGAAAGAAGCAATTAAGGGTTCAACATCTGAGGAGCGAAGCAATGCCCCAGTGCCCCCTCCTCCGAAGGCCCAAAGCTCCAGGGAAGCTTTGCTTTTTCCGTGTGGGTCCAGGCTGTCTCTGTCCCCAGGGGTGTCTGGAGCCTGCTTGCTGCAGGGGACCCAGCCATCCTCCCTCTTGCGTGCTCTCCCCCAGTCGGGAGGGTGAGGGCCAGCTCACCACCAGCTGCCCGGCACTCACTCAGCCTCTGCACGGCCCACACGCACTCGCCCGAGCTGCAGAACCTGCCTGTCTCTGACCGAGTAGAGGAGGGAGGTGGCAGAGAAGTGCAGCCTTGTCTTCCTGAGGACATCCTGGACAGTCGATCTCGGAAGCAATGCAGTTCTCTCAGACAACCTGAGACGTGCACTGTGGGCTGCGCAGCCTCCCTGGCAGTGGGAAACCTCTCCACAGAGCGGGTGCAGGTCACAGGCACTGAGACAGCGCACAGTGAGGGTGGGAGCACTCGGCCATGGCTGCATACTTGGGCACCTCGTGGACGCTTCCAAAGCCTCACAGTTTTTAGTTTTTGTGGTACTAAAGATTGCACCCCAGGCCTTTGCACTGATCCCTCCCACCACTTGGACAGGGTCTTGCTTAGTTGCAGGGTGAGGTTCAAGCTGGCATTCTCCTGCCTCAGCCTCCTAAGAGTGCTGGGATTGTAGCACGCTGTACCGCATTAGCTGGGATTTACATTTGCTTGCTAGAGCATCAGAGAAACCAATATGCTGTTCTTGGTTTGAGCCCTTAGCATGGGCCTGCAGCTCCTCACCTGCTGGGCGACAGCCGGCCAGCCTTTCTTTGAAAAGTCTTATGAGCTCAATCTGTGAGTAGCGGACCCATTGCGAGGTCGCTTTGGGCACTGGCATCTGCTGGGCCGGAGGGTCTCCAGGTCTTCTTTGGGGCTTTGGGTGGCAAGATTCAGCAAGAACTAGGGTGATCCAGCCAGGCGTGGTGGCGCACACATGCGACCCCAGCCTCCCAAAGGCTGAGGCAGGATGATCACTGTGAGTTAGTGTTGTGAGTACGACGGAGCAGGAGGACTCCGGAGCCCAGGCTGACGGCACTGGCCCGGATTATTGAGGAATCACCTGAATAGATCAGCGGAGGGTAGGGAAGGACGTGAATGGGCAAATAGTGGGGCGAGGCAGGGCTGCTCTTCAGCCAGTGGCCATCAGCGAGTGTGCCTGGCGCTCTGGCTCCTGGAGTGTGCTCCACAGGTGCCCCTCAGCAATGGCCCTGAGCACAGCCTCTGGCCCCGACCTACCCACAAGTTAGGCCAGCCTGGGCTGCACAGTGAGTTCCAGGCCAGTCTGAACTCCACAGTGAGACCTGTCTGGAAGCCAATAGAAAGCTGACTAGCCCGTACCTGCTGGCCCTGTCACGTGGTGATGCTGTGCTCAGCGTGGGCTTCCTGAGTCCCCTCCTGGCAGAGGGTCTGGTGTTGGGTGTTGGGTGTCTTGGCCCCGCTTGCTCAGGTGTCTCCCTGCCGGGCTGTGCCTCGTGCCGCCTGAACCTGCGGTTCTGGTACACGAAGGATGAGCTCTGCTGAGCGGGAGCTGCTTCTGAAAGAGTCCCGTGGCTTCAGTCGGCAGCACAAGCGCACAATTTCATAGCGCTGTGTAAGCCTGGTGCTTGCAGCTGAGTCTCTCCCCGTCCACGCTAATCACGCAGATAGATCCCTATCGCCGCCTCCTAATGTGAATTCAGCTTAAAGACCTCTCTTCCTCTCCCATCTCGGAAATACGGTCCAGCTAATTTACAGCCAAGGAAATGGGAAGTATTTTTGGAGGGCCAGGTTGACATTTAGCATTCTGGTTTGAAAGCCGTGTGTTAAATATTTAATGTACCTGCGAAGCAGCCTTAAGAATTAAATATGGATGAGTTTTAGAAAACCTTGCCGAGGTATAAAAAATTGAGAATTTTTTTAGCACCATTTCAAGTGTGTCTGCCTAGGGAATCTTAATTATTTTTAATGACGATGACATTATGGATTTGAACAGCACGGAGACACCCTAAATAACAAAGTTAATGTAAGGAGGATTCTTCTGCGCAGTATCACAGGTTTACTCTGAGTAGATTATTCAGTTTGTCTCAGGAGATTGATCACTCTAACCCACTTAATTTATTTAATTGTTTGTGTTTAGATTAAAAATGAAACCAAGGGTCCGAAGATCTCTTTTTGTTACACAGAAATTTTCATAGGTTTATTGCTTTACTAAAAGCAGTGCCTTAGCTTGACAGATGCGTGGGATTCAGAACGACACAGCAGGATCTCAGAAAAGAAGTGTTAGTGTTTAAGAAGGGCTTTGGGGCCGGGCATGGCTTGGCAGCAGGGCACCCGGCTGGCAAGCATGGGGCTGTGAGTTCAAGGTCCGACACCCAAAACAACAGCATTGATCTCGGTTTCTGTTATCATATATCATTTGTTTTTAAGAATAATTCTAGTAATTAATGGTAATTTTTTCAGTGGCACTGGAAACTAAATGTACAGCTCTTGAATTCGTTGCGTAGTGCTGCTAGGATTGTGTCGAGGTGTCCCCAAAGAGTTGTGCAGTCCCAGGGGCTTTTCAGAGGCGGCTGAGTCTAGAGCGTGTGGCTCGGTCTAGTGTGGTGCTGGGGTTCAGAGTGGGTAGCCGCTGATGGGACCGGCCCGCTCTAACCCCCCACAGACCGAGGACAGCAATCGGGGCAGTCTCGTCTCCTCTCCTTGCTTTGCTGCCTTCCGCCCCCTGGCCTGTGGGCCCGCTGCATGAGCCACGCTGCCTTGGAGCCAGCTGACGACTGCCTGAAACCTCTGCAGTCTGCGAGCTCCACAGACCTTTCTTCCTCTACTGGCGATGTGGGGTCATTCATCTCAGCAGTGAGAAAAGGAGCTAAGATAACTGCTGACATCAGACATTCTGAAAGGAATTGCACTTTAAATCATATTTTCCTTCTGCTTGTTGGCTGGTGCTCCATCCTGTCTGCCTGGCGACTTAGGTGCGGGTTTATGAACTGGGGAGATGGGCCCTGGGTCCATGAGGCTGTAGCCTGGTCTTTGCTTTTATAAGAGTACCGGGCAGTGTGGTATTTCCAGAGGATGTTTTAAATTAAGTCCCACACATTGAGAAATAGCTCCCTGTCTGCATGGTCTGCTGGAGAAGGGGGGGCAGCTTTCTTGGTTGGTGCTTTTAACGCTTTCTGCTTTGGCGGCAATTGGAGAAAATCGTGCGCCTCTTCCATTTCTTACCTTTTGCCCCATGCAACGAACACCTCCGAGAGGAACCTTTCACCCCGCCGCCCGCCACTGCCCGCTCCCCAGCGTCTCTGGGCTCTTCGAGGCATTTCCCGGTGCTGCACCGCCAGTGTGCAAGCCATAGCTGGAGAGCAGCCCAGAAATGCCCTCGCGTGTGGGCCACGCCGTGTGGGTGTCTGTCCAGCACCCTTGTTTTGGCGGTGAGGAGGGAGGGCTGCGGTAGCAGCAGTGAGAATTGTCACTTACTGGGCCTTTCACCGTGTCACCCTTTTGATCCCAAGGGCAGCTTTGGGGATAGGTGATTGGGCGGAGCTCAGAGGTTGGGGCCAGGGCCTGGGTGGGGTTTGCCCATAGTGACTGTGGCCCTGCCCTGGTGGACATATTCAGTCCTCTGCTATCTTTTTAAAAATATTTGTTTGTTTGTTTGGCACAGGGTCTTGCTATGCAGTTAGACTCGCAGCGACCCTCTTGTCTCAGCCTCCCCAGGGACTGCAGGTGCACAGCACCACGCCGTTTCGGTGGCTGGCACGCCTGCAAGTACCGGGGCCAAACCTGGGTCCTTGTGCTGGCCAGGCAGGCGCTTAGGCCGCTGAGCTGTCTCCCCGCCCCCTCTGCTAATGTTTTCTGTTGCAGATGGGCCTTACCTGTTCAGGTGAAGAGTGAACAGTTTTTCTTGGATTTTGTGTCCTCTGTCTTCTCAGCTTTTTTTACTTGTTATTAGTGCGTGCTGGACCGACCGTGTGGGCAGGCGCAGCCCCACAGCACACCCTGCTTGTTTTCATTCCCTCCCCCTCCCTTTTCACCTAAGGATCCTGTTTCCATTTGGAAAAGATCTGTCTCCCTGTTCTAGTTATTATTTTTTAAAAAGTTATGTATACTCTGGGTTTCTAAGAGAAGTTATGCAACACTTAAGCTTGTGTGTCTGATTTATTGCACTTAACATCCTAGAGGGAATCGTTAGAAAATACAAGTGCTGGCAAGGCTGGGGGGAGCCCATCTGCCTCGTTGGTGGGGGTGCGTTAGGGCTGGCTCTCGCTGTGCCCCAAAGCCTCACGCGGTCACAGGCGGGGCTCTCTCAGGGGTGGCGGGTCCAGAGTGTGTGGCACTGGGTCGATTCATGGTGCAGTGCCGGGCACAAGGGCCCTAGGGCATGAGGTGTGCATGCCGCCACCCTGAGCAGCCTGGATGAGCGAGAAGGGCAGAGAGCTGGCAAGCGTTCCCATAATACTCCAGAACATTCTGGAATGTTCTAGGATATTACGGAATATTGCTTTCCAGAACAATGAAAGCTAGGACACAGGTCCTAAAGCTAGGACAGGAGACACTCATTACCTTCTCCAACAGCCAGAAGGACCAAGGGATCTGGACCAGTCCCTGGCCTTGAGTTTGGGAAGCCCAACAGTGTGGAAGAGCAGCCTTCTCCTGTCAGGCATCACGTCCAGTGTGGTGGACCGGCAACTAGGGGGCCGCTCATGGCACCTGCTGAACTGAACCGGCACGGTGACTGGGGCGGGAGCCCACTGAGTGAGTGAGGGCTGCTCGGAGCGGGCTGCTGGGAAGCTCGTAGGGAGACACTGGTTCTCCTGGGCCGTCTTGCTGGAGAACCTTGTCTTGCTGGCTTTCTGGGCGACCTTGGCTGTTCTTGTCGGAGGAGGAGTTCGGAGCCTCCTTGTTGTGAGGACGGCTGTGGTCCGTTCTGGGGGAGCTCTGGTCCTCACCTGGAGCGTCGCTTCAGGCTCTGGAGGGGAAGACGGTGCACGGCTCAGCCTCATGGAGAAGCTTGTCACCTTGGCTGTCCTGGTGGGAACTCGCTTTCTTCGTCACTGGCGGAGCTCAGGACACCACTGTTGCTGAGGACGGCTGTGGTACTTTCAGAGGAGCTCTGGTCCTTACCTTCAGCGTTGCTTCCTGGCTCCAGAGAGGAAGATGGTCCACGGCTCAGCCTCATGGAGAAGCTTGTCGCCTTGGCTGTCCTAGTGGGAACTCGCTTTCCTCGTCGCTGGCGGAGCTCAGGACCTCACTGTTGCTGAGGACGGCTGTGGTACTTTCAGAGGAGCTCTGGTCCTTACCTTCAGCGTTGCTTCCTGGCTCTGGAGGGGAAGATGGTCCACGGCTCAGCCTCATGGAGAAGCTTGTCGCATTGGCTGTCCTGGTGGGAACTCGCTTTCCTCGTCGCTGGCGGAGCTCAGGACCTCACTGTTGCTGAGGATGGCTGTGGTCTGTTCTGGGGGAGCTCTGGTCCTCACCTGGAGCGTTGCTTCCTGGCTCCGGTGCAGACCCCTCAGCCTTCTGGCATAGATTCTGCATCCCGTGGGCACAGGCTTTTCTAACTTTCTCCTCTAGCTTTTGGGCCTTCCCAGTGTAGATCCGTGAAACAAACTCCCAGGGCGTGGTCATGAGCTCTAGGTCTTCAGCTGGATTCTGTGGCCTGTAGCATGCGGACAGGTGGCCTGCACTCTCTTTTTGTATGCGATGCTTTGAGTGACTGTTACAAATCTTATAAAATGTGTCCTGCTTTGTATTGTTCCCCTCTGTCTCAGTTACTTTTCTCTTGTTGTTGGGACAAATACCCGACATTCAAAACAAAGGAGAGAAAGGCTTATTTAGCTCACAGTTACTGGAGGTTTCAGTCCATACTCAGCTGACTCCAAGGCAGAGGGACACATGGCAAAGGGCAGCCTTTCATGGCGGTGACAAAGCAAGCGAGAGCAAATGGGAGTGGCAGCAACTCTGTCTACAGAGAGCAAGTCTGTCGCTCTGTCCCTCTTAGGCTGCATTCAGGCTCTCCGCTCCCAGGCTGGGTGCAGCACTCGCACCCATAATCCCAGCAGTACTCACACCTGTAATCTCAGAGGATCGTGAGTTAGTCAGAAACTCTAGAAGTCTGCCCCATGACTTACATGAGGGACACCTAGCCACAAACCATAGCACCCTCACAAACCCCAAACCACGACACCCAGCCCTCCTTTTGTAATACAGGTTAATGGGAGGGGGGAGAGCACGGCTCAGAGCCCTTTGTTCCTTCATTTCTCCTCCTATCCTCATAGGAAGCCTGAAACTTAGGCCGTCTCAGTCCTGAGCTTCGTGGGCCCAGGTGGAGAGTAGCTGCCAGAGCATGAACTTCTGGGAAATGGTGCTCGTTTTCTCCAAGTAGCACTTGATCTTTCTCTTTCCTCCTTCCCTTTTTTCCTGCCATATATCTTTCCTCCCTTGCCTCCTTCCTCTTTCTTTTGTTTCTCTCTCTCTCTCTCTCTCTCTCTCTCTCTCACTGTCTTCTCTCACTGTCTTTCTCTTTCTCTCTCTCTCTCTCTCACTGTCTTCTCTCACTGTCTTCTCTTTTTCTCTCTCTCTCTCTCTCTCTCTCTCTGTCTTTCTTTTAGCTAGAATGTATAATAATGTACTCTAGAAGTGTGGATTTCTACAGAAGATCAGTAGCACGAGACCATTGCCAACATACCGAGGGGTTCAGGTAGAAATGTCAGTTTGAAGTTCCCTGGTGCAGGACTTCAGAAACCCTGGCCAGCTGGTCACTGCCCCAGGCCGCTGGGACGACACCTGTCCATGCTGTCCTCTGGGCATGGATTCCTTTGAACTAATCAACTGAGGAGTCCACATATAACAGGTAAACCCAGGGTTTGTTTTGTACCTTAGAACTGACAACCATTACTTTAGTGCTGGGAAACCAATTGATATCCCTTTCTTGGTGCCTGCTGTGTGCTCGTGCCGTATCCCTAACTATTCATAACCAAGTCTTCGCAGTGACGACCGTGAGCAGATGCTGCTGGGGTGGCGAGCCCCCCTGGAGCATGCTGTGGTGGTCTTTGCTGGGGTGGCGAGCCCCCCTGGAGCATGCTGTGGTGGTCTTTGCTGGGGTGGCGAGCCCCCCTGGAGCATGCTGTGGTGCTCTTTAGCGTAGCTCTAGGTCCGTGCGGAGGTTGATGGAACCTGGGTTTGGAACACACTTCACCAGCCCCAAGAGAAATGTTCCCACAATGGTCACTCCCCAGAGGGGGGTACCACAGTACCCACTTGAGAGGTAGGAAGACAGAGGCTCTGCGTCCCTCAGCACTCAGTGCAGCCCCAGGCCCAAGAATCCAGACTCGACGCACCCAGAGCGCAAGCCTGCCCCACCCAACCCCTCTTTTGGGAGCCCTGGCCAGATTAAATATTTACTTGGTGGGGAGAATAATTTGATGTTCCGGTTTTGTCCTTGTTCAGTAGTTGCAGAGAATATATTTTCTCTTCCTGTTCCAACTGGCATTGCAGGGTAAATAAATGTGGTTTGGTTTTTAATTTGGCACCCGGTACTGCCAGATTTTGAAAATTGCATGAGAAATTGGTATGGTCAAAAGCTTAATAGTGGGGCACGGGAAGCTCGAGGTATTTGGCCCTCCCCTAGCTGGGGTGACCTCTCCCGTAGCTTCACGGACGCTGGATTTCCTCTTCTGCCACCGGAGCAAGCCAAGCTGGTGCAGTGGTGCCGGATTCTTCCCAGGAGGATCACCAAAATTTCGAGGTCAGCCTGGGGTCCACAGTGAGCTCAAGGTCAGCCTGCACTGTGTGGTGAGACCCGGTCTCAAAGCGAAGCCAAAGAAGAAGCAAGCAAGCTATGCCGAATGTTTTATTTATTCATGAAATGCTTGCTGGATAGGAATTGGTGATCATGCCAGCTTTGTCTAGTTGGTCAAACACAGTGTCCTGGGCACCGCTCTGCTGGGCATCCTGTCTGTTCTAGCAGCACACCTTGTGGGCAGGGTCCCCTCCTGCCCAGCCCCTGTGGTCCAGGGCATACTGCTGAGATTCCCAGAGGAAACAGGCTCTGAGCTGAGAGGCTGTGGTCTGGCCGCTCCCCAGCCCCTGGCCGCAAGAGCTGGGCACTGCTTCCACCTTCCAGAGCACCACCGGGATTCATCAGTGTTTCATAAACCGGGAAGCCCCTGGGCAGGCGTGGGCAGGGGTATGGACGGCACCTGGACAGCCAGGGGCTCTGCCCCAGAGCGGCTGGTGGTGCTGACCCCTGCCTCACACCGCCTGGTGTCGTCCATGGTGCAGGTGGTGCGTTAGGGCTGGTCACTCAGTACTAGGCTGGCAGAGGCTGGCCCCACGCATGTGGGTCCCTGAGGCACGCTGCAGAACCCTGGGGACTGTGCTGCCATCCCTCAGGCTTCAACATTGAAACTGGTCCCTGCAGGTGATGTTTTAGGACTGCGAGCCCCCTCAGGAGGCTTCAGAAATGTGGTTCAGAAACTGTGCTAGCACAGGAGAGGGTACAGCACACCCCAGGTGACATTTCCGGGGCAGTTGCTGCCTTTACAGGGATTTTCCAGTCACTGTTGAGACTTCTGGGGAGAGGGGCAGTACCAGGAATGGAACCAAGGACCTCGCCATGCCAAGCAGGCAGGCGCTGCCCACTGAGCTGCCTCCGCAGGCCCGTGGGTCTCTTGCTGTGTGCTGGAAGTCAGCGCGGTGCACACACTGGGTGCAAGCTGCAGCTGACTCTGGCTCCGTGTGTGAGTGGGGAAGCTGGGTGCGGACTCGACCCCTTGGGCAGGCCACTCTGCTGTAACCTGGCAAATGAGTGAGGCATGTTTTTAAAAATGCCTCTTACAAAAAACCTTGGAAGCAATTTCTACCTAGAATTTACTGGAAAATCCTACCGGGCCTGTGCAGCCCGAGAGCCATCCATCAGAACTCATCACTGATGTGAATTATGGGGTGTCACGTGGTCCTCTTGGGGACTGTGACCTCTCAGGACTGGTGACACAGGCCCTATCTGGAAGGCCGCACGTCACCTTCCGTCCACAGGGACTGTCGCCTGGCTCCAGTCTCAAATGCCCCATTAAACTCCCCATTTTCAGAAATGATTCTCTCTGTTAAAAGTTTTCATCTCAAAATATTCCTCTGTCAGCCCTTGGCATGCTGTAAATTTCAGAGAAATGTTTGTAAATATTTTTAACAGTCAGAGTGAAGCAGCAGGTGTAATTCTCTCGAAACACCCACGTGGCAGCGAGACACTGCATTAGGGGCTTTTCAGAAGGCTACAGCTGGCATGTCAGGAGGATTCAGGCTCCTCTGCAGGTGGAGTGCGGGGTGCGCTGTGTTTCATAGAATCTAGCTTAGCTTCCCGTCTTCTGGGTGAATGAGCGTTGGCCTAGAGAAGGATAAGTGGACACTGCCCCTTGCATGTGACAGTTTCTGCCATCACCAGTTTTTCTGCAAAAGCATCTGTTTAAGTAAAACAATGCGCCTGGAGCGCACTTGCGCACTTTTCCTTGGGCGTGGTGTCAGCAGACACCTCACTGGTAGGAGCCTCCCCGGGCTTGTGCTGCTGTCAGGAGCCGGTCTTCTCTGCCCGGGCCCAACACGGCCACTTCATGTTAAACTCCGACAGTTACTTTCCATTAAGTTGTTTAAAAATGTTTTAAGCAAGTATTTCTCTGTCGTCCGGGTCACTGCCCTGTGCTTACACTGTCCAATCCCAGAATGGCCTGCAGCAGCGCCCGGAGGACACTACAGTCCCAGGAGTGGTCAGCACCTGGGGCTCCACCCTGTCCTCCAAGGTCACTGGCCCAATCTGCAGCATGCCCAGGATGCCACCGCAGGCTTCTGAGGAGAAAGCCCAGGAACTGTTTAGGAAAGCAGCTGTGTGGCTCTGCCCCGTGGAATATGAACACTTAAAACACCCGTCTCACCCTAGCTCCCCATTTAAAACATTTTTTAACAGCTCCTTATTTTTGGGCAAGTGCACTAATTTACCATGTAAAAGATATTTCCTAAGTGCCTGAAACCCAGACCTCCCTGCCTGGAAGCCCTGCGCAGCTCCCCCCTGCCTGCCTGCCCCCTCCAGCTCCCCTTCTTTTAAGAAGAAATGTGGCCTCCGTTGCCACGGGGATGTGCGCCCTGACCCGCGGCTCTCAGCCTCTCCGGAACTCCAGGACGCAGTGCCTCACCTTGTGTCCAAGGAGGCGCCCTGGCAGGCAGCGGGCGAGGCCTCTGGGCTCCCCAGCCAGGCCTCCTCTTCACCCCAGGGTGGCTCAGGAAGGGTTTCTGCATGCTCACAGTGGCTGGAGTCGGGCAGCGCAGCGCGGGCTCTGCGGCTCACCCCTGGGCTGCCCCTTCCTGCTGAAATCCCACCTCCTCCTGCCCCTTCCCTGCACTCTGGAGGAGTCTGGCACCCTGCCTTCTGCGTGCTGTTTGCCGCCTGCTTCGCCCAGTGAGTGCAGCTGCAGGACCGGTGGGGCCAGACCGCGCTCCACGTGGATCACCCAGCCTTCGAGGCCAGTCGCTCCCAGGGCTCCTGTGCCCTTTGTCCTTCGTGGAGAGATCCCAGAGGCCTTGTCTTGGGGTGGAGCTTTGAACCCACAGAACACTGAATTTCGAAAGCACATACCAATCAAGTGCCAGCCACGGAATCCTGCCTCCTGTCCTCCCTCCCTCCTTCCTGCCCTCTCTCCCTCCCTCCCTCCTTCCTGCCCTCTCTCCCTCCCTCCCTCCCTCCTCTCTCCTTCTCTCCCTTGCTCTTGTTCATCTTTTCTTCCCCATTGCCCCCTTTCCTGGCTAGCTGGACCTGGGAATGAGGGACTTGGGAATTGGATTGGGAGTGTGCTGTCACCAGTGTAACTCACATCCATCCGTCTGTCCTCCGACTGCTGGCTGGGTCTTTCCAACTTGTGAAATTGATTTGGTCCGTCTTTTCCCTCTTACCCCTTTGAAAGCCAAAACAATAACAAGACGAAGCCCAGTAACCCTTTGGAGCCTTCTCTGCGCTTCCGGCCGGCCGTTGCGCTGTGCTCTGGGCCTGACTTTCCCCGTCAGTGCCCAGCTTGGCCTGAACTGGAAATCAAGTGATGGACTAGAGCCTTGCTTGCTGAGGCGCGGCTGCAGACCCTCCCTGCTGAATCCCGTTGTTCCTTTTTGCTGAATTCCTTTTGAGGGACAGAGAGGCCCCAAACAGGTAGGAGCCCTTTGTAAAAGGGACCCTGTAACCAGCTTTCGTGGGCCACCTTACCATTCAGAGTTCACGTTGGTTGGATGGGTGTGTTAAGGGCTGTGTGTGTGCGCGCGCGCCACACACTGGGAAGAGACTTCGCACCGAGTCTGGGAATCCCTTTCTCTTAAGCAGGGGCAGTGCCTCCTGCCTCCTTGCTGATACCTGGCAGAACAACTAGGCCAGGCAGGACGCGGTATCTGTTTAATGCCTGGCTGTGGCCGCAGCTGCTCACCAATACTATCTGTGGCCAGAGTGGCATGGAAGGACTCACGGTGTGGACCAGTTCTCAGAAAATGTGTGGCAATGGGCTTAGGGCCGAGAAGCGCCAGCAAGAAGGAAGTGAAGCAGTGCGGAGGTAGTGCTGGCTTTTCAGCAGCTCGCTTCTTCTTCCTGTGTCACCTTAACTTTTTTGCAAGGACAGCCTCAGTCTTTTTCCTTTCTTTTTCCAGCAGTGGGGGTCAAGCCCAGGGGTCTCCACCTCTCGGTCCTTTTTATTTATGTATTTGTGCGACAACCCTGTGTAGGATTGCAGGTGCGCCCACGATGCCCGCTCGTAGCCCGGCCTTGCCACAGAAGCTGACGGTGGGGGGAATCGCCGTCAGCACCGGGTCCCTCGTCTGTGGGACCTCGGGTGTGAAGTATCCGTGCGGATGTGCCTCTTCTTCCCTACATTTCCAGCAATCATAAAACAAGAGAGTATTCTTAGGAGGCTGTGGCACAATAGTCTCAGCAGAGGAGCTGTCGTGGCGTGCAGTGTGCTCACGGTGTATCGCATGCTTGCTGAGCAAATTCACCCGCACTTTTATGGGGTCGTGGCTTGGCATGGTCGGGGCCCGGCTCCTGCGGGCACCCATTGGTAAGTGTGAGGTACTAGGGCCTTCCGTAACACCTGTGCCGCAGAATCAGGCAGTCTGTAGGGCTGGGCCTTGTGTGCCTGGGCGCCTCTTGATTTGTCAAGGTCATCTGTTAGTTCTAAAATTCCCAGTGGGGGCCTCTTCACAGCCATGGTGTTCAGAAGCGGGCGCGTCCCCTGCTATCAGTCTGGAGTGGCCCGGGCCCTGCCAGGTATTCAAGGTCAAGCATCAGTGCCCGGGTTTCTTTGTCCTGGAGGCAGTGATGTCTGAGAAAGAGCTCTGGAGACCTGAATCCCATCCCCGCGTGTTACAAACAAGTGCGTGCTCAGTCCAAGCTGGGAGGAGCAGGCAAGCGCAGTGTGGTTTAGGCCAGCTGCTCGCAGTTCTGTCACGATTTTGGTCAATTTCTTGATCTCACCAAGTTTTCTTTAGGAAGGTGACCCTTGCCTAGATGGCCCTACCCACAGCTTTGAGAGGTCAGCTTTGGAGGGAAATTAATGTCTCAGAACTTCAGTGTTCTCGTGTGCAGGACGCGGACATTGGGTTCCCAGGTGCTTGTAACATACGAGACAGCATTATCACGTGTGGCTCACCTGCACACACACACACACACACACACACACACACACATTTGCATATTTAAGTGCTACCATTAAAATATGCATAATATAAATACCATATGAGCATGGCTTTAGGAGCCAGACAGAATGCTTTCGGTGGGATGAAGAGTTATGTAATGGTCCCTTGTCGTTGGATATTTTGGCTACTTGCAATTTTACCTGGAAAGATAAACTTTGTAGTACTCTCGCTATCTCAAACCACCTGTATCCAGAATGAGCAAGTTCAGAGATTAACTAAATGACTATGATTTATGGTGGTGGATTTGTGACCTCAGAATGCAGGTGTCCTCCTCAGAAAATGTTCCTTGTCCTGGGCCTTCCGTGTGCTTAACAGGGTGAGGCTGAATGATCCGGTAGAACTAGGCCCTGTCCAATGGGGCAGGATGGAGCCCGGACCTGGTAGAAGACTATACACAGGGTGTGCTTTGTGGAGACTGGAGTCCTGAGGCCCCCAGAACACTGGTGTGGCCCTCGGTTCCCTATCTGGCACTTACAGGTTTGCTAAGAGGACAGCACTGTCACTTATGTCCACTTCTAGTGCAGACACAGGAGCTCTGTGCTCCCTCCCCTTGGCTCCAATCCTTGCAGAACGGAGACCCAGGGAACCACTGGCCCCCTGGGCTTATGGCAGAGACACCTCATTGTCAAAACTTAGCCCAAATTTTCTTAACAGTTTACGGGTGGGGCCCGGGTGGGGCCTGTGGAATCCTGTTAGACCTGTCTGGGTGGGGTTCCCTTTCCATGGTGTCTGCTGCAAACACCTTGAACACTGGCTGCAACCTGGCGCAGGTGTGAGTGTCCTGGGGGTGGCTGAATGGAGGCCCCTTATGACCCTGTGTAGGCTCAGGTAGATAAAAGATGGGGCAGTGGAGTCAGAAGGGTAAATCGTGGGTGGCAGAGGAAGTGAGGGACCACGGGTATCACACACACGTGCAGGCACACGCGCGCGCGCACACACACACACACACTCAACACAGTGGAGGCCTGTGTCCACTCCTCCGTTCTCAGCAGATCACAGGCAGGAGACACCAGCGTTGACGGCGGGGCTGCAGCTCAGCTTGAACTGAGCCTCCGGATGTAGGGAGGAGGGAGGCAGAGCTAGGACGCACAAAGGCCAGATCAGGCCAGACTGCACCTGGGCTGGATGGCACCTTTTCTCCGTGCTGAAATGCAGCCTGCGCTGTGCCATGGGGACTGGCCCCCGAGAACCAAGCAGTGGCGTCTGGCTCACCCCGGAGGGAGCCGTGGACACAGCCGAAAGGAAGGTTTGGAGAGCTCTTCTGAACTCCAGTTGGCCCAGCCCTGGATGTATAAACTCCAAGCCCTAAGTTGTATCCACTTAGGGCTTGGGGTTTATATTTTTCTTTGCAGTTTATCATAGCCCAGTGAATAGATTCCTGCTCTTTGTTTTGGAAAATGCACAGCTTTAAAAATATAAGAAAATATTTGAGTACCAGAGTGCAGGGTCTCATCGTGTGGTCCAGGCTGGCCTTGGACTCACACCAGTCCTGCTTCATCCTCCCGAGAGCTGCGAGGACAGGTGTGCGGCACCACCCGTCAGGAGTGGGTGTGAAGTGTCCCCAGGCGTGTGTTAGCGAACATGTGTGCAGGGCCATGTGCAAGGGGAAGCACATGCACACAGCGTGGTGTGCTTGCAGAAGAGGCGTTGTCCATGGCTCCATGGATTCTGTCTGCCGACCAACTCCCGGGTCACAAAACAAGTTTTTGGCATCCAGAAGCCCCTTCGCATCTTGTGCCAACAGTTGAAGGGTGACCTCCGTTCAGACTGCTGCAGGAGGGGCTCTTGTTTGCCTGGCTTTGAACCTGGTGTGAGCAAGGTACCCGGATGTCGGTGAGACAGGCTCCTGCCCGCGTGGGCTGCTGTTGCCAGTCCATGACAGACGAGTGCTGGATTTACCACGATTCAATTGCTAATAGCAGCGGGGCTTCAGGGGTCCGGGCTCTCACAGTAGGGAGGCAGGAGCCGCCTGTCCTGGTCTTTCCATGGACCAGGCTCCTGTTGGGTGCACACCCGGGTCAAAGACGGCTGGGCCAGAGCCCAGTGTGTCCGTAATGGTGCTCCTCACAGCCAGTTTCCCACGTGTGTACGTACAGAAGGGAAACCTCAGCTGTCTTTAGATCAAAATACATAGTTTGCAGGAGAGCAAGACACTTTATTGTTTTCTTTTAGTTATGGAAATAAATCCAAGCAGTCTTGAGGATTCCATGAAGTAGTTCTGTTTAAAGCGCCACACCTATTCTGAGGCTCTCTTTACCATGCAGTACCGAGTGGGTTTTACCTTGAGCTTGGGAGGAGTCCTTAGAGCGAGAGTCCGGCTGGCAGGGCACGTGTGGGCTTCGCTTCCTGGTGTGGAAGCCGAGTGGTATCTTCCGCCTGCCTGAGGGTTTGCACTTCTGGGATCCCTTTGCTCCCCTGAAGCAGGGTGGGGGGAGCGACCACTGGGCAGGGGGGCGCGGTGTGCCCGCCTGTTACCCCGAGGCCAGGGGAGGGGGCCAGACGCTCCCACCTCAGGATTGTGTCTGATTTTCACACTTCAGGCAAACCTTTCCATTTCCATCTTTCAAGTCTTGTAATATCCAAGGCAATCTGTACTTTGGTGTCTCAGTGAGGTTCTGGGACTTTATTCCCAGCTGTCAGATCTCCCTTCTCCCTGAAAACAAGCCATGATATTGTGTTTTTTTTTGTTTTTTTTTTTTCTTTCTATAATTTCACATAGCAATAGAAAGTATAAAAATAAAACCTGTGTCTGTGACTCTTGAATTGCCCCTGACGTTGTACCTGCTTAAAATAGAAAAAGCCCAAATGTTCTTTTTCAAATTTTTAAAAACATTTTCTCCATAAAGGCATTAGGATCCCTAAGCTCTCCAGAACAAAAGGCAATGTGAATAAATGTAATAACTCAGCTAAAAGCAATGCCTGTTTTTAACTTGAGACCTCAGTTCCAGCCTCAGATTTCAGCTTTTGACCTGGAATGTTTTCTGAGTTCTGGGCTCAAGGTTTTTGAAGCTATAAAATGTGGCTTCAGATGCCGGCCCTGCTTACCACAAATGGTGGTAAGCACTGGGAGGATCAAACACGCTGATTCTTCTGAAATTGTGAGCTATAAAAGTCCTGAGTGTCTGAGAGGCCGAGCTGTGCAGGCCCCAATGTAGGGAAGGTGACTCCGGTCCCTCGACCCAGCCCCAAGGGCAGGGGGAATTCAGCTGGTTCTGGAGGTCATGTGCACAAACACCAGCCTGACCTTTTGCCTCGCACCAGGGGTGGCCAAAGCGCTAACCTCCAGCCACCCCCAGTGCTGTCACCTGGGGACAGAGAAGGCTCTGCAGAAGTATTCCTGACAGTGCAAACTGTGACTGCCAGGCCACCTTCCCCTCTGTAGAAGTGCTGTCCTCACATGGAAGACTCTAGACTGCACTGAAATTTTTCTTTTACTCATCCACATTTATTAGGTGTACAGATTATAAAAGTGTTTACAGCCCATAAAATGGTCTACATAAAACTATGAGCCATCCTTCCTGCTCAGATCAGAAGTCAAGGAGGCACTAGAGCAGCCTCCCGGGCTGTCCCTCCCTGGCGTGAACTCTTTATTACTTCCGAGGAATTCTCACCATAGAAGGGGAAGAAGGTGGCTGATTTTTGCCTGCTGTGCTGGCCTCTTTTGTCACCTCCCTGGACCGGACTGCACCGGACCAGACCAGCGCTATGTCTAAGCAGCTGTCATTGCTAACACAGAACAAGCAATTGTCCACAGCCACCAAGAGCCAGAGTCGTGGGGATCACATCAGTGCCCAGCAAAAACGTGAGAAGCATCTTTGAAGAGCAGAGTGTACAAAAATACAGCCTGTGTTCCATGGTCGTGGCTGGTAATGACATCGGTCTGGCCCCTGGGGACCTGGAACTTGAAGGCCATAACAGTGCACACCTGGAGGGTCACAGTCCTTTTCAAAGTGAGATGTTTCGGGACGCAGAGCCCCAGTGTCCCTCCATTATGAAGCTACCCCCAGAGCTCAGCAGTAGAGCCCTGTCCCTGGGTACATCGAGCCATGTGTGGCACAGACGGTTTCCTGTTTAATGAGGGCCACAGCGCACACCAGCCACGTTAGAACTGACCACCAGATAAATTCCACGTGTGTCCTGTTATGCAAACAAAAACATCATGTGAAATTTTTCAGATGTGTTTGACTTTTAGGAACCACGTAGAGGTCATTGGTCATGTTGCTAGGGCTTAGCAGGAGAGGCGCTCGCGTGTGAAGCAATCAGATAGCAGGTCCTTAGGAGACCTGAAGTTAGGAACTCGGGTATGGAAGCCACATGCTTGGTTCCAGCCTAGACACATCATTTTGAGCAACTTTCCCCACCTCTCTGGGTCTTAGTTTTTTATCTCTGGAGTGTGAGTAATCTTAGCATGAAGATTAATCAAGATACACGCAGGAGGGCCGCGTGTGCATGGCGGTAGGCCTGCAGTCCACTTCAGTCTCTTGCCACTGAGAAGGGTGTTTCACGAGACCCGGATGAGCAAACGCCGCAGGCACATGACAGGGTCAGCCTGCACTGACAGCCAAGAAAAACAGGCAGCCTTATCCTCATGACTCTTGCTAGAGCTCGTGGTGAAACTGGTATTGGCGGCATCGTTTTTAGGAGGGGAAAAGGCCATCGGCACCTTGGAGGGTGGCGGGAGGCACCAGGAGAAGCCAGGAGAACCGTTTCCTGAGCCGTCCTTCACGTGGGTCCCACCACACCGCCCCCCAGCGTGCACCTCTCTCTCCCCACTGTGCTGTCCCAGCCCCACAGCCCCGGCTGTCGACTGCATCTTGTGGGGACTCAGGGCCCGAGGGATTTGGCACTTGTCTCTCCCACACCACACAGGTGTGTTTGGCTCTGGATCCCTGGTATGAAAAGAACTTGGCAGCCGCATAGAAAGGAGAAGAGAAACTTGAGCTGAGGGCGCCAGGTCTGACTCCTTGCTCATCCGGGGAGTTCAGCGGGTGCCTGAAGGCTTGAAGGTACATGGTGGGGCCTCTCTGTCTTTCTCTTTTTCTGTCTCTGTCTCGCTCCCCATCTTGGTCTCTCTGTCTCTGTCTCTCCATCTCTAATAGTTTCATCACTTGGTGTCTCACTGTGTCCTTGGTCCCATGGTCACCTCTTGGGATTGCCCATGAGGGATGGGTTTTGGTTGCAAGCTCATCCTGCCGTGAATGGTCAGGAAGTGTGGGCTGGGCAGGGCCCAGGGGGAACAGGCAAGTTGGAACCAGCCCCCATTTGGGCCACCCACACCTGAGCCCTATCATGATGGCCCGAGGGACCCGGCTCCAGGGATGCAGGTGACGGGTGATGCTGGGCAGGTCCTGGCTGCAGAGGACCTGAGAGAGCACGAAGAACCTCAGAGGGCGCAGAGTACGACGCTCTTCGGAGAGCCTGGGTGTATGAGATTTTATTGTCTGCAAACAATTACAGCCTGAAGGGAATGCAGGATTTTAATGAGAAGCACAGCTTCATCAGATTATAGCAGTCAGATAAAATACATGGGCTCCAGAAATCTGTAATTAAGTGTATTTCTGAAAATGAAAAATGTAGCCTAATATCCGGGTTATTTCACCGCAAGGGTGCCTGGGTCGTGCTTGTGTAAGTGCAGTTGATGCCGCTTGGGGTTCTTTCTGTCAAATCACTGGACTTTAAATTTTTTCTACTAGATTCTATTTGTGTTTTATGCAACAAAGTATTCGCTCATGCATACAGAAAGTGACATTCTGGTTTGGAAAATCTAACTTTTGTCCCTTTCTTTTGTTGTTGTAGCGGATATTCAACTCCTTTGTTTACACGGAGAAAGTCTCAAACGGAGAAAGCGAAGTTCAGCAGGTAAGAAGCACCCCCGCCCGCTTGGCGTGGCTCCCCCCCGCCCCGTCCGTGGCCTCTGCTGGACATGCTCTGTGCTGTTTTCCGATGCTGTTGTCTCCACATTACCCCTCACGGCCACTCTCGGGCTTCCGGTTCTCAGAAGCCTTCAGATCTTGAGAATGTTTAAATCATTTTTGTTTTGAAATCCCTAACCATCCTAAAGCTAAAAATGGTGAAGATTATTTCTCATCATGTAGAAAATAAGTGCCGGGCTTATTTGAAATCTGTCTCAGAGTCCGTTTCCTCTGGCCACCCTGGGGAACAGCTTCCCTTTGCAGCTGCAGTTGTCCTTCCTCGGTCTTTTCTGGTCCTGAAGACGGAGCCCGGCCCGTGCATGCCAGGCAGATGCTGTACCCCTGAGCTTTGTCCCCAGCCCCCTTTCTCCGGGCTGGCCTTGAGCTTGGGCTCCCCTGCTTCAGCTGTCTGAGTAGCTGGGCTGCAGATGTGCACCCCAGTGAAGGGGTCGGAACAGCTGCCCCAGGAGGTGTGAGAATCAAGCATGTTGCGTAACTGCAAGGCAAATGAAGTGTCCTGCGCAGAAGCTGGGGGCGTGGGGGCGTGGAGGCGCCTTTCTGTCTTTTCCTGCGTTCTCCTTTTGCTCCTCCCCTCCTGGTCTTCTTTCAGTGCTCTGTGCAGTCAAGAAGCTTCGAGGCCAGATCCTGTTTACTTTATTTATAGCGGGCTTCGCAGAGACGGCCTCCTAAATTAAAACACAGCGTCGGGGAGCTGGGCCATAAATAATTGATCCAGGCTTGAAAACAAGAGCGGTAAGGAGTCGGCTTTAATTTCAGCTCATCCACCAGCTTCATTACTGAGTGTGACCGTCACTGGTAATTTGAAACTAAGTTTGAAATTTAAGTGAAAAGCAAAACAGAACCAAGCTAAGAACCAGACTGTAGCAGACGGCAAACAGAACGGCAGTCATAGGAAAGTGTGCAGCGTAGACTCCTTGAGTGCCTGCCCTTGTTTTATTCATGGAGAACAGCTTGAGTTTAATCTGAACTTAAGTGGTGCTACACAAGAAGGAAAAGCTTTGCGAGTGTCAGGAGAGTGAAGTTATTTATAGGCTCTTTATTTATAATAAATTATTGTGGCCTAATCTTGAAGCCCAGCATTTCCTGTTTATAGACGTTGACATTTTTATTGGCTTCTACAGGTTAAAGTAGTCCTCTGCATACTATTTTGCTCAGCTTTATATTTTTTCTTCTAAATTAATGACTTGAAATTGTGGCGTATTCTGCCATGTGGTTTTGTGCTCCGAGTCTGAGCTCCATGATTCCTGTCTGGCTTTTATTCCAGGAAGCTAGAAAGTACTTGGGGTCATTAAATCAGGAGGCGTGTTGGTGGAAGGTGTCTGTACAAAGCATAGCTGAAGAAACCTCTTAGGTGACAGGAGGCCCCTTGATGGCATTCAGAGAAACTGATCTGGGCTATCAGCTTCCCCTCTTTCCTTGAATTACAGATGCAGTGTGAGGTCTTCCTTCAGCTGCTTTCAGTTGCCAAAGCTGTTTTGTTTTCTCCTGATGGCCTGGCCTTACTTGCAGTTCCAAACTTGTTTAAAAACAAACAATAATTGTTTAAAATTAAAGCAGCCAGTCAAGCCGCTACAAAGCCCGTTTCCATTCCTATCATGGGCCGGGGAGATGGCTCAGTAGAATAAGGGCTTCCCTGGCAAGTGCAAGGGCCTAAGTTCAATCCCTGGTTCCGCCAAAAAAATAAATAAATAAAAAAAAGCTATGGCCATTCCTATCATGGAGTTGTTTGTCCAGGAGGGCAGGAGACATCCCAGGATAAAGACGCCAAGGCCCACGGGCATGCGCACGGAAGTCCCGGACTGCTGCAAGCCTTGTTGTCCGAATCAGGACGGCCCACATGTGTGTTGCCTGTGTTTTTAATTTGACAGAGTTTACTTTAAAACTCTCCATAGCAAGGCTTTGGTCAAGATAACAAAACCAAACAAAGAATACTAGTAAGTGACTAAGCAGGCTTTTTGTTTAAATTGTAAGATTTGTCAGAATGCAGAAGACATGTGTAAACCATGCACGTATCGAATGAAGCAGCATATTAAGGTGGACGTCTGCCACCAGCTAAAAACGTGACCTCACCAGCTGCAGTCCAGGGAAAGAGGGGGCCCTTTCTTTCCCAGACTTAAGTTTATTCTAATTTTTGCAGCCATTCTCTTGCATTTTTAAGGTTTTGTTTCATATATATTTATTCCTGAAATTAGTTCTTAGTTTGGGAATTAATGTTCTTGCCAAGTTGTGCAGGTGGGTCTCTAATCTGTAATTTGCCTGCCTCAGCCTCCCTCGCTGCTGGGATTACAGGCATGCACCACTGTGTCTGGCCTTCACTGTACACCTGCATTATTGCTGGCCTCCTGCAAGTGCAGGTGGGATGGTGCGTGTTGTGTGTGCGTGGTGTGTGTGTGTGTGTGTGTGTGTGTGTGTCTCCAAGCCTGGGAGATGACGGTGCCGGTGAACAGTCTCCTCTCTACTCCTCTCTAAAGTAGAATCACCAGGGTCCACTGTTTAGCAGGACTAGCTAGGGGCCAGCTGCTCTCCCGAGATCTTCTGATATGTCTTCTTCAGTATCCAGTACTCTGATTCTTTCCTTGACTCAGAGTCATGTGGTGACAGCCAGGTGATAGCCCCTGCCTCTCCCACATAGCTGGTGCTCAGGTGCACACTGCCGCAGCCACCGTGCCTGGGTCTGTGAATATGTTTTAGCACCCCGTTGACCTCTTCGGTAGAATTGCCTATTTTAGCAGTACTGTCCATGGTCTAGATCGGTGGTACCCACTGAGCTTTGGATTCCCGTGGAAGCACCAGGCATCGGCCGTGTCCCATAGAGTGGCTGTGGCCCTTGGTGACTCCTGTTCACCTGAAATGTGTCTAGTGTAATTAAATACTAAATTTCCCTTGATTTTGCCAGGTGTGGTGAACCCTTGCAATCCCAGCACTCGGGGAGGCTGAGGCAGGAGGATCGTTGAGATTTCGAGACCAGCCTGGGCTGCAAAGTGACCTCAAGGCCAGCCTGAACTGCATAGTGAGAACCTATCTCAAACAGGCAAACAATAAAAAGGTTGAACTTGATTTTAATGAAAAGGGCCACAGTGGCTGAGGTTACCATCAGATGACCCTGGTGACTCTTGTTTTACAAATGTGCTCTCCCAAGCTTGGGTCCCTTTCACTGTAGGCTGTTTTCACAGAACTGAAGTTTTCCTCGTAGGAGAGCGTCCAAGCCCAGCATTTCCTTTTGATTTCTGCTCTTAGCAGAAATATGCTTGAGAAATTCATTTCTACTCCAAGGCACAAAGACCCTGTGCCATTTGTCTTCTAAGACTTTACCATCCTCATCGAAGACCTGGGTGGGTTTTGGCGTCCTGTGCAGCCATGCTTCGGTTTCACTCTTCCTGTTCGCAAGTGCTCTGCGCTGTCCTCTGGACACGCCAGCCCTTCCTTCCTTCACGCTCTCCGACCTTAGCCCAGCTCCACCCTTGCCAAGGCCTGGCACGGCTCCCTCAGGGTCTGTGTCTTGTCCAGTGCCACACGGTGTTCTGCTTGCTTATGTGAGACAGGCTTCCGCGTCTGGCTGGGCGGCATTGATGCCCCTCTGCGGACAGCTTGGCGGTACCCGCGCCGGCCAGGTACGCAGGACCTCTCGCTGTGGCTGTGATCCCCCGCTCAGGCCCCGTCTTCTTAGTTCTAGGAAGAGTCGTAACTCAGCTTGCGGGCTGCGCTCCAGGAGCTAGAGATAGATCACGTGGTCCAACGGGCCTTTACTCGGGCCCTTGCTCCTGGTGCTCACAGTCTTCAGGTTTGGCGGAGCCGCTCCCTAAGCTTGGCTGGTGGCTTTGCTGTGGTCTGGGCTTTCTTCAGCTTTTTTGATGCAGTTGATCCTATCGAAATGCTGACGTTTCTCATCCACCCCTGCTCACCTGGGTCATGAGAGCTACAGCCCAGCGCGTTCCCGTCCTCCGCGTTCCTAGTCAGATCTCCCGGGTGCTGGCTGTCCTGGCGGGAGGCCAGCGTGCTGCTGGTGTCCCTGCTTCGGAGAGTGAAGCAATTCGCACCAGTGAAAGCACTGCGAGACTTCCCTCTGCCACACAACTCCTTGTGGCATGCTTCCCCTTTCTGTTACGTGTTCTTTCTTTTAAATTGCCTAAACAATGGTATATTTTGCGTCTTGGATTTACTGTACGTTGTTTGGATGCCAAAAAAGTGATGGCAGCAGCCTCAGAAAAATAAACATCCCGTGCCCGCATTCCTGTGCGCAGCCTGGGAGAAGTTAGGTTGTGAGTGCCAGGGCGTTAAGGGAAATGAGTCCGAATCAAGAAAAATAAATCTTCAAGCAAGTCCCGGAAGCAACAAAATCCGTCCCCAAAAACACAAACCAAAGGAAACAGAGCTGGTTGGGCGCTGAATTGGCTCACCAGAGGTGGCAAAGCCACCCTGGAGTGTGGGAGGGAGGAGGAGAGGGGACATGGGCAGACGTCAGGTGGCCGGTGGCCGAGCACCTCTCCCAGGAGCACCACGCACTAGGCCCGCAGCTCCCTGCGGGGTCCTCGGCCGCTCCGGTGAGTACGAACATGACCTAGCTGCTCATGGATTTAGAGGGCAGCTTCTGGCCCCTTCCCTCATTCCCAGGGGAGGTTCCCAGAGCTAAAGAGAAGAGCTGTCTGCTGAGGGGCAAGGCCCGGCCCAGGGCTCCCGGGCCGTGGCTCAGATCTCCCAGGTCCCAGGCGAGGCTCTTAGTGCTATTTCGGGGACACCCATCAGGGCTCCTTGTACATGGGCCACACACGCTCTCACACATGTACACGGAAGGAGAGAGCCGTGGAGATGCAGCAGGACCCCCCGGTGGTGCAGGCTCCGAGCGGGCAGAGTGGCCTGCCCGTCCACCTGCTTGTTCCCATGTGGGTACAGGTAGGCCAGTCCTTAGGTGGGCCCCTTCCCCGGCCTGAAGCAGAGCACTGGGCCAAATTGCCTGTGCGGCACTCTCTTGCTGCCTTTCTGCTTGCGTCTTGGTGCTTCTCATCACAGACTAGCAGGGCTGGCAGGAGCAGCGGTTGTGCTAACAGCAGGCTTTTGCAGGAGGGTTGGGTGTCACAGGTTCCGTGCGGGAAGCGCAGTGCCACCCTGGCCACGCGCCTGCCTCTCCCTCCTGAGCGTGTCAGCGGGCCACAGAGCTGCCACCAGACACGCAGCTGCAAGCGCGCGGCGGGCGTGTGACTCCTGTACTTCCAGTTGCCGTGCTGGAGCACAGCGCGAGAGTCGGGAGGGGCTGACTGATGAAGCCTCGTGCACTTCAGGCAGCTGACAGCTGTGGGGCAGCTGCTGCATCAGAGGGATCCGTGAGGGGGTTCGTTCTGCCTTCTTCTCAGGTGACCTAGTGATTGTTTATGTTAATAATCGAGTCAACTAAGTGCGAGTACATTTCCATAAATGACGCTTCAGAAACTTTGGAAGATTTTAGAAGCAGACGAATGTGGCGTGGAGACCGTTTAACCTGCATGTGGCGCTTCTTCCGTGGCTTTCTCGGCAGCACTCCCCTCTGAACCGTCCAGCTACAAGCTTGGTACTTTCTTCCTTCAACATTTGGTTGAGTTCACCAGAGAGACTTCAGGGTCCGGGGCTTTCTGTGGACAGAGGTGTTCGGTTACTTAATTGATTTACACGGTGAAGCTTTTGCTTTTATGGTGGTGATCATAGTTTGTTTGCATGTTTATTTTTAAATTTTTTCATTTTATCATATCGATTTTAATGTTATTTTTTCCCCAAGAAATGTGTGGATTTTGTTCAAGTTGTCAAATTTGTCGACACCCGTGTGTCGTAATATTCTTGTGTGTTTAGTATTAGTAGAGCAGGAGGAAAACAATGGAGCCAATCAATCAATCAAATGAAAGGCGGGCTTGTTATTTTCAACTAGTGGCAGAACGGACCGACTCCATGCCGTCCAGAGGAAAGTCGCGGAGGACAAAGGGACAGCATCGTTAGCGGTCACTCAGCCTTCAGAAAGTGAAATTGGCTTCCTTAGCTTTGTCTTTTGAGCAACTTGTGCTCTTCATTATCTTAGACCAGCTCTTCTGGGCACTGAGCCTTCCGTCTCTCACAATAGAAGCATTTAAAGCAGTCTGCTCCTGGGCCTGGTTCCTTGCATCCTACACTGTCGATAAATTTCATCCTCTTTTTTTAATTAGTTCTCCCAGTGTAGCCCAGACGAGCCTCAAGATCCTCCTGCTTCATCCTCCCAAGTGTTGGGATCTCATTCATTTTTTTTTTTTTTTTTTTAATGTATTTGGTACAGAATCTCTGGATGCAGCTCAGACTTGTAGTGATCTCCTGTTTTCGGCCTCCCCAGTGCTGGGATTACAGACACGTGCCACCACGCTGGGTCTCAGTGGCCAGCTCAGTGAGCCCAGGGTCAGGGTTGGTGTGGCATGCAGTACTGGGGACCGAACTCCGGATCCCTGCGCTTGCCTAAGCAGGTGCTTAGTCCGCTGAGCTATCTTGCCAGCCCTCATTCACTTTTAAATATTTTCTAATTTTCCTTGTAATCTCTTCTTTGACTCACAGATGATTTTGAAATTTTAATTCCAAAACACACGTGGAATCTATTCAACTATTGATTTCTATCTCAATTCTCTCGTGCTCAGAGAGCATAATCCTCTTGACTTTTGTCGTTTCCGTTTAATGAGGTTTGGGTTTGGTGGCTGAGTACACGATTAACTTGCTGGTGGTGGCAGTCAAATAATTTTTGTTTGTGCCAAGATTTTGTTTCCGATTCTGCTACTTTTACTGAGGATGCTGGAGTCTTCATCTGTAATTAAGATGTGTGTGTCCCTGCCTTTAACTCCCTTCATCGTTTTGGACAGAATTGAATTATAATTTTGCCTGGTGTGACTGAAGGCTTCCATGTGAGGACTGTCCTGTCTTGCTGGTGGCTTGTAGACTGTGGTCTTACGGGACGGGATTAGCCAGTAACCATGCTGGTCCCTGAGGTGCGCCCCTGACGGCACGGTAGCAGCTCCAGCCTGCCCGCACTTACTGGGTGTGCCTTCCCACAAGCATTTACTCTTAATTCTCAAAACTGCATTTCTTAGTGGGGCGTGGTGGGGCCCGCCTGGCAGCCCAGCACCCCAGAGGCTGAGGCAGAAGGATCGTCGTGAGGTGGGGCCCGCCTGGGCTGCAAAGCGAGCCCCTGTCTCAAGGGAACCGAGCATGTCTTACAGGCAGCATTCTCAGGGTGGAATTTCTTTAAAACTCTAGTCTGTTTTAATTGAGTTTGTGGGGAGTGCTTGGTCAATTAACATTTAGCTTGTAGTTGGCATTATTGGGTGGGGGTTAGTTCCTTTATCCCTACACTGTGTTTTCGTTTTATTCTTTGTCATGCTGGGCATTGAACCCATGGCCTTGCATGAGCTAGGCAGGCACTACCACTGAGCTGCACCCCCAGCCCTCCGTCTTTTGAGTTGAAAAAAATTTACATTACTACAGTCTTGACTTTAAGCACAATATGTGCAGATTTTGAAGTATATTTTCTAAAAGCTGCGATGCGCATGCATAACTTGTTCAAGTGTAGTTAAAGCCTTCTGTCGCTGTCTTACTAAATCCTAATCTGGTGCAGGCCCAGGGCCATGCAGAACCCTTGGCTCTGGACTGCCCGGCGGTGGTGGCGACAGACCTGTGGCACGCACACCGCAGCGAGCTGTAGCCTCGAGCGCTGGCGGGCCACAGTCACTGCCCACGTCCCGTTAGGTCCAGGCGTGTCACGAAGTGCGCGTGGTAGCATCAGAGCCTGCGCCGCAGACGGCCATGAAGAGGCAAGAGAATGCTGTGCATTCTTGCACACGCGTCCTGCGTGGCTGGCCTCCTTCCTGCCTTCCTTCCTTCCTGCCTTCCTTCTTCCTTCCTGCCTTCCTTCCTTTCTTCCTCCTTCCTTCCTGCCTTCCTTCCTTCCTTCCTTCCTTCCTGCCTTCCTTCCTTTCTTCTTCCTTCCTGCCTGCCTTCCTTCCTTCCTTCCTTCCTGCCTGCCTGCCTTCCTGCCTTCCTTCCTTCCTGCCTTCCTTCCTTTCTTCCTCCTTCCTTCCTTCCTTCCTTCCTTCCTTCCTTCCTTCCTTCCTTCCTTCCTTCCTTCCTTCCTGCCTTCCTTCCTTCCTTCCTTCCTTCCTTCCTTCCTTCCTTCCTTCCTTCCTTCCTTCCTTCCTTCCTTCCTGCCTTCCTTCCTTCCTTCCTTCCTTCCTGCCTTCCTTCCTTCCTTCCTTCCTTCCTTCCTGCCTTCCTGCTAAAGGTCGTGCTGCAGAATGAGTCCCGAATCCTTCCTTTCTGGCTTCTTTGTCATGGGGCATCTGAGTGAGGACTTAGAGTTCATTATTTTGTGTGCTCAGAAACTGTCACTACTTACGTTTCCTCTTAAAAACAAAACAAAACTTCCTCTTTTTAACCTAGGACTCTTGTCTAGACAAAGCAAGCTTTATGTTTATCCTGCTTGTTGTTTTACGAGCTTTGCGCTATGCTTTACATTAAATGCAGGGCTTACTCTTCAGGGACCTTCTACATCACTCTCTGCTCTTTCCTGGCCACTGCCTGCATGCACGACAGGGATTTTGATATTTGCAAGAAGTCCCCAGGACAACGCCGTTGCTTCTTTCTTTCTTTTCCTTTTCTTTCTTTTTTTTTTTTTTTGGTGGAAGTGGGGATTGAACTCAAGACCCTGCACTTGCCAGGCAAGCGCTCATTCTACTGAGCTATCATTTCTTTTTGCTTTCATTCTTTTTTTTTTTCTAATTCTCAGGTTAATTTTACTGTCAATCTGTTAAGTCTCCTCCTCATAATCTCTGTTCTGCTATTAGTGTCTTGAAATATGTACTTTCCAGCTGTAAGATTTCCATTTGTTTTAAATATATTTCTCTGTCCTTTTTTCGTGCCTTGCAAGCATACTTTCCTTTCTGTCCTTGAGCATAGTTACAGTAGCTGCCTTGGAATCCCGCTTGCTGATTCCAGGGTCTGAAAACATTCTGACATTTATCTCTGTTGATTTTTGCTTGAGAACTGGCCACACTTGGCCTTGATGTGCCGGGATTTTTGGGCTGCATCTTGCAGTTTTGAAAGCTTTTAGATTCTGTTGTATTCATTTAAGGAATTGTTTTTCTTTTAACATTTAAAAATTTATTTAGGTATTATTTTTGAAACCGGATCACTCTCTAGTTCAGGGTGGCTTTGACTCACTGTGTAGCCCAGGATGGCCGTGAACTCACGGCGACCCTCCTGCCTCAGCTTCCGAGAGGCATGCAACACCCTGCCCTGCTATTTCTCTGTTCACTTGGGTGATGTCCAGATTGTTGCCCAGTGGCGCACAATACTAGAGAAGCCCACTGCTCTTCTAAGAAAGTGATAGTCAGCAAATGTTGCCACTCCAGATTATTCTTTTGCCCAAGTATAAGCTTGGGCCTATCCTAAAGACGGTGGAGAAGGCGCAGTGCGGAGGTGCCCCCCCCCATAGCGTGCAGCTGCAGGCTTTGCTCGCAGTTAGGTCCCTTGTTAGGGGAAAGTGCTGCAGAGGGCAGTGGCTCGGTGTAGCCCAGTGCCTGGCGGCCCTAGTCTCACAGATTATGACTCGACGGTCAGCCTCAGACCGCGGGCACCAAGGCGTCAGCAGTCCTTCCCGGCTAGTGGTGCAGAAAGTCTGAGAGACTCGAAACTTCCCTGTCCGGTTTGTCAGGCAGATCCTGTTGGGGTGGCTTTGGCATGAAGAACTGAGACCCATGTCTTTTGAGACGGGACCCGTGAGGCCCAGGGAAGACTGAGTCGTTTGCCTCTGCTTGGCCTTGGACACGCCAGACAGAGGAAAGACCCATCTTGTGGAGCTGTTTGGAAGCCATGCAGGTGGCAGAGAAGAGACATTTAGTATTTTATGTCTGTCCCAGAATGCAGAAGGGCAAAGAGAAGTTCCCCTGTTCTGGTTCTGTGGTGTGAACTCTAGTGGGAAAGGCCTGGCCCAGAAGGAAGGATTAGTAAATGAGCAAAGGAGAGTTTCCAAAAGTGAAAGACGAGGGCCAGGGAGATAGCTCAGTGGCATAAGCAGCTGCCTGGCAAGTGTAAGGTTTCGAGTTCTATCCTCAGTACTGAAAAGAAAGAAGGAAAGAAGAAAGACAGAAAAAGATGGGGAAGACCCAGCGAGGTGCTGACGGGAGCGGGGAGCTGGATGTGGGTTTGCATTCGCTCTGCTTTCTGTTCCATCTGTGCCTCTCCCCCAAAATGTCTGCCCTGCGGGGAAGGTGGGTGCTGCTGCCCAGCCACATTGGACCCCACAGGAAGAGGAGGGGCAGACAGAGAGGGAGAGATGCGGGCAGCTGGGCTGGGCACTCGCCCGGCGCTGGCAGCATTTGCTAAATGCTCGTTGGAAATGACTAGAAATGCTCGTGCGCACTCCTATTTGCGACTTCTGGATTTGTAGTGAGGCTGGGGTGTGATACCCGGCATGCGGCTGTCCGAGGGCTCTGGTCTGTCTGTAGTTGTGCGGATTTGACGAGACCCAGTGATCCCCGAGCCGATCCCATGGCCAGGGTGGCCAGATTCCGTTCTTCCCCCTGCCCAAGCCTGTGCTGCTGTGACCCTGGCACAGTTTTCAAGCTAGCTTCGGGTTTAGTCCACTCCCTTTCCCCAGACCCCCCTGGCCCTTGTTGTGAGCAGTCACTGGACATTTGCTGAATGAGCAAGTGAAAGCTGCCCGATCTACAGAAGGCAGAAGGAAGCTTGGGGCCCCGAAGTCGCCCAGATAGGGCTTTGGTAGGGAGCCGGCCCAGATGAGTGACCTGGTGGCGCCCTGTGAGCTGAGCCCTGCCTTGGCTGCCGGCCCTGCGCTCTAGCTCTTGCTTTCCCAGGCTGCACTGCGTGCAGAAGGGGGTAGTGGCATGTTAGGTTGGAAAGATGGTTTCGCAGGAAATGGGATTATTTTTATGATGTTAGCATTTATTATTATTATTATTATTATTATTATTAGTCTGTCTTGAGACAGGTCCTCATTATGCAGTTCAGGCTGGCCTTGAGCTCACTTTGTAGCCCAACCTGGTCCTGAACTCGCAAGATCCCCCTGCCTCAGCCTCCTGAGTACTAGGAACAGGCATGCGCCACCACACCCAGCTGCATTTTTAATTGATTCTCTTGTGCTTGCACGGTCACTTTTTTTATTTCACCTTCCTCATGGCGTGGTAGGAAGAGAAGCTGTTATTAGCCTCTGCCTCATTTTCTACATGCAGCAGCTCTGCCTTGGAGAGGTCACAGTTATAAATGACTCGTGACCCTGAAGAAATGGAAGGTGGTGAAGGCAGGATTTGTGACCCTGGTTGTGTATTCCCTTTGTTCACATCACCCTGGTGGGGATCTAACAAGGATCATTTTTTAACATAAATTCATTATTAATTAAGCACTGCATTACGGCTTTTCTTGGTTGCATGTAGGGCCTGTTTGTCGGCCCAAGCTGCATCTGCACTGAGGCCCCCGCGGCCACACATTTGTGCATTCTGTCCGCCCCTTGTCCCCCTCTTTACCTACCTCTTTCACCTTTCTGTTCTCTCTCCTGTTAGCCCCCTGTACTTGCAGGCACGTCTGCGTCTTACCTTGCCTGTTCTTCCCACCCAGAGGAACAGGAGCTCTACCACGCCCGGCTTCCACCTGCTTTGCTCTGGTGAGCCCCTGCAGCTCACACCCTCTCCCTGTAGTGTGTACTAGGTGCTCCGCAAATACTTGCTGTGTGAATTAATCCTCAAAAACAGGGCCTGAAATTCATAAGGAAATCCTGCCCCCCCAAGTGATGAGAGATCTGAGTTTAATTTGACATGTATTTAGATTCCGTGTCCCGCTGTGTTTTCAGATGCTGTTTCCAACTTGGTTCTGCACTCAGTCTGAGGACCTTAGGAGCTGGGCTGTGTCCTGCCCTCCTCCCAGCAGTGCACTTAACTCCTTTCATTTACTGGGACTCTGTATGGAGTTTCTAAAGTGATCTGTTACTTAGGACAGAAGGAGATATTTGTGAGCACTTACACCCGTTTCCTCTCCAAAATCATGCAAGGTAGAATTTGAATTTGCGTCTTCAGTAGTGCAACAACTCTGTGATATCTGGGTGTCCCTTCAAGTTTTGAAGACATAAGATAATATGAGGTGTTTTTCTTGCAGAGTAAATAAATGTATGCTGTTCGCTGCCACAGAGACAAAGTCGTCTTCAGGGAAGTTCCTTCCTCTGGAGGTTAGCTCCCACGCTGGCAACCAGATTGGAATAATTCACATTGTGGAGCTTGTAGCTGCCTGGGACGAGGCGGGCAAGGCCTCCTCTGAGGCAGATGCTGAGCGCACCTCTGTAGGTGCAGGCAGGTGTGAGCTCTGTATTAGTTGAGGACTTGGCGACAGAGGACATTCATGCACATGCTCCGCACTTCCGGGTTGGTCCTTTGGACGGCAGTGCCCTGTGGGACCTCTTTTCGTAATGCAGCTCCTGCGCCGCAGGACGGTGGCTGCGTGGACTGTGTCCATGTTGTGTGGCCGTGCTCCTGGTCAGGCTGAATGTCTGCGTGTTTTTCCAGAATCCTAGTAAACGGCGAATGGACGCAAGGATCAGAACATTAGTACGCGGTTGGCCTGCTGGGGAAGAGGCCACGCGAGGCTGCCTTGGTAGCACTCCTTTAATAAATGCTGGCGCTCTTCGAGGTTGGAGGTGCTCGGAAGCTGCGTCCTGGTTGCTCTGCCTACTTCTTCATTGCAGATTCCTCTCCTTTGTCAATTTTCTGAAGAAGGGTGATTTGCTCTCTCCTGAGGCTCTTTCGCATCAAGGGCTATAAGATAAATAATGTGTCCAAACATTGTAAGTGCTGTGATGACAGCGTAGCTGCTGAACGAGGACGAGATCAGGCAGGAGGGAGACCACGGGCGGAGCTTCCCTCCCGTTGGCCGCAGTGTGTGTGCCGCCATAAATCACCAGGACAGACAGGGCCTTGGCAGAAGCCAGTGCGTCACTAAGAGGTGGCCCCACTGGACCCCACACAGGACATGAGAGTGCGTGGAGGCCTGGTGGGTCTTTTGTCCTTCTCGCCATCCATCACGGTTCTGTTACTAACACAGCCCTGAAATAGTTGGTTATCATTTCTGTCACCGCAGAATTTCTGTTGCACTGCTGGAGTTTCGTGTTTAAGGACCCCGAAGGAAGAGCTCTTGTCCTAATTGGGTGAACGAAACATTGCAGCTGTCGGGCTGGCTGGGAGTGGAATTCAGGTGTAAGAAGGGAGCATCCTTTCCACTGTGCTCCTCAGGTCAGAAACAGTTTGGCGAGCCGGGCGTGGTGGTGCATGCCTGTAATCCCAGCACTCGGGAGGCTGAGGCAGGAGGATTGTTGTGAGTTCGAGACCAGCCTGAGCTACAAAGCGAGCTTAAAGCCAGCCTGAACTGCATAGCGAGACCCTGTCTCAAAAAGACAAAAAAAAAAAAAAAAAACAGTTTGGCCTTCTGAGTGCGGCCCTGTGGTTGCCGAAGCTTTCGTGAACACAGTTCCCTCGGAGGCCCCAGGTCTTCTCCGCAAGAAGTCTCAGTGCTCATCCGGAATCCGCAGCCCCCAGCGTCCTCGGGAACAAAGTTCTCACAGCTGCGCGGCTCACTGTGCAGGAAACAACAACGTGAATTTGAAGTGTTTAGCAGTTTTGTTTGTGTTCTAAAAGAAATACACAAGAAGCCTGTGTCCTACTGAACATTTGGAAGTCAGAAGATGTGCACGTGCAGGCTTGAACGCCTGTACTAAGCCCGGGGGGAGACGTGCATCATTAGCCCACATGTGTATCTGGTGAAATATGCTGAGGCAGCCCTTCCAGACACCCCCCACACACCGCACTCGGTCATTTTACACCAGTGCGCCCCTTGGATCCAAAAAGGAATCGCACGGCCGCTGCTCACTCACGCCAGCCGTGCCCTGTACCTGTTTGCACGCCTGACTTAGTTTTACGGTGGTCTAGAGTTTTTAGGGCATTAGACCCAGGGCCTCCTTCAGAGCGAGCAGCCCTCCCCGCCGAGACTGTATGGCCTCTGCCCGCATCCGTACGCCCACACCACTGACAGAAAGGGGGCTCCTCATAAACACCACAATTTCCACTACACACTAGAAGATGAGGTTGGAAGTTGTAGTCATAGGGGTGTGTGTGTGTGTGTGTGTGCGTGTGTCTGTGTGTGTGTTGATGCCGCTGCTGCTGTCTTGGCAGAAACCCTAACTGGTCCACACCCTTCCCTCCTAGATTCCCCTAGTGGGAGTTCTCACTGTTTGAAGAAAGCAGGAGAGGTGCTATTCGGAAGCAGTGCCCTGGAGTGCAGGGGGCACAGCTGGGGGGGCAGCCGCAGCCTGCAGGGGGCAGGGCAGGGGGCGAGAGGTTCCCCACCAGCCTGACCCTTCAGGCTTTCACCTGGCTCTGCAGGGTGTGGGTGCACCAGTGCCTTCCGACAGGGAAGCAGACCCTTAAGAAAACACAGGCCTGACCTTTGTATGCAGAGCTTCACTTAACTAGAGGAACAGAGTGCGGCCAGGCCTTGATCTGACAGCCCCAAGACTTCACCATGAGATAGGATGTCCCACCAGAGATGGAAACAAGCCCACCTTACACCAATTCCCACGTCTTGTCCTTGCAGAGTGTTGGGAAATGCTCCTGATTTTCTGGAACCTTTCCCAGCTGCCACCACCCCATTCCATCCTCCAGCCAGAACTGCTTCTTCTAGAATAACAAAATAACATCAGATCACCCTGTATGGTGGGAGGCACAGACAGGACTGGGCTTAGAAGGATCCTAAGCCGGTGACCAGAAAGCACGAGGCCCTTCGGTGCCTCTGTGGTATGGAGGAAATGCTTTGGTGACGATCTGAAATAAATTGCTGCTGCCATGAAGAGCCCTCGAGCTGGAGGAACACTTTGAAACTCTGAACCTGTGGAGTAACACATAGCATGATAAGGCTGGAAGGTTACCAAGAGCTACACCTTTATTTTAATTTCAGAAGGCTGGGCAGGTAGGGAGCTTGCTAAAGTAGCTGTCCATGCGTTTAGCTGGGTGTTGTGCAAGCAGCCTTTAGTCTTTTTTTTTTTCTCTGTGCTGCGGAAAACACGCTGGTTCTTCTGCAGAGCCATCAAGAGGGTCCCTGTCACATGCTCTGCCAGGCGAGGCATGAGCAGGGAGGGGGTCCTTGGACACTGGAGGAGACAGCCCACAGACACCGTTGTGCTGGGTTAGCAGTCTGCCTTGTCATCGGCTTGCGGAGGAGACCTTCCCAGGTCCAGCTGTGAGCAAGAGCGCTATTAGATGCACTTGGCAAGCGAACACACAGAGGAGTTCAGAGAAGGATATAATCACATTGTTGTGGTCCGGGCAGGCGTCCTCACCCTCCAGCCCGGAGCCACGCGGGAAGCGCTTCTCGCCGGCGCTGCATTTGCACCTCATCTAAGGGCTGTGTGGGAGTGGTGTTATTGTTGGCCTAAGCAGCTTTTCCTGAAGCTGGGCCTGGCGATATGCGCCTGCAGCCCCAGCTCACTGTGCAGCGAAGGCAGGGGGATTGCAGAC
>PVKA01000434.1:88638-117513 GCA_004027165.1 Ctenomys sociabilis
GTGTCCCTTCTCCGGAGCTGTTCACAACTTCCCAGGAAACCGAGGCCTGGAAGGCTTTCTGTCTAGTCCGTTACTCAGCCCGGGACCTGGAGGGAGAGTGCTCTTGCCTCGGCATCGCTGCTGTCCCCAGACTCTGGGAACTTGAGAGTCACAGCCAGTCCTTGGCAGCTGACGAGGTCACGTGCTCGTCAGGGTTCCTTTAGCAACCTCTCTTTCCTCAGTCAGTGTTAAAGGGCACCTGCATTACGAGGCTGTTGCCCCGGCACCGAGATGTCCCACGCCTGGTCCGCCCTTCTCTCCTGTGGTGGCCTTGCTGGGAAGACCCTTGCTGTAAGTGAGCTCGTGCCAGACAGGCCGGGCACCTGCAGCCCCAAGATGACAGAGCCACAGCACCTTAAAGGCAGGTCAGGAAAACAGGAGCTGGCCATGCGGATGCTTTGAAGCTCTGTGGAGCCAGTCGCAGCTCGTGGTTACCTTCCCAGCCATAGTGTTGGCAGCTGTGGTCCAGGGCTAAGATCAGTGCAGTCCGCAGCAGCAGCTGCTGTGTCATCCGCTGAGCCCGCTGCCGAGTGCCGGCGCCATGGTGAGTGCGTGCTCGGGGGCCCCGGGGTCAGGACCCGCGCCTGCAGGACTCACCCTTCAGCTCCGCAGCCCTCAGTCCCATTCCGCGGGCCCGGCACCCCCTGCTCCCTTTCCAGTTCTCAGCCCCCTTCTGGAGTCCTAAGGGAAGCTTCGTTCTCCGCACCTGGATGTGCCAGCTCTGGGTTGCCTCCTGGTTGGTCACGCCTCAGTGCCCCCTCACAGCCTGGCGTGGACATGCCTGTCCCACTCCTGGGCCCTGGACCTTTCTCTGGGAGCAGAGAAGTCCTTCGATTCACCATCCAGAGTACAGGGAGGCAGTTCTCTGAGCGCTGTAGTAACACCTGGGACAGTCACAGCGAACGATAGCCACTTGGGAAGACAGCAGCCACACCTCCTACTTGACACTGTGTGGGGATTTTAAATTTTCCTTTTTTGAGGCTCTCTGTTGTGTAAGGTGGCCTCACGAAGTGTCCTCCTGCCTCAGCCTCCAGTGTATATTTATTTATTTACATGTATCTAGTATAGCATCTATAGGGTCTCACTATACAGATTGGATTTGTAGTGAACCTCCTATTTTCTGCCTCCCAAACTCTGGGATTACAGACGCCTGCCACAACACCCAGTCTCAACTGCCATCTCAGTGAGTCCCAGAGGCCAGCATGATACACAGGGGATCAAACCCCAGCCCCTGTGTCTGCCTAAGCAGATGCTTTAATCTGTTGAGCTGTCTGGCCAGCCCTCCCATGTATATTAGGCATTTGGTACCTGTTCAGCCCCTTGTTGAACACTTTACAAACTAAGTCCTACGTGAGTTTCAGCATCAGGGAGCAAACATCTCAGTCGGACAAATTTGTTTGTCCCCAAAGCCTAAACTCCCGTGCCATTCTGCTGTTCATCTAAGAATAATCATTTTCCGGTCCTTGTACCAGGTTTCCCATGCAGAATTAACTAGGAGATATGTTACTGAATGAAACGGTTCCAGTTTGGCTGGTTTCTCTCTTTCCCTCCTCTCCATGGTGCTATTGCTGAGGGGCGTGGACCCTCTGGAATCTCCAGGTCCCCACCAGGGCGTTCTGGTCCACAGACTGGCCGTAACGGCAAGAACCACGCACTGGCTTTGTGTATTCATTTTCCACTTGAACCTGGGTGAATCATTGTAGTTTTACCCACCAGAAAGCCAATGCTAAGGGAGGTGAGCATTTTTCCGAGACTCAGTTAATAGAAGAAAGGGAGATCGCTATGCCTACCTGGAAATGATTACTACGCTGGCAGGAGTAGCAAGGGCTGACTGGGAACATTTCTTATGTCCAATAGGAAACACTGAGAATGTTCTGGAATCAATGATGTGATGTTGTGCAGAGACGCCAGACATTTGAATCATTTCTGTGTCACATAAGTGTCAGTAACGAAACCCTGAGCCACACCAGAAAACAAATGGAAGGCTTGCTCTTGGGAATGAAGGCGGGGTTGAAGGCAAGAGGGAGAAGCTGTTCAGTTCTACTCTTGGCTGGCTCAGAGGTTTCTGAATGTCAAACGTTAAGCTCTTCTACCTTCAATGAGGATTGTTCTGTGGCTCCCGGTCCCAGGGTGCGGCCGGTCCGTGCCTGTCCCCCGCGTCACTGGTCTGTATTTTAAGTCGCGCTCTCCCTCCAGCCCTCTCTTTCAGGAAGCAGACATAAATAAAGTGCGTCCTGTGCTTTTCGTTTGCTTTCACGTTTGTTCCGACCACGGCCGGCCCCACCGGCGGCGCTCAGAAGTGCAAAGCGGAGGCAAAAGGCGCTTTTAAAGGGGGCGCCCCGGGGCTGCCGCGAAAGCCCAAGGGTCTCCAGAGCGCACTCCGCAGAGGCGCCTGATGCTGAGCGGAGGCGGTCGTGACGAATCAGAGTGCGTTCCCGGGGTGCGCGTGGGGGTGGGGGTGCGGGGCTGCAGGCGGGAGGTGGCGCGGGGCCCTCCCAGAAGCCCGGCTGCAGGGTCGGGGCCGCGCACCCCAGCGCACCCCAGCGCACCCCAGCCAGCTCCACGGCCAGGGCCCGGGTGTGGCGGTCGCGCAGCTTAGCCCGCACCGCCGAGGGAGGCGTCCGCGGCGAGTGTGCAGAGACTCCCCCCCCAGCAGGGCTGGGGACCCTCTTCGCGGGACTCGGGTCTTCCCACGGCTCCACGACCCCGTGATGGCAGCTGTGCTTAGGAAGTGGAAATCCTAGGAAACCATTGATTTCTCAGACTTACTTCTATTGGCAAAAACCAATACCTTCCTCCTGCTCTTTCTAGACTTCAAACATTTTGAGACCTTTCTGTAACAGAGTTGAGGCCACAGTTAGGGGTCAGATATTGGCTAGGCATTGCTGTGTTAACCTTCTGTTACTGTTTGGGGATTTAATTTTTCACATTTGGTCCTATTGTTTATTTGGAGCTCAAATTTAACTGTTCTAAACTTCCTCAGATACTTGATTTTCATAGGCATTATAAAGAATTCTAAGTGAAATTATATTCATTTAAAAAAATACAATTCATGAGACAGCGTGGTTGTGCACACCTGTAATCCTAGCGCTTGGGAGGCTGAAAACAGGAGGATCGCTATGAGTCTGATCTGTAGTGAGACCCTGTAGGCCCGCTACTAAATACATTAAAATATAAAACATACAATTCTTATTACAAATTAATGGTACCTAGTTAGAGCATTTTGCAAAGAGTTTCTTAGTGTTTGCTGAAATTAATGCCAGGTGTGGTGGCACCCACCCGAGGCATCCCTCAGCTTCTGGGAAGCTGAGGCAGAAGGATCACAAGTTTAAACCCAGCCTGGGCAGTTTAGCGACTTAGTGAGACCTTGTCTCAAAATGTAAAGATCAGAAAAGTGCTGGGAATGGAGCTCTCACTGCCAAGGCCTCAGGATCAATCCCCCACCTAATGAAAAAGCCTTAGAAAAGGAAAGAGCTAGAGGGACAGGAGATGGGGGCGGGTGCAGAGAAGAGTTGGGCCCTGTTGCATCCCTGCTCCAGCTCCCCCTCAGGAATGCAGCAGTGCCAGGAGCCCGGCGCCCCAGGTGTGGACTCTGAGGGTTTGCAGGAGCTGTCTGCGGTGTGGGGGGGGGGGGGGGCAAGGGGCGGAGTCATCCGGAGCCTCGGCTCAGACCCAGGGGCGCAGCATGCAGGGTGTTTGGCCCCAGAACAACTGCGCCACAGCCAGCCAAGTCCACTCAGATTTGCGCAGCGGAGAGAGGGAAGATGCAAAGGCCCATTAAAGCAACTGCCACAGATTCTATATTCCTGCCACTGGGAAGAAAGTCCCCATCATGGGACAGGGCGAAGCCCGTGATGACAGCTTCAGTGGGGAGCAGAGCAGACCAGTCGCTCCTTCTGAGCTGCTTGCTTCTGCCCTGGGAGAGTGCAGCAGCTTCGGCCGCAGCCGCCTGACTGCATCCTGGTCTCTACTTGTGAAAACTGAAATAAGAATTTTTCAATTTACTGAGTATTTTAAAGTGTTCTTTTAAAAAAACAAACATTTACAGATGTAGGAATGACCTCCACACAAACAGGAATTGGAGCCAGGGGCAGTGGTGCTCACCCGTAATCCCAGCACTCGGGAGATTGGGGCTGCAGCCTGGACTACACAGTGAGCTCCAGGCCAGCCTGAGCTGCACAGAGACACCCTGCCTCAAAAAGGAAGGAAGAAAGGCAGGAAGGAAGGGAGACAGCAAAAATGAGTGAGAGAGGGGGGGAGGGAGAGGCACGGATTGGCTTACACCATCTGACCTTTTAATGTTTGAAACTCAGGAATATCTCAAGCAGAGTTAAACATTAAGACTGATTTGGTAAAAGAAATGACTTCAGGTTTCTTGTTTGTTTTAACATGAATTGGTGAAGATAAAATCTAGAAATCCCAGTCTTATCTTTGTTCTGGTCCAGAGCATTTATTCTTTATTAATTGGGTCAACCTATTTACACTTCTAGGTGGAAATCAGTGAGATTTATTTTTACTGGAACTCAGAACTAAAAAGGACAGATAAAGTGTGCTTCCTGCTGGAGTTCCTAGAAGAATGCATTGTTTCATATTTTTAAAGTAAATACTCCGGCCTGAGGGTGCAGCTCCGTGGCACAGCACCCCACCCGCTGCCAGGGCCTGGGTTTGATCCCCAGTATTGTAAGTAAATAAGTAAATAAACAGCATGTACTTTTCAAGAGGCTGCTGATTATAAAAACAAAAGAAAAGGTCCGTGACGCTCAGGAGTGAGTTCTTCTTCCTGTGTGTCCATTATTAAAGATTCCCTGGATCCCGAGAGTGCGCAGCGGGTGCAGCAGAAGTCACAGAGGAGGCAGTGGACAGGACGTCACCGGGTGTCAGCCAGAGCGTCCTAGCCACTTTCTCAGCTGTGGACGCAGTGCCCTGCAGCACAGCTTAAAGGAGGGAAGGTTTATTTTGGCTCAGTGTTTATAGAAGGTTGACATGGTTGCCTGGCTCCGAGGCTGGCGGAGGATAGTCACTCACCGAGTGTGTCAGACCGGAAGCACAGAGAGAAAGGAGGGGCTGGGAGGGGGAGGGGCCCTTCCCGGCCACACCTCTGTGGTCACCTTTAGCCGCCTGCCCCCCCAACAGGAAGTAAACCTTCAGCCCCCACCACCCAATCATCTTGGAGAAGCCCTGCCCGAGAGGGCACCAGGTCCCTGGGCGCATCTAGATCTGAACAGGAACTTAAGGGCTGGCGAGATGGCTCAGCACACCAAGCGCCACCCTAGGCACGCATCCCAGTCCTACATGCGCTGCTCCGCTTGTGTGTGCTGAGCTGGCCACAGAGACTGGGCTGGTGGTGCCGACCTGTAATCCCAGAGCTGGGGAGGCTGAGGCAAGAGGATCTCCACCTGGCCAAGCTGTAGTGAGACCCTGTACCACATACATACACACATGCCAGAACACAGACTGCAGCATTGGAGCCTGTCAAGTGGGAGACGCGGTACTGCAGAAGTGACCCATCAGGCTTTCCAGCTTCCTTCCTGTCCTGCGTTGCCATGGCAGGGGAGAATCTGGGAAGAGGACCTCCAGCACACACTTAGGGTGAAGGGGTGGTGCTGGCTCAGTATTTGGGCTGCGTTTTATTTCATCTTTTTTTTTTTTTATTGCAGTACTGGGGTTGAACCCACGGCCCTTTCAACTAAGCTACATTCCCAGCCTTTGTGTCATTTTTTATTTGAGTCAAGGTCTTGCTAAGGTCTTCACTAAGACCTCCAGGCTGGACTCCAACTGTAATTTTCCTGCCTCAGCTTCCCAGAGTGCTGGGATTACAAGTGTGCACCTGAGCTACGTTATTATGAACTGTGGACATCCATGTAGCTTTCATATTACTTTGGAGAAGAAACAACAAAGAGCAAGAAAGAATTGTGTAAATTTGGAATCTGTTAGGCTTCTTTTCCATGCTGAAGCACCATTTTTAATGAGTGGAGAGCAGAAGTAGAGTGGCTTGGGACCTACTGGCCGAATTACACAGAGATAATTGTCTTTCATTTTTCTCTAAATCAGGATTTCTTAGCTGTGGCATGAGTGACCTTTGGGGCCAAATGCTTCCTGGCTCCCAAGAGCTGCCCCATGTGGTGTCGGATTCTCGGGATATCCCAGTGCTCTACCTGCCTACATGGTACCAGTTTTACCAAGTTGTTAATAAAGTTACCTCCCACCATCGACCGATGTCTGTTGTCAGGTGAAATTTCCAGTGGTCTAAAATATGACGTGGCATTCAACTCCTTGTGCAGAGCGCTACAGTGGCGTGTACATACCTCCACCCCAGATCTCTAGCGTAGGACTAGGGTGTGAAGGGGCTCGTTAACCTGCGGGACATGCAGCTCTGCCTTAGGAACTGTGCACTCAACCCCAGCAGCCCACTGCCAGATTAAATTTACATCATATTCTTCTGTGACATCTGGAACTTTTTCTAAGCTTCATAATTTGTACAACTTTTAGGAAGTCCAAAGAACTCTAGTTCTTCAAGACTCTAAAAGCCCCTAGAATTTCCCTGGAAGATAAGATTTAAAACTTGACTTGACAATACCAAGTGAAAAGGCATTCCGAGCACTGACTCCTGTTTGCAGCCCGGAAGCTATCAGGCCGTGCGAGCCGTGTGAGCAGCCGACGTGGGTACCTCCCCTCTGGCGGGCTGAGAATGTAAGGCTCTACAGTGAGCAGTGTTTCCATCCGCTGTTTCACCTGGGCAGCGTTTGGTTGAGGGGAAGGGAAATGGCAGTGTCGCCCCTGGAGACCTGGAAGTGGAGCAAGGCAGTGTCTCCCCTACGGGTGCCCTCAATGCCCACGCAGAAGGTTCCCTGGAGTGCCAGAGGCAGCGTGCTTCCCTGTATGCAGGCTGTTCCTTCTCCGCCCTGTGTGGCTCTCCCTGCAGGGCTGTCACGGGGCCCCCACCGTGTCCCCCATCACCACCCCACCTGAAAATCCGTTTGAGCCCAGGGCCATGGTGAGGAAATGTCACTCCTCCTTCATTCCCTTTAAGCCACTCTGCTCCACTCTGGAACCCGCGCTGTGCCAGCTGCTGACTGTTGATAGCAGCGGAAGTGTTTGGTTTTCTTTGTCAACTTCTCCCTGTTTTAGCAGCGTCTTTTGGTAAACAGAGTCTTGCTAATCTTCTGAGGTGCCCAGGCTGGCCCGAATTTGGAATCCTCCCGCCTCTGCCTGCCAGCATGCTGGGGTGACAGGTGTGCACACCACGCCCTGCTGCGTTTCACCTGCCGTTCTCATGGTGGAAGAAGGCGTCTTGGGTGTGCTTTGGCTCGGCACGAAGTCCAAACTGCAGCTTGTGCGCCAGTCCGTTAGTTGGTAGCAAAAGCGTTATGGGTTGTTGTGTCAGGCTTGGCACTCATGCCGCTCACTGTCGCCCCACAGCTGGCCAAAAAGATCCGCGAGAAGTTCAACCGCTACCTGGACGTGGTCAGCCGCAACAAGCAAGTCGTGGAGGCATCCTACACGGCGCACCTGACGTCCCCGCTCACTGCGACGCAGGACTGCTGCACGATCCCGCCCAGCATGATGGAGTAAGGCCCCACCCTCCCCCGTCCACGCCTGAGCCAGCGCCCACCCGTTCACGTGCCGAGCACAGGCTCGTGAGTGTGAGCCTGTGTCTCTTCCGCTCACAGGTCACCTGCAACTCCAGCTCTGCCTCGGAGTGCTTGGCCCCTCCCCTCCCTCTCTGTCACTGGGGACCCAGTCCAGGAGAGTTTGGCTACAGAGTCTCCTAAGCCTGGAGAATTGCAGAGGTTTTGTTATGTCAGTTATTTTTCTCAGGGCTGGGATTTTTGGAACTGGGCACCAACCCCAGCCCTTTACCATGAGACAGGCGTGTGCGGTCTCCTAGGTGCCTGAGCTGGGCTCACATTTCTTGATCCTCCTGCCTCAGCCTCCGAGGATGCTGGGACTCCAGGCCTGTGCCACCATCATGACTGGGAATGGACCATGAAGCCAAGAACTGTGTGTTCTTGGATGCAGGAGCTACTTTCTTCAGGGGAGTGCTCTTCGTCTTGGAAAGAGTCACACCGATTCCGACTCTATTTAGACGACATTGGCACTAAATTTTCTGAAGAAATGCATTCAGGTAGCACTACAACAGTAAAATACATGCACAACTTTTTTTCTTTTCTTTTTTTTTGTACCAGAAATTGAACTCAGGGCCTCGTGCTTGCCCAGCAAGGGCTGTGCACTGAGCTGTCTCCCCAGCCTGACATTTCTGTTTATTGGCCGAGCAGTTTGTGTAGCTGCACAGGGTGAGGGTCGGTGGTGCTGAGGCCACAGCTGGTGACCCGGAGAGATGGGGACTTCGTTTTCAGTTTGCTGTGGCTTCTGTGCAGCTCGTGTCCTTCTCCTGGTCATTCCCTGCCGTTTTACGCTGGTTACTATTGGCGTAGACGATCACCTGGCTCATCTTCCGGACCCACTTAGAATAAGTAGAACATCCAGCATGCTTCGTCAGATCTGAGCACAAATGGCGACAGTCTGCTCTGTTCCCCAAAGATGCGTGAGGCCGTGTGAGGTGCGGACAGATGAGTGTGTTTCCGTGGTTTGTGTGCTCTGGGCAGTGTCACGGGTGGCAGGCAGCCTTGGCCTGCTATCTCAGTGGCCCCATGAGGCTAAGTGGTGAGAGCGCCACCCCCCCCTGCAGAAGCATGCAGCTCAGCACTCCCAACCTCCAGGAGTAGGTGTGGCCAGCCCCACCCCTGCCCCCACAGGTCCCTGAGCACAGCCTTCCCTTCCGGGTGGGACAGTAGCGAGGTGGCTTCTGTGCCAGGAGCACTCAGTGAAAGCTACATAACCGTAACCCTAAATCCATAGCAGCTCAACGTTTCTGTACTGCCCCCAGGAAATGGAGCATTTTCTTTTAAAAAGTAAGCGCCTTCGAGAGAGCCAGTGGTTTTCACGATGGAGGACTGGCGACTCAGTGTGTTGGACGAACATGTCCTTTCTGGGTTATGAAACCCAAGAAAAATCATGCTCAGGGTGGGGAGTAAGATGGTCCAGCAATGAGAGCTCCCTGGTGGTGGGACTGAGCTCTGCCCTTCGAGGCCAGGGCCAATGTCTGGACACGTTTTTGGTTGTCATGGCCACAGCAGGGTGCCAATCCCACCCCAAGAGAAAGCCTGGCCCAGGTCAGAGTTCTGTGAGCCTCAAAATGTGCTCCTGCCGGGAGCTGGCCACTAGGAGTGCACAAGCGAGTGCCTGTGTGCTTACAAAGCTTTGCTGATCATGGGGTACACCAGGAGGAAAGTGTGGGCGCTCTGGGTTTCCAATGGTGGGGGTCTCAGCTGGGAAAATTGCCACCCTCCATGTGTGTGAGATGGTGCCTGGCATCCTGGGTGCCAGCCGGGGACCACGTTACTGTGGAGACAGACTTCTGCCTGGGACACCAGAGAAGGTCTGTATATGGCCGAGATGTCCCCCAGAAGAGCAGTGTCCCAGGTGGGGCTGGTAAGGTGACAGCACTGGGCCACTTCTGCCGCGACTCCCCCCATGTCTGGCCCTCCTCGCAGAGGCCTCCCATGGCCTGATCCAGCATTGCAGCGGCAGCACCACCCTCACCCTGAGAGGGGAGGAGCCGAGGACTGGCCCGGTGAGTCCTGGACATGGGGACACAGGACACCGGGGACACCTTCAGGACGCCTTGCTCCCTCACAGCACGCTATTTCCAGAAGGCTGCAAGCAGAGAGATCTTGAATCCTGCCTGGCGGTTTTCCACCGTGGATGGAGCACAGGGCTTTCTAAAATCCCAGAAGCCTCAGGACAGATGAGCAGCTGGGTTCAACCACTCCTTCAGTGTCTCTCTCCACTATTCCTCTTGTGGGGCTCCCTCTCCCTGTGACCCAATCCCTGGCCCTTCCAATCCGCAGTGTGGATCTCCATGCTCAGATTGGAGTCCATGCAGGCTTGTGGACGTATCAAGTCATGATCAGAAACAGTGTTTCTGATGGAGGCAGGCAGGGCTGCTAAGTCAGACCACTTTGGTTCCCAGGTTGCCCTGGAAAGACCATGACGTCCTGGGCCTCAGTTTCCCTGTCAGAGGACAAAGATGACAGTACCCACCTCACCAGGTTATTATAAGGGACAAATGTTTAGTTCTTTATTTTGTTTGGTTTGGCTTGGGTTTTTTAGATACTATTAATATGTAGAGATACCAGTCCTCCTGCCTCAGCCTCCAAGGACCCATGATCACAGGCGTGCATGTAACATTGGTGCCTCCCCACCAAGAGGCAAGCTCTTTAGATAAGACCCTGATAGATTCTCTGTGCACTTATGCCAGGACATCCTCTCTCCAGACACTCTTTCTGAGTTTCTTTCTTTCTTTCTTTCTTTCTTTCTTTCTTTCTTTCTTTCTTTCTTTCTTTCTTTCTTTCTTTCTTTCTTTCCTCTTAGGGTATAACATAATGTTTCTTTTTGAAATAAATCTAACTAAATCTTAAAAATGGAAATTTTTTTCTTTTCTTTTTGTATTTTAAGGAAGGGTCTATAGGGTGTTCAGGGTCTCCCCAATAGACCCGATTCATAGAGATCCACTTGCTTACAGCCTCCCAAGAGCTGGGATTAACAGGTGCATGTCACCACACCCAGCTTGTCCCAGGGGCAGGGTGGCATGGCAGGCCCATGGATTGAACCCCTGGCCCCTGCGCCTGTTTGCAGGCACTTTAATCTGCTGAGCTATTTGGCCAGTCCAAAAATGGAACTGTTTTAAGAGAAAATAATAAGTGCTTTCCAAAATTGTGAAAGTAATGTAGTAAGAACTGAAGTTCATGGCTGGTGACACATGGTTATTAGCAAATCCTTCTAAGCTGTGAGATACTACAGTTTTTGTTTGGATTTTTTTGTTTATTTTTGAAACAGGGTGTCACTCTGTAGCCCTAGCTGACATCGAACTTACTGTGGTCCTCCTGCCTCAGCCTCCTGAATGCTGGGGGACAGGAGGGCACACACGCCCAGCCCAGGATGTCACTGCTGAAGGCCGGCTTTTCCAACTCCGCCTGCCCATGGACCATGTCAGGCCATGTACAAGGGTTCCAACACAGCTTCTCTATAAACACTATCAGGAACTTTGTTTAGTGAAATTCTGTATCGTTTCTAATGTTCTTTTAAAAATTTTTTTTATTGTTTAAAAACACATACATGCATGCATCATGCTACTGTAAGCAGGCAGACACCAGGTGAAGGGTCTCCGCTCACAGGTCTGGCGCGTGGTGGTTCTCAGGCCTGCGCCAGGAAGGCTGGCTGGATGCCACGGTCGCTGTCACCAACAGCTCATCACGTCCTCTTCAAGTCTATGGAAGATGGCTCAGAGCCAAGACAGTGCTTTTGTAAACACCTTTAACCAGTAGCTCCCTTTAAATTTTTGCTTTAGGTCAAGTGTTTTGTTCTTGCTGATTAGTAATTCCTATTTTATCTTCTTTACTGGAGCTTATGGTGCATATATTTTAAAACTACCATACAGGCTGGGCATGGTGCTACCCACCTAATCCGAGCGCTTGGGAGGCTGAGGCAGGAGGATCCTTGTGAGGTTGAGACCAGCCAGTGCTACAAAGTGAGCTTTAGGCCAGCCTGAGCCACATGGCAAGATCCTATCAAAAAGGAAAAAGAAGAAAACACCCCTTTCAGAAGAGAGGGCCTTCAGGAGCTCTGGCATGGCGAGTCTGTGTCGTGCGTGCTGGGATCCTACCGTGGTACCAAGAACTTGCTGCAAGGCTTTTGGGGACAAGCTCGGCACTTGCCATCTGACCAGCGCAGGCCGAGTCCCTCCGCAAGGCCCAGCTGGTGCTCTGCACAACCCCACAGTGGTTGGGGCCTCTGTCAGGGTTCGTGGAGAGAGGAGCTAAAGGCGTAGGAGTCTCTGAGATGAAAAGCAGACAGTTGAGGCTCCGCCTCTGAGCACACTAGGCCACCTCTCTTGGAGGGGGGGGGCTCCTCGTGCCCCTTTCTCAGCAGTGATCCTTATGCTGCGTCAGGTCAGGGACGGAGGGCGCAAGAGCTCTGTGTGTCACACAAGGGTTCACGGCGCACTTGGGGCGACAGGTGCTTCCTGTTTATCAGTTTTCAAGGCCATTTTTTTAATTCAAAGTCTTGGGTTCGAGTTCCATGTCACTGTCTGCGTCTGGGAACAGCGCCCTGGGCAGTGTCAGCCGGCCTCCTTCACCCGCCACACGTCCTGCACGTCCCTGGCCTCCCAAGTCCACACAGCCCACTTCCACGACTTCTGCTTGGTGGTCATGGCATACATTTTGCAGCTCCTGCTTTTAAAGGATTTGCATATGAACAGATTTGACTTAGGAAACCGAAGAAGAGACTTGAGGCGCCTTCTCTGCCGCCCGACCTGCCCCGGAGCGCACCGGCCTGCCCCGAGGCAGGCTCCTGTGTGTGACCCAGCGTGGGCCAGCAAGCCTACTGACACCGAGACTCCTTCCAGACCGCTCGGCAGTGTCACCGCCATTTCTCAGGCCCTGCTGTCTCCTTCCCAGCTTTCCTCAGTTGATGTCACTGCCTGTGGGCATTCTTAGTTCTGATGCCTCTGAATCACAAGGAGAGGATAAACAAGGGGCATTCTGGGGAGGTGGGATCAGTGCTTTATCCCTTTTTAGGTCTTCTGGTGGCCCTGAGTGTGACTGTCCCATTCCCTTAAGACTTGAGCTGGGAGCCACAGTGGGGGTCAGCACTCAGCTCCGAAGCCAGGGCTTCTGAGGTTTTCCAGAGCCAGGAGACTACACCCACCTGAGAGCTGATTCTGTCCCAAGCGCCCAGGAGACCCAGAAGCTTCTGTGACCCCAGACATCAGAAGCTCTGGTCATCAGCCTGGCTGATCTGCAGTGAGCTCTCAACTGTGCGGCACTCAGGGGTCAGGGCTCTCTACTTCCCCTCGAGGGGCTACAGAGAGGCATTGGATTCTAAGTGTAATTCTCCTGGACAGCCACGGTTCCCGTCTTCCCGTGGGCAGCAGGGTAGGGGTGGGGGCTTGTCTTCGTGATGGTGTCCATTCAGGTCCAAACTCTGCGGGGCGTCAGGCCAGACAGACACCCTGAGAAGAGGCGGAGTCAGCCATAGGCTCGATGTTCCATGAAGGCCTTCAACCGATTAGATAGGGGCCACGACCCAGGGATAGCATCGGCCCCAAATTCCCGTCATGGAAATTTCTAGCGTGGTGTTTGACTGCGTGGCTGGGTGCATGTCCCAGCCAAGTTCATGCATCAGATCAGCCATCCTGCCTATCCTTAGAGAGAGGGTAGAGAAGTGGGCTGTGAGGCCACTAGAGATGTCACGTCTGTATTGGTATTCGGACTAGAGCAGAATAGTGTGCGTTCTTACTCCTAGAGCTTTCTGCTGTGTTCTCAGGTTCTGCTCCTTAGAGAGTGCATGGGTGCCGGGCGGGTGTCTCAGAGTCTGAGAGCGTATTTCCTGTGGAGGGCGGCTGTGGATCCTGGGGCGTGATTGAGTGCAGAGTCAAGGGCCATGCTAGCATTTCTGGTTCTGTAAGTGCCGCTGACAGAGCCCGAGCTGTGAGTCACTAGAGCGTTGTTTTTAAGTGTAGTGACCAACATACTGACAGAGAATATTTAGACTCCTGCGTGAGGTTTTTTTAAATGAATTTTTAGTAGGTTTAAGGATGCAGTTACCTGGCCAAGGTGTACATCTGAAATCCCAGCACTTGGATTGGTAAATCCTGGAATCCAGCAGAAACTCTGTTGCCCCCTTTTTGAGAGTTGCAGAAGCTGAGAAGGGGCATTATGACCTTCGGAGTTGTCACTCCCCCCGCTTCATGTGGAGACCCGGAGGAGGTAGTCTGGCTGGGTATGGAAGAAGAAGGAGGGCTGGAACACGGGGATATGGGGACCTCTGCTGGAGCAAAGCGCCTTAGCAAGTGGCCATGAGCACCGGGGGAGACGAGCGGAGATGAGCGGGGCCAGCCACCGAGCACAGGCCCCCACGCCTCGACTGCTCCCTGTGGGGCTGGGCCTCGGGTAAAGTAAGTGGCAACGCTTCCTCCTGCTTTCTAGAGCCTGGCAGAGCAGTGCCTGTGGACACTGTAGTGGCTGCTCAAGTGAAGGAGTTCGTTTACATTTTGCTCTGTTCTTGTGTCAGTCAGGATTTTACTAGAGGAACAGATTATATCTTACAACACAAGATGCACAAATGTATCAGAAATTACAAGATTGGCTTAGGATGGTCGGCCACAGAGTCAGATGAGGAAGCGTGCAGAGGGCATCTGCACACCTGAGACTGAAGGATTCAGTCCCAAGGTCTGAAGTTCACTGTGGTATTCTGTGGAAGTCTGTATCAGTTGGTGGATGGATTTGCGACAGAAGGGACGGAGGGCTGAAGAATCTGGGACAGAAGGCTGAAGGATCCAAGCCAGAGGCCAGAGAGTCTGCTGGAAGCCATGTCCAAGCTGTCTGACCTCGGAACCCTTCCTCAACCCCTTGATACACCTTTTTTGTGTTGTGTCACTCTGGGGCAGGCCCTCCCTGCCCTAGGGTGGGCCCTTCCGTTCCTAGGGTGGGCCCCACAGCCCAGGGCTGGAACCCTGAGGAATCTAGCCAAGTTGACACAATGTATCAGCCACTATAGTTCTGATGCCCCAGACTGAACCTGGAGCCTTAAGCTCTGTTCCCAGCCCTTTAAACTTTTTTAAAAATCTTGAGACCCAAAAAAAAAACCCTGAGACACTCTCTAAGTCACTGAGTTGTCCAGGCTGGACTCAAATTTGGATCCTCCTGCTTCAGCCTCCAGAGTACTGAGAGTGTGCGCCACCCCACATGGCTAAGGCTTCCAAGAAGTGGAATGAAAAGATGGCATGCAATCGGGGATATTTTACTTCTCGTCTATCGGGAAGACCTAGTCTGGCATCACTCATGCAAGTGTGGAGTGATCAGGAACCGGAACTGAGCAGTTGCTTCTGCTCTCTCAGGCTTCATCCGGGGCCTCATCGGGCAACTGGAACTGCCTGAGGGAGCTACGGGCTCAGTGTGCCCTTTGCCTGTGGCTGTCTGAGCTGGGTCCCTGCCTCCTTCGGCTTCTGTTCATTACCTCACTGGGTCCTTGGGGTGTTTGCCTCAGAGTGGAGCCGGCACTGGGCCACACCCAGGCTTTGCATTCAGGCCTGAGTCCCAGTGTAGCTGAGGTGCAATGCCAAGCTCCTCCCTATGGGAGGAAGTTGCCCAGCTGTTAAACATTCCCTGCCCATTCCCAGCAGTCCTTGCTTTCCTCTGGGCTTAGTCCCTGTGGGGAGCTCAGGAGCAGACTGCAGTAGATGCTGACTTGGTGGCCTGAGTTTCCGGTTACAGTGGACAAGTCCGTTACAGCAGTGAATTTTATACCAGGATCCATCTGCACCTGGCTCCAACCTCAAACCTCACACTGCATGGGCAGCAAAGTTCAAAAACATCTGCTTGATGTTTCTGACTGTGCTGATAATCGAGCCCAAAACTGGACTTGGAGAAACCTGTGCAGGCCGAGAGTGGGCCACGATTGAGGCTTCCTGGGACACAAAGGCAGCACCTTCTTTGTGTAAAGGATCACGACCTTGACTCCAGAGAAGGTTACTGACACCAGCAGGAGAGCTGAGAGGAAGCAGCCATAACAGAGCTGAAGCAAGAGGTCACTGCAGAGTGCGTCGGATTGCTGGAGGAATGAGCTTCTACAGTGTCACTGTGGGGCTCAGAGCCAGCCACTCCGCGTTCCATTATCTCGTGGGAAAAGTACGTTCAGTTCGGTAACCTTCCACTGTTCAAGCGGGAATTTGACAACATTGCCAAACCTCTGTGTGGGACATTTCCACGCACTCGCGTGTTTCAAGTTCAAGGTTGTGAGTGTGAAAGGCATCTTGCCAGATGAAGACTGTGTCTTCCAGAGCCCCAGGCACCAGTCAGGTAAACTGAGGCAGAGTGGGCCAGTGCAGGACGGTGCAGAGCCTGTCTTTTAGGAGAGGGGAGCTCACAACAAGGCCCTGAGATGCAGGAGTCAGTGGGAAAGTGGCCGTAGGGAGGTGGAGGGGAGTTCCACAGATGGACCTGAGAGAACAAGCTGGGCACAGTGGCGCAGCCTGTCATCCAGCACCCAGAAGGCTGAGGCAGGAAGCACTCAGGTTGGCACCCAGTGTGAGCAACTTAGCAACTTAGTGAGAACCTGTCTGAAAATAAAAAACAGGGCTGAGTTGTGGTATAGTACAGAGACTGTACCAATTCCCAGTTCCACTAAATAGAGCGCCACAGGGCAGATCCCACACTTCCTGCTCATTCTTCCGTCTGCCCTCACACCTCCATCTCTGTCCCTCAAACAGCCTCGCCCTGCAGGCGAGTCACATGCCAGATCCATCGCAGCAGGTGCTGGTCCAGAGGACTGGAGTGGGCTTCAAAACTCAAGGAGGACTTCGGGACACTTTGCCTGCTGAAAACTTACTCAGTTACTTTATTGACTTCATGCGGAAAATCTCAGGTGTTTGTGTCTCAGCGAAATACCTAGCCGCAGGCTGTGATGTGCAAGTGGTAACTAGGCAGGATGTCTCCCCGTAGTCTCTGAAGCAGCCGGGCGGGAGGCGCTGCGCACACTGCTTATCCATCCCTGCCCCCCTCATCCGGATGGGAAGGAGTTGTAGTCAAGGTTTACAGGGAGTGGATTTCACACAGGACGCATCATTTTTAGGATTATTTTATAATATTCACCCTGAGAGTCAAAAGCCAGAAGAGGGCAGGAGATCTGTCCACATGCTAGAGACCCAAAGAACCCAGCTGAAGCTCGGGACCCATAGCCCACTACAGTGCCTCACGCAGGCCCATTTCTCAGATCTACGCTGGGAAGCCCAAGGTCAGCTGCGAAGCCCGTGCTGGCGGGATGCAGGATCTGTGCCAGCAGGCCGAGGGATCTGCACTGGAGCCAGGAAGCAGTGCTCAAAGTGAGAGCCACAGCTGCCCTGAAAGCACCACAGCACCCTCAGTGGCAGTGAGGCCGAGTTACTCCAACGATGAGAACCTCGAGCTTATATCGCTTCTCGAGGAGGATCAACAGCACCATCTTCCCCTCTGGCTCTGCATCTATGCTGTTCGCAGCGACCCTCAGCTGGGCCTCCCACACCCAGCACCGCAGTGACTCGGTTCAGCTGGGTGTCACAACTGACCATTAGTGGATCCATGACGAAGGGCAGCCCAGGTCCTGGCAGGACTCACAGCGGCAGGGTGGAGTCCAGCCGGGTGTCCTGACTGAGTTTTTCTTTGATAGTCTTTAAGAATAAAATCAGAGTGGACCCCGCACCCTGGACACGTTCCCCTGCGCGCTGCTTCTCAGCCCTGCACAGCCCTCAGGCGCCCGGAGAAAACCCCCACGCTCTGCTCGCTTTCTTCCCTGGTGCAGTCTTGCTCTGCACAGGGTTGTGTGCCTGCGTGTGCGCAGACAGCCCTGAGACCGTAGCTGAGCATGCTGACCGTGGCCCCTGCCTTGCCACTTGCTGCTTTTATGCATTTTAGGCAGAGGTGTGCTCATGGTTTTCTTTCTTTTTAAAACCCACTTTCTCAAAGAAACCAACCAGTGAGACCTGTACCAGCCTCAAGAAAGAGACCTTGCCCTCGCTGGATACCGGAAGCCATTCCTGAGGCTTTCTCTGTGTTCGCTTGTGCTAAAATAGTGCAGTGTTTCCAAAGAAGCCAGGGACTGGGCTCGGCTTCTCCCGCTGCTGCCTGCTCTTTGCCTGGTTCTCGGTGTCTTCTCTGCACACTGTGGGCAAGGTCCTAGGAGGCTGTTTGTTCCTGCATTCTTCCCTTTTCTCCAGCAGTAAGCACTGAGCTCTTCCCAGGTCTGGCTGCACAAGGCCCTGTGGATAAAGGGTGAAGGATCTCCCTTTGTGGCCTCCTCTCAAGAAAGAAGGGCCTCCTGCTCCAGGGCAGCAGTGTGCAGCCGTAAGAGGCCCTGCAGAAGCGGCACCTCCCCTGCCTTGGTTTCCACCCTCCTGTCCCAGATACCCTTCTTCCTTCTGCTTATACCCTCTCTCCCAGCGTGTGGAGGAAGGGAGGTCAGCCTGCTGTGGTTCTGTCCACTTCTGGTCCCCACGGCAAGCCTTCAGTGTCGTGTCCTGAGCTCTTGTAGGAAAGCCTTCCAAGGGCATCCGACTCCGCCCTCCACCTCTGAACCCTGAATGTTTAATCCTTTTTACTGATAAGAACAAAAGAATGTGACTTACCTTGCTTGCCGAGGCCCATCCCTGCAGAGCTGCAAGGAAACGTTTCTCTTGGCCTGGATTGCCCATTATTTCACAGCTTTTCAGCCTGGCAGTTCTGTTAGGTGTCAGGAGGGTGAACTCCCCCGCTCAGGGAGAGGTCCAGGCACAGCTGACTTTATAAAAGTGATCCACTCTTGCCCCTTTCCTACACCTTTAAACAGTGTAAATATTTGCCAGGGCAGATGTTTGATTGTTATCTTAGCTCTTCCTTTGTGTAACTATTCTCATGGGTGGGCAAGTGGAAGATAAGGCATTCTTATTTAATGCTTTTCAACTGGTGTTGCTCAAATATTTGGAGAGCGGAGCCTCCAACCTCTGGCCAGAGGAGCAGGCGGGAACTGGCTGGAGGGCAGCGGTTAGAGGGGTCCTGGCTCGTCTTATCGCGGGGCCAGGGCTGTGCCAGGGCGGGGTGTTCCTGTCGGCGCGGTGGGGAGCGGCACCCTGCCAGTGCGGCTCGCCCTTATCCACCCTAATCCCAGGTGTTGCTTTCAGAGAAATGATCTATTTTTCTAACCTTTTGTACCTGTCAGTTTGTGATTTAAAACAAGCAAAGAAGACCCAAAACACTCCCTGCCCCCAGAGCCGCCGCCAGCCGTGGGCTTCGGGTGTGCACCCAGCGAACGCTTTAAGCTGTGCACTTCCACAAAATCCGCAGGGATTTGCTGTTTAAATCTTTGCCTTAAAAACACATCCATGAACAATACCATGCCTCACCGCAGCCCTGAGAGCCCACGCCAGGGTGGAGCTTTTGTGTTATAAATTGGGCGGGCTTCCTCGGAAACATTTGGGAAAACCCAAGATTCTGGGTGATTTGCCTGGAAATTTAAACAAAGACCAAGACTGAGGTTCAAGAAGAGTAAAAACCAACCAGTCTGTGCGTCTCTCTCCTTTTCTGTCTTTCTTCTTTCCAAACTGGGACTCTGCTGAACAGTTGATTTATGGATCGAGGCTGAGTGAAATCCAATTGGAGCTCACTTGAACGCCGTTTTGATGTAAGATTCAAAGCTCCTGCAAATTTACTTTATCTTCTGCATTTGCTGATCTCCTGCCTGTAAATCCTGTTGAAGGAGAATAAAAATGACTGCGGTCTGACGGGAATTAAATGTCTGAAGTTCAAAGCCGTTCGCACATCACAGCGCGCGTCAATCAAGTGCCGTCTGGGAAGGCAGGCGGGGTGGGGCCTCGCCACGGGGCAGAGATCAAAGTGGGCGTCGCAGCTCTGTTTTCTCCCTTGGGGTGCTGTTTCGATCAGTTGTTCATGAAAGCAAATCCAGAAGGAAGGTTTTTTTTTTTCTCCCTTAAGGAGGTAGGAGAGATGGAGTTATTTCTCTTCAGACACTGGTTTTATCTTATGAAAAGAAGTATGGAAGGCAGTTTTAATCCAGTATCTTCATTTTTTAAGTGTCAAGATCTAAAAGGGACTTGGGGTTTGTGCTGTTATTGTGATTAACTTTTTTTTGAAGCACAAGGGTGAAGCAAGCCTCGCACAGTGAATGGAGTCGCCCTCTCGTGTGTGTGCAGCTGCGTGGGCACAGTGGCCCTACCTGCTCACAAGCCTACAGTTACCAAGATGGGGCCGGCACCGAATTCGTTTCTCGCTACAGAACCCTTCTGCTAACCCCAAGCAGGACTGACCTGTTTCCATAAGGAGTTATAAGAATAGCTTTCTGTTTCCACACCACTCTTCGTAAATGGCTCTTCTCCAAGGCATGGAATGCCACCGTGCCTTTGGGAGGCAGTAGCAGGAGGACGCTGACCTTGGCCACTGACCTTGGTGACGTCATGCTCTAGTGTCCCAGGCTAGTCATGGCCAGTGCAGGGTGGGGACTCCATGCTGGCTGCACAGAAAGGCTCAGAGCTGCAACCCCTACTCTCAGCCACCTGGAAGGCAAGTGTACCCAGCCTCCCTGCGAGGCGCCAGCCTGGGCCAACTTGTGTCTCACAGGCGCCCGGGCCCCCACAGAGGACTGCAGCCCACTCCAGGGTGGCTGACGGCCAGTCCTGGTGCAGACAGCTCCCTGGCACCCCTGGCTACCTGTTCCTCAGCACCATCCTGAGCTGCTCTTTGGCGACTTCTTCCTCATGGTCACTCCAGGAAGTAAAGGGACACGTATGGCTCATTCCTGGAACACAGTGGCAGGTTCAGTTCTCTCAGGGCCCCAATGCTATGTGACCCTTGCTGTCACTTTTCTCTGCTGTGAAATGGGTACAGGAAAGCTCCTGAGATGTGCATCACGGCCAGCTATGGGCTGCAGAGAACCTGAGGCACTGTGTTCTCAGGACTCAGAGCCGAGTGCCCCAGGACCTGAGGTCAGTGCAGAGCTGTCCTGCATTTTAGCACCGAGAGCTTGCGTAGTGGGGTGGCCACTTCTCATTCCTCCAAAACTAGCCAGGCCAGGTTCCTGGCTCTTACCCCAAACTCATGTTTTAAATCAAGCTCTCTCAGGGTGGGTCCTAGTAGTCCCCATTCCAGCACGCCACATGAGTGACTCTGGGAGCCACAGTCCCCACCTCGGTCCAGGACACAGCTGGCCAGTGTGGCACCTGCAGGGGCCAAGAACAACGCTAAGCACTCGGGGGGGGGGGGGGAGCCAGCAGGACACCAACAGCGCTGAGGCACCTGACCCAGAGCCCGTGACTCACGCCTAAAAGTGCCTGTGAGAAATACAACCAGAGCCCTGCCTGTGAAGCCCAGCCACGTGGCCGAGCAGATCTTAGTCACTGGGGGTGACCTGAGGCACCTTCAGCAAGTTGCATCTTCCCAAGGCAGCCAGGCAGCTGGGCATGAACAGAGACGCGTCCTGCAGGCCTGCGCGGCCTGACTGTTGCACAAGGCTTTAAGAAGCAGGAAGTCAGTGTCACAGTGTTAGGATTATGTCTAGCTGTCTCCCCAAAGGTCATGTAAGTTATGGGGCAGACACAGCTAGAAGAGGATTGAAAGGTTTGAGGGGCAGGGCCAGAGAGACAAGAACCATTAAACTGGCCGCCTGTGCTTTCTCAGACAGGCAGAGAGGGTCGTCCTGGACATAGCAGCGCCCCAGCGTCTCCTCCAGTGTCTTGAAACCTCCACTAACTGTGAGCTCAATAAACTTTTCCTTCCCTCATTTTGAGTGTCGAATATTTGTCTTAGCAACAAGAGAAAAGGAACTAAATACAGAATTTGGTACCAGGAGTGGGGTCTTTGCTATAGCTAAACCTGATTATGTGGATTACCAGCTTTTGGGAATGGTTGATGGGAAGATATAGGAAATGTTTGGAGATGTCGCCTGTAGGAGAAGCACCAGATACCTTCAGCTGTTCTGTAGGGGAGATTATGGTCAGAGCTTACACTAGAAGATTGATAGAAAACTGACGTGTAAAGACCAGGCTGGGGAGGTTTCTGCTGGGAAGAAGGACTGCATTGGTTGTTGGACTCCAGATTATTTGTGTTTTGGTGTGGCAGAAAGTTTGTGTGAATTTTGCCTGTGTCCAGAGACTTTGCCTGAGACTGAGATTAAACATAGAAGACTAATTAATCTTTCAAAGGAAATCTCAAACCAGTCAAATATTGGGGCAGTGGCATGGTTATTGTTGGGGGCTCTTAATCAAATAAATGTTGAGAACGAAGAGCAAAGAGCCCAGCAGAATGATTTAAAATCTTGTGAGTTTGGCCACAAAGAAAGTGCCAAGAAGGCTGTGGACTGCAAAGATAGAGCTGGGAGGATCTCCATTGTCCAGAAGGAACAGGAAGGTAGAAAAGAATCCTGAGGGCATCACAGGAGGTGGCAGGGTCTCGCCCTTTGCAGCCTCAGAATCACAACAGTGAGGGACTTTGCTTTGGGGAGAAAGCCACAGAGCCCTGTGTTCCAGAATGGAGGCTGTGGTCACACCAGATTACAGAATGGCACTGGCATAGAGAATGTGTTCCTCAGAATCAGGGTCAGAGTGCTCAGCGAGCCAGGCACTCAACCCCTGCAGCCAAGAGAGGAAAGCCTGGCTACTGCTCCAGCTGGCAGCAGCCCTTGGCATCATCCACATGGCATTGGTTTTAGGTGCATGCATTATGCAGGAGTTCTGAGGTTAAGAAGACTTCCACCTCGACTTCAGAAGAAGGCCTAGGAGGCCAGGCAGTGTGCCCCTGAGAGGGCAGTGTGTGAAGCTGTGAGTGAGAAGCCTGTTCAGTGGAAACCTCAGAAGTCTGGGAAAGCCAGGAATGTGGATCATCTAAGGAGAACTGCAAAGAGGGAGCAAAGGCAGCCCGAGAGAGCAGCCACGGGAGCTACAACCACTAGAACTGTCACAAGGGTGGAGCAGCAGCATGGAGCTCACAACTTGCCACAGATTGCTTCGGATGTTCCACGTGGAACTATGGGACTTAATGTTTGCCCTTCTGAATTTTAGACTTGTTTTGGCCCCAATGGTTTGTATCCTTCTGTGTGTACCTTTTGGAATGACAATGGATGTATTTAACCTTTCATTTGTACAGGGGCTCCCAGTTGAGAGTTTGTCTTGGATCTGGGAGGAGACTTGGGACTTGGACTTTTCAGCAATGCTGAAACTGTTGGGACTTCAGCAAGTCTAGAAGATGGACTAGAACAGCTTTTGGATAAAGGGATGTGCATGAGACTTTGGGGGTCCAGGGGCAGAATGCTGTTGTTTGTGTCTAGTTGTCCCCCCAAAGCCCCATGTAAGTTATAGGGCAGATGTAGTTGGAGGAGCAGCCAGTGGCGTGACGGGCAGGGACAGGGGACCAGGGTGGGGCCAGAGAGGAGCCAACCATTGACACTGGAGAGGGTCGTCCTGGACACAGCAGTGCCCCAGCCTCTCCTCCAGTGTCTTGAAACCTTCACTAACTGTGAGCTCAATAAACCTTTCCTTCCCTCATTTTGAGCGTCGGGCATTTGTCCCAGCAATGAGAGAAAGGTAACTAATACACGTGGCCACGTAGCCACTTTTCACATGCCCCTCAGCCACGAAGGGCTGCTGCTCAGACACTCTAGCAGTCATCTTCTTCATCATCTCGGTGGTCCCGGGCCCAAGCCAGACCTGCTGGGCAGGTGGGTGTTGTTGGAAGATGTTGCATGGTGTCTTCTGTGGGTTTTTTTTGGCTACTCTTGCCTGCTCTCCAGTCAGAGGTGGCAGTAGGCCTTGCCGTCATGAAGCCTAAAATAGATGTCACTGGGCATTATTTAGTCCAAGCTCCTGAGGAAATAGACATGGCAAGAGAGTGGGGCCCCTTGCCCTCCCCAGGGCCTGCTTGGGTCTCCAAGCAGGAGTCTCGTCTGGACGCCTTGGAGCGTGTCCACAGTGATGTCGCTGGAGCTGCTGTCCTGTGAGACCCAGTTGGCTCTGTTGCTGTGACTCCATGCTGGCAGAGAGGCAGAAGGGCTGCTAAATCGGGTGCCCTCCTGAGTCACAGGACATGAGGGGAGGGGAGATCCTTGAACTTGTGCTGTGGAAACTGCCGCCCTGTGTGGAAACTTCACCCAGTGCTTACATAGTGGACTCGGTTTCCTGTCTCCTGCTCCTCTGAGAGACACCTCCAAGGGAGACTTGGGAGACTGCAGATGTACCGGACAGATGTACGGGAGCTCAGGTCCTCTCCTTGGCCATGTGGCCATGGAAGTTCATGAAGGATATCTGAGCTGTGCATTTTATCAGAAATTCTAAGTTTATTTGTCTCTTAGGAACTTCAGCAGTCTGCCCAGTATCTGGAACCCTAACAGGTTACTTGCAGACTCTGGGCTGAGCTGAAAATAAAATGCAGTCTCTTCGCTTAGAGTTGCAGAGTCCTGGGCTTCACCTCACCCCCAGAGGATTAAAAACAGCAAAACATAGTAAATAAAAAAGAGTAAATGTCTATACACAGAAAAGAAGAATATTGGGCATCTTTTTTTCTTTTAAAAATACAAAATGGTAAAAAAAGAGATTCAAAATTTGATTAAATAAAGTAATAATTTGACGTTTGTTGTATCACATCATGCTATCTTCAAATTAGTTGTTTAGGTTACCAGATATAAACCTGCAAAATTGGTTTGTTTTTTTTTGTTTTTTTTTTATCTTTTATTTATTTATTTATTTATTATTGAAGAACAAATAGCAGTGAGACAGTTTGAAGACAAATTAACAGGACAGATTTGATAAATTAATACATTGATTGCAAATTGTTTTCAAAATTGGTTTTTAAAAAGTTATAAGAAGTTAAAAAGGGGGCTGAGGAGATAGCTCAGCGGCAGAAGTGCCTGCCCAGCAAGCACAAGGTCCTGAGTTCAATCCCTGGTACTGCCTGCCACGCTGCCCCAGAACTGGGCGTGGTGGTGCACATCTGTAATCCCGGCACCGGGGAGGCTGACAGAGGAGCACTGAGTCACAGCTGTGTACTGAGACCTTGTACCTAAATAAATAAATAACTTTTAAAGGATTAAAAAGAAAAAAAAAAGACTTAAGCATTAACTGCTCCTTTCAGTAGACCAGTAGAAATTAGCAATATAATTGTCCAGACTGCCCTGCACATATGCATAAACATGTCTTTTTCCCTTTTTTTGGTTTTCTTTTTCCTCATCCCAGTTTTTCCTTCCCATTGCGCAGATTCTTTCCTTTTCAGAGTATCTATTCTACCTTTCAGATTTTAGTCTCTCTTTCAGGTTCTTACTCTAGCAAGACAATATGATGTTTGCACACATGGGTCTGATTTATTTCAATTACCAATATAGTCTCTAGTTGTATCCATTTACCTATAAAAGCCCAAATTTATCTTTTTTATAGCTGTGTAACACTCCATTCTATAAAAATACCGCATCTCTTGTATCCATTCCTCAGGTGCTGGGCATTTGGGTTGTTTCCAGGCTTTAGCTATGACATATTGCTCTGCTATAAACATGGGTGCTTGTATGTCACTGTGGAATGATGATTTCGGTTCTTTTGGAAAAATACCTGAGAGAGGAATAGCTGACTTGAAGGGAATCTCAAATGCCAGCTTTTTTTTTTTCAGTAAGAAAATAGAGGCTCAGCGAAGTGGCGTACATTTTCCGAGGTCACACGGGAGGCTGTGGCAAAGCACGGGGTCAAGCCCTGACCCCCGCCCGGCCTGTCCTGCTCACAGCCATTCCTGTGTTGTTATTGCCCACTGTGGTTTTCAGAGAAGACTGGTTAAAGAATTCCTCTTCACATTTGACATCAGAGCTGGAGTCTAAAATTTTAAAAATTCCATTCTGCATTTTGTCAGTGATTTTATCAGTAGTACTGACAAGTTCACGAGATAATTGGCTCAAGGTCAGTTTTTCTGTTTCACTTTGGGGATTTTTCATTTTGAGACATAGGTCTCTCTGCTGGCTTCAGACTCACTGCATTCCCCAGGCTGGCCTCGAGCTCACAGTAGTCCTCCTGCCTCAGCCTCCCAAGTGTTAGGATCATGGGTGTGGGCCATGGCGCCCGGCTGCTCCGTTTCACTTTGCAGCACTTCGGTTGGACACAGGGGCACTAGCACTGTGCTACAGCCTCATATATTTTTTTAAAATATGCCAGGGAGATGGCTCAGTGGAATAAGTGCTTCCCTGGCAAGCGTAAGGGCCTGAGTTCAATCCCTGGTTCCACAAAAAAACAAAATCCCAGGCACTTGCTGTGAACCGAGACCCCTTCAGCAGATTGTGTCTTTGTGAGGCAGCTGGGCAGCCAGGCCTGAAAGGAGACACACCCTCCTGGCCTTCCCTGCTTCCTGCTGCCTGAGGCTTCTTCACACGGGGCTTCAATGAGCTGAGCAGAAAGTCAGCGTTTTTGTTCCTCTTGTCTCAGCCTCTTGAGTAGCTGGAATTACAAAGTGCCATCTCCCCTGTGGTCAGTTTTTAAATTTTCCACCTTGAGCTTGATTTCTCAGTATTCTAGGTGCACATTTGTGTTGCACTGAGCCCTCTTCCCATAGCGTGCTCTCAGCGTGACGTCTGTGCTCTGCGTGTGTGGGCCGACCTGTTTTGTGCCCAGGACAAGCCATTACTTCTGCTGGATGGTTTTCTAGCCTAAACAGCCAACAGATAACCACTGCTAACCCTCTTGTTCCAGGTTCGACGGGAACTTTAACACCAACGTATCTAGAACGATTAGCTGTGATCGACTCTCTACTACAGTCAATAGCCGAGCCTTCAACCCGGGGCGAGACTTAAATTCAGGTCAGTCATTGGTTAGTTTTTTAACAGTGCACTGTCCTCGCCTTGTTCAAGCTGAATATGTGTGTGTCACCTTAACCCTTTTTCTCTGTGCATCCAGTATAAACAACAATGATAACTACCAGAGTCCGTGTGCGTACATGCTTCCGGCCGTGGGGCCGCGTGCCTCCTCTCTCCAACCTGGGACTCCAGTCCTGTTTCTCCCCATTTTGGCTCATGTGAACCTGTTGGCAAAGCTTCCAGAACGTACAGGTCATGTCTTCGAAGTGGCAGGGATTTTACACCTCATACCAGCCTCCATGCCAGATTTTACAAAAAAGGAATCTTGGGTTGCATGAGGTCCTGAGCTTCCCTCGTGCCTGGGGAAGCAGAAGGGTCTGAGTCCTCTGCAGCGCTGTGCTCCCCAGCCCAGGGCGCTGGTTGACACTGAAGCCTGAGAGAGTAGCCAGGAAGCAGGACACGTACCCCTAGGGCCCCCAAAGCTCGTCTCGAGAGAAGTCTTGCCTTTCACAGCTGTGCACACACAGGAGGGCCGCCCTGTTGGGTCTGGAGAGAGTTGCGTGCTTTGTGTTTAATTTATGGGTAATAAACCAGTTTCAGATGCGCACATTCTCTGGTCCAGTAAATAATGGATTTAATTATTTTTAATTGGCTAGAGGATCTGGCAGCCTTTGTAGAACAGGTAAAAATTCACTTCTAGAAAAGAAGCAAAATCGGAATGTTTCTCATTAAAAAACATAATAAGGAAAGTGTTGTAGATGAGGGCACGGAAGGGCCACCTAAGATGAGTTGTGGAAGACTCCGCAGCTGGCGCAGCACGGTCTGGCCCTGGTTCTCCACTTTGAGACTCACTGCCTTCTCTCAGTAAAGCTCAGTCACACAAACTGTGGTGCTGGGCCTGAAAATCTGAGGGGGAAACTGCAGGCTGGGGACCAAGCGTTAAATGCATCCCCAGAATATACCAGGCAGCACACCACCTGAAACTTTCGGCAGTTCAGGCCACCTGTGGCACTCTGAATTAATAAAGAAGACGAAGTGTGTTACCCGGCTGTACAAGCAATAGAAGCTCCCCTCAACGAGCTGTCTTTTAGTGACAGAATAGAAGGACATTTTCACTCTTATTTGCATTCTTAATTTTAAACTAAACATTACTTGCTTCTATAACCAGGGAAAAATAAAATAAAAGTGAATTACTGATACAGGACTCCTCAGTATCCGTGGGGTTAGATCCAGGATACCAAAATCTGTGGGTGCTCAAGTGCCTCGCATAAAATGGAGTGATATTTGCATAAATCCCACACATCCTCTTGAGGACTGTAAACCACGCCTGGATTATTAGAATGCCTAACACTACGTAAATGATATGCAAACGACTATAAAGTGTTATTTAAGGAATCAAGATGAGAAGAGGTGTGCATTCTGCAGTGCAGACCCAGATTTCCCCTCACTCTTCTCATTCTGAGGCAGGGCGGGCACAGGAGCTGCAGTGCACCTCTGCCCTGCTGGTAGGCGCACCTTGCTTGGCGGCTCTGCGGGTCCTCTGCAGTGCGCTCCTGAAGGAAGCTTTGTGTCCCCAGCCATGTGACTGGGCAGTGAGGGAGCAGGGCAGGCAGACTGTGGTTGCAGCTGGTTGGTTCTCAAATGCTGCCGGAACCACCCCCTCCCTGGGCCAGGAGGGAGCCGGGCCCTCAGGCCTTCACCCAGGGATGTTCATTGTTTCTGACCTGGCAGTGCCTGGGCTCCACTACTAACTAATCATTTTGCCTGTCTGTTGTGCTGCTAGGCCATGGGCCCTGCCCTGAGCTACTGTACCCCCACCCTCTTTTATTTTTTACTCTGAGACAAGGGCTTGCTAAGTCCCTAAGCTACCTAGGCTGAGCTCTCACATAGGATCCTTCTGCCTCAGCCTCCCAGTGTGCAAACAGCTCAGCCGTGGCCCGCACACCGAGCCGGAGGAGTGCTATCGTATTTTCTTAGTGAATATGAAAGCAGTTGTTCCAGGTCCCAAGCTGTGGTCTGACTCAGATACTGACGAGCGGTCAGCAGCTGTTAAGGTATATGGTGCTATTATACTGTATTATATCGTGCTATTATATACGTGCAACATAAGCTATGCTGCGCTTGGTGAGCACCAGCTTGCAGGTATGAGCAAAAGGAAGAACGTGTGGGTGGTGAGGTTACGGATCTTGGACAGGTAGGTAAGTGCCCACATCAGAGGGTGCCAGCTGCTCTGGTCCGAGCGAGGCCCCACGGCACGCCTGTCCCGGCCGCTCAGTCACAAGGCCGTGCGTCCTCAGTGGGACGGCGGCAGTCGCCAGAGGGCTGAGGCTGCAGGGCACGCGACACTGTGCCCCAGCCCTCCTGGTGGTAGCGCTAAGGACCGGGCCGAGGCCTGTGCACCGAGCCACATCCACAGCCCGTTTACTTTTTTTTTTT
>PVKA01000434.1:117613-139393 GCA_004027165.1 Ctenomys sociabilis
TTTTTCTTTTTTTTTTTTTTGAGACAGGGTCTCACTATGCAGTTCAGGCCGAACTTAAGCTCGCTTTGTAGCTCAGGCTGGTCTTGAACTCACAACAATCCTCCTGCCTCAGCCTCCCGAGTGCTGGGATTACAGGCCTGCGCCACCACGCCCGGCGGCATGTGGTATTGGGAATCAAGCCCTAGTCCCTGTGCAGGAACTTAGTTGAACTGTCTCACAGCCCCCCGCCCCCCAGCCCATTTAGTTTTTTATGTTTTGTGGTACCAGGAATCAAACTCAGGATCTGTGTTTGTCAGGCAGGCACTATGCCACCGGGCTCTATCCCTGGCCCCCCGGCCCATTTGTTTTGAGAAGGTCTCACTAATTTTCCCAGGCTGGGCTCAAGCTGCAGTCCCCTGCCTCAGCCTCCAGAGTGCTGTGATTGCAAGTGCACACCCTGGCACCCGGCTGGGCCCTGCGCCGTGCGTGACACAGCCCAAGGCCTCCTGGCCTGCGGGACTAAGGCTCGTGTGCTGCTGCTGTATGACACCCGTGTGACACCGCGTGAGCTGGGGGTTGGCGCGCAGAGCAGGCCAGGGCGTCGGCTCACCAGAAGCCATGGAGCTGGGAGCAGCGTGCCGCTGGCCGAGGCTTTGGGTGCAAGGAGAAAGAGGAGACTACATGTTCCACACGGGGTTCACACGTCAGGTCCCAGTTAGTGGGGATGCTGTAACCCAGAGCGCGGAGGAGATGTTTCCCCAGGAAGACCTGGTGTTGGGTGGACAGAGCCGTAGGAGGCCCAGCAGCTCCGGTGGGCGAGAGAGTAAGCAGACAGCAGGTCGGGCCAGAGAGGTCCTTAGGGCTGATGCCCGCAGCCAGGCCTTCCTGGCTGCAGGAATTCATTGACTCTGCTCAAAGCCATGGTGTGGGGTGTGTGGGGTTGCATCAGGACTCAGCATGGAGTGTACAAGGCACAGCCCTTCCCTTCACGGCGCATAGGGGACATCCCAGGACACAGCAATGGGCTGAACCGGCCAGGGGCAGCTGTGGACATACACTGGGTCTTGGGTCTGGGGAGTGCCAGAGTGTGGGCTCACTGAACTCCTGTAGCCAGGGGCTGGGTGGGGCACAGCAGGCTCCTGGGATGGATCTGGAGGCATACCGTCTCCTGGAGAACACTGAGCAAAGGGGGACAGAGAAGGGACAGCCGCTCTGGTGGGCAGCACTGAGAGCACACCTCCCTGAAGCTGAGAGATCAGCATGGCAGAGGGGTTCCTGTGTCGTGTCATCCAGGTAAGAAAGCGACCAGCAAAAAAGGGGACATGGTCAGTGACCTGAGCCAGAGCTGGCACGTGGCGATGGGGACAGTAGTTCCACTGCACCTGAGGACACGGGGAGACACTGAGGGTTTGTGTGGTAAAGGGAAAGACCCGGCAGCCGGCAGCTAAAGGCATGGGACAGGAGTGGCATGGCCCCTCAAGAACCTCAGAGCTGGCTCCTGGGGACATTCTCTGCGAAGGGCCTGTGTTTTCTTAGGAAGTTAGAAAGGCAGGACCCTGGACTGAGAGTGCAGGCCCGGAGGGAAGCTGAAAGCGCCTTCCTGGACTGTGATCGCCCTCTGTGAGGTGCAGGGTGGAGCCCGGCTGCACAGAGGGCCCAGCATCCCCGCCACAGCCAGCCCGGGCCCAGTCACCTACTCCATTCCAAATCCCTGCGAAGGTCCTGGCTGTGAGGGGTCCCTGACCTCTCGTCTGCCCTCTTTGCTGAGCGGTGAGGAGCTGGCTTTATGGAAACCGACACTGTCCTAATTGGCTAAAAGAATGTGATCGAGTCCAGTAGAGGCACCGGCCCCACTGATGGCAAAGCGGCAGTGCTCAGACGAGAGTGACCTCCACGGCTGGAGCAGGCGTGGATATGGGCAGCATCCCTGCAGAGGCTGCGGGGCCCAGCACTGTACCCTGCCACGGTGAAGGGCCAGCCTTGCGTACAGAGCCATCTGTGCGCTGCCCGTGCAGGCCTCTGCCGGGGGCAGCACCAAGCTTCTGCTCCTGCCCTTCGCTCTGCCCCACCACCTCGCTGCTGGATGCCAGCAGAAGCGTTTGGAGTTGGGCTCTCGGCTGAAGAGGGAACACTAGGTCACCCAGGGCGGCCCAGCTGCGCAGTAGGCTCCTGTGGGCTCTGTTTCTCATCTGGGTTCCACAGTGCCAGGTGGGTGAGGCTGATGCCCTATCGGGCTTTGGAAGGGAGACGCAGCTAAGAGCACCTGAAAACATGAGGAATGTGGCAAACAGGCAGTGCAAGGGCCAGGTCCTGGATCGGGTATTCTACAGAAGCCTCCAGCTTGCCTGCACCCTACCCAGCTGACGTGTTCCGGGCAGACTGACAGCAGGCTCTGGCCATTCGCGGGCCTTAGGTGCTGACTTGCTTGCCCCGAAGGAAGGCTTGCATATTTCACAGGTGGAGGCCGCATCTCAAAGCCCCAGAGCCACTGTCATAGTCTGAGAGGAGGAGTCGGTGCTGGAGGGGACCTCAGGGCTCCCCTTGTCCCCCTGCCACACACGCCCCTCGTCCCTTGTGTGATGTTTACATCTGGGAGCCATCTGGCCCTGGCTCTCCCCGCTGTCCTGACTGTAGCACCCCTCGGTGGCCATGTCAGGTTGCCCGCGGGAAACAGATTCCAGAAATCACCAACCATTCTCAGATTGACACATCCAGGCCCAGGGCCTGTGTCCATGCACATGTGTGCGTTCTTTTTCTGAAAAGAACCCCTGCCTGATCTCTCCTTTCTGACTGGACCCCTCATCCCTGATTCCATTGCAGCGGCTGAGGCTTGACTGCACATGCGCGTTATGACAGTGGTGGCGCTGTTTTGCTTGTGCTCTTTCCTGCTTTTATTCCTAATTTCTCACCCTCCTTTTTTCCCCTTTCAAAGTCCTGCTGAGCTATTTTCTGGTGCATGGCCTCTCGCTCTCGGGAGTTACACCATGGAGGAGAGAGTAGAAGCAGGAGTTGTCTTTTACACGGAAAGAGAAAGCGTCTGGACTTTCTTCATTGTGTTTGATTTAAAGAGCATTTGAAGTTGCAAGCTTCAATCTTGGGAATGTTGCAGTCTTCACTGAGATACTGGATTCTCTGGGCAGAAGGGCATTTAGAAGTCAGGATACAGAGGTGAATGCTGCGGAGGGCCAGCTCGGGCTAATTTCAGTGGCTTCTGCGCTTTGCCCCAAGGTGGACGCCCACAAAGAGCAGCGTGCACTTCCTCTTAAATACAGAGGTCCCCAGCTTACAGTGGTCCCCGGTTAGCTTACTTCACTGTGCTGCAGAGGCAAAGCTCACCCAGTGGCCAGCAAGCTCCTGGCTTCTCACGTGCTTCCGGAGCAGCTGCGTGCGGCCCCATGGCTCTGGGAGGCTGTGGGCCGCTGCTACCCATCACAGGGCCATGGAGGACACCCCAACTGTACAGCAACTGTGTCCTTGAACTGGGGGGGATCACTAGGGCGGGTCCTCAGGGCGTGATCGCATTGTAAGCCCAGAGTGTAGCACTTTGAAAATTAAGTGTTAGCAAAAATCTCCTTGTCATGAGCAGTGACAAAACCACCTTATACCTAGAATGCAAGAACAAACATGAAGCAGCTGAGGAATTTAGGGTTCCTTCTTAGGCCCACTGCTCCAGCTTCATGATTGAGCCAGTGCCATAAAACATGTGGTGACACCTAAAAACTATTCACAGGGCCGGGGGCTCGATCCCCAGGCCTGCCGTGCCAGCCCATCCCCGGGGCATGCTGGGACAGCAGTCGAGAGTGGGCGTGGTGTGTGTGCCTGTAATCCCAGCTGTTGGAAGGCTGTGAACAGGTGGATCACTATGAATCCAGTCTAGCAGTGAGAACCTGAACGCCCTGCAGGCCCTTCCCTAAAATACAGAAAATAAAATAAAACATAAAAACTACTCACTTCAAAACCTAGATTTCTGAGATTCAGTTCATACTCATCGGTTTGTGTGTGTGTGTGTGTGTGTACATGAGCACAAAATCACGCGAAACTCAGACAGTTCATGGTTTAATTTCCCTTTGAAGCGGCTGCTTTTAACTCGGGTCTGGTACTTCACAGTCCATTCATCCTGTGTATGTGGTTGCTTTCTCACTGCTGGAGCAAAAGACTTGACACCTACAAGTTAAAAGAAGAGAGCTTTGTTTTGTTTCAGTCTGTGGACGTGTACTCCACAGTCCACTGGCTCCAAGCTGGGCGGCATGGCAGGAGAGAAAGCATTCATCCCTTTGCAGGCAGAAAGCATCAAGCCCTCCTTCCCCTTTTATTCCACCCAGGCTGCAAGCCTATTGGCTGGTGCTGCTTGCATGCAGGATTAAGCTAAACTGGCCACAGGTCTAGTCAAATATCACACACCCATGATCAAGTTTGTTGCTTGAATAGCAACTTCAGTTCCTCTCTATGGCTATCCTATAGTGACCTAAAGCATCAAACAAAGCCCAAACTCTTCTCCGAGCTCCTCCCGATCTGGGTCACGAGCACTGTCGAAGTTCCATGTGCAGTACCCCAGCAGGCCCTCTTCACCTTTCCACTTAGTAACTCTCCATCGGTGTGCATTTCACTGAATTGGTGACCCAATGAGGCGAGCCAGACAGAGAATTTGTCAGAAACGCAGTGGCATTGTGTGTGAACCTGCACCAGCAGTGACGGCATGTGGCACTGGGCTGGGCCACGGTTCACCCATCGCAGTAGCAGGTTGGGGTTTGCAGGAGGTGGACTCTGGGGGAGATGGACAGGCAGGGTGAGGAAGGAAGCAAAGGGAGTGGCGCACGAGGCTGAGGCTGACAGCGGTGACTTGTTTACAGTCTCACCACTGGCCTCTGCCGCCCTGGACAGCTGGGAAGGGCGGCCGTTCAGAGCTGTCCTGGCCCAGCTTCGGCGGTTCCTCAGTCCTCTGGCGCATTCTTCCGTGGCATGCTGCATTCTGCACGGACCATGCTGTACTCGCCCCTTCTCATCTGTCCGTGGCCTATGGAGGGCCCAGCCTCGGGCCCAGGCTCAGGGAGCAGCTTCTGAGGAGGCAGGAGGCCGAGGACTTCCTGCCTGTGGTCTGGCTCCCTGGTCTTTATGGCAGAACAACCAGGACCTCCGAAGAACCTGGGAGAGGCAGAGACCAGCTGTGGCTGGCTGCCTGGGGCAGCACTGGCTCGCTTGACTGAGCAGCAGACCTGCTGCACCCAGGAAGGAGATGTGTCCCCAGCATGAGGTGACAGGGAACACCAGACCCGGGTGGTGGCCTTCTCCGTCTTTGGGGACCTGGGCTGTTCGTGCAGCAGAAATAGCTGAGCGGCTCTGAATGAGTGGCTGCATCTGAGAGCCTTGCTGAATGAAGAGCCACCTCTGTCCCCTCCAGCCTCTCCAGGTGGCCCACGCAGCTCCTGATACTTGTGGAACAAAACAGTGAAAATGAACAGAGACCTCTCAGGCCAGGGTGACCGCCACCCTCAGTTTCTGAAATCTCCAGCTACCCAACCTTAGAGCTCGCTGGGCCTGGGCTGGGAGCAGCAACAGTAGCTCGTTCTACACGAAGCACCAGCAGCGATGGCGACCAGCACGGGGTCCCATCAGCTGATCCCTATCTTTAGCAAACGCACTTTCCGATTTTCCTAACTTTAAAAAAATACATTCGTAGCAGCAACAAGAAGTGGAGAAGGAGGAAGCTAGAGAGCCCTGATCCTCAGCCAAGAAATCTGTGTTTTCTTTTGTTTTTCTTGATTTTTGGTGGTAAAAGGGATCAAACTCAAGACCTTACACTTGCCAGGCAAACATTTATTCCACTGAGCTATCTCCCCAGCCCCCAAGAAATCTGGAAGAAGCAACTGTGGGCGTGGACAGCACGGGCACAGTGACCCCACGCAGCCTGCAAGCCCTCCCCGCTCCTCAGCTTTCTAAGCCAGTGAAGCTTCCCTCCCTCCTGTCAGAGCTCTCGGCTCCCTGCACATCTCTCAGTTGTTTGCTCCAGTGAGCAAAGCAGAACATAACCCACATGGAGGCCCAGCCCTCTAGCCCTGACACAGGGTTCCCGGGTCGCAGTTTCGGGGCCTGAGGACATGCTTTCCTTGGCCTCAGACTAGACACGAGAGGAGGAAAGGCCGGTCCAGCTGCCTCAGCGCAGGCCCGGCTGCTGTCCGCTGTCCCGGTGCTCTCCTGGATGAGCTCCGGGAGGCAGGCAGTCGGGGTGCCTTTTCCTTTGTCCTTTTCCTTGTTTTTGTTTATTTGTTTGCGTAAACTTTGCAAAAGCCCTGAGGGCGTTCACTGTTCCCTCCCACAATTCCATGGTCCCCAGTGTACACTGCCTCAGCCCTACGGTGGCACCAATGACACACAGTCTGTAAGAGCTGCGCCCCGAGTTCTGATCTGCACTGTTGTGTAGCTGCACGGCCAGCAGCCCCATCCTGACCTGAGGTCCCAGGGCGCAGACCCCAGGCTCGGTCCTCACTGTGCCACACTGCAGGCTGGGAACATCGTGTTTCTCCCAGCCACCGACCGCCCACCTGGGTGTGCACAAGCCCTCGGCTCTGTGTGACTTCGTAGCCTCCCCGGTGCATGGTGCTTTGCTGAGTCCCGCGTAATCCATGAGACAGTGGAGCCCAGGTGCCCAGGGAGGGTGCCGAGGAGGTGAAATTCTAAGACTTAAACTTGAGAGAGCTAACAGCAAAAGCCGTGGCTAAGCCTTACGGTCCCAGCTGCCCGGCAGACTGAGGCACAAGGATCAAGAGTTCAACTTGGTGAGATGCAGCCGAAAAAGTGAAAGTAAAAAGGTGCGGAGTGGACGGAAGAAGTCAAGGCAGGCGGAAGGATCCCCTGCCAGGGCTGCCACCCCTGAGGTTGCTGAGGGGTGCAGCGCAGCAAGCTGGGACCCGAGGGAGCCAGGGTGCAGCAGGACCACTGGGCGGCTTCGCGCATGCCCAGTGCAGTCGGAGCCCCAGCCGCCTGTGACTAATGACTCGGAGTGCCGCCTTCCGATACCGCAGAGTGCGTTGAAGGCCAGGGCGCCTGCCAGCCACGCAAGGCGAAGTTTTTCTTTGTAATTCTTATTTTGCCAGGAGTAGGAGCACATATCTGTCATCCTAGTGCTCAGGAGGCTGAAGCAGGAAGATTGCTACAAGTTCAGGGACAGCCTGGGCTATTTAACGAGTTTGGGGCAGCCTGAACTTTACATCGAAACTGACTCTAAATAAGTAAATAAATGTTTTGCTTTCATAAGCAATGGGTTTGTGGCACAGTGACCACATTGTGGTGGCGCTGGTGTGTGGCATAGCACATCCTCATGCCTGGGTCCTCCCGCTCCCTCGGTCCCCATCCTGTTTGTAAAAGATCTGTCTGTCTGTCTTCTGTTATCTTTCATTGTGCTCTGTGCCTATTTGTGTCCTAGGGTTCTCCTGTAGAAGATGCGTATGGTACTAAGGCTTTGTGGCTGGTCTATTCCGCTTTCTCGTCTCTGCGCGTGTCCTTCCTTGCCGAGAGCCCATCCGGCCCTCTTTATGGCAGAGAGGTGCTCCGAGGTGTGTGAGCCCTGTGTCCCAAGACCCGGCTCCCGTGAGCCACCACCACTGCCTGAGCAGCTTCTCACCCCGGTCAGGCGGTGTGCAAAGGGCTGGGCTGGTTTCCGCCTGCTGCCTGAGAGTGAGATGGAGTCCCGCGGCTCGGATGTTCCATGTTGGAGGATGCCTCCGTGTCCTGCTCTCCCTCGCAGGGCCCCCCTCGTGCTATGCTGACGTTGCCAATCTGCCCTGTGGGCCACAGTCGGAACCTGTGCCCTGAGACCTCCCACTTCAGCATGCGTGGTTCGACTTTGCTCATAAGAGTGAACGTGCCACACAAGCACTGCACATGCCAGCAAGAACGGGGCTCTGGAGCAGACACGAGCAAGCCAAGTCGGGGCTCTGCCCGGGCCAGTGTGCAGGCACACTGCCCTGGTGGGGTGAGAAAATGGAGTGATGCGGAGAGCACAGCGCCCAGGGGGCCTCTGCAGTGGGCCCCACGAGCTTTCCATCCCACTGGCAAAACAGCTTTACTGAGAGCCAGTCCACTCTGCGTGGAGAATCCATGGAGTAATCCCGGGAGGCTCCGCCTGGGTCTTCACCTGGGGAGAACCTCAGTGCTGGTTGCACTGGCGGGTGTAGATTGGTGTTCAGGGGAGGGAGAGGGTAGCATCATGGGGGCCAGGCACAGTGGCACTTGGGGGGCTGAGGCAGGAGGATTGTTGTGAGCTTGAGACCAGCCTGGGCTACAAAGTGAGCTCAAGGCCAGCCTGAGCTGCATAGTGAGACTCTGCCTGAAAAAGACAAAAAAAAAAAACAAGTTTGCATATGATGTAATGAGAGACTATTTTTCACTGAATATGACATTAGGGAAGAACAGCATTTTAGAGTTGACCCAGTGAGTGTTCAGGTCGCTCTGCGGCCTACCCTGTCTACCCCACCCCCTAGAAGCTGTGAATGGGGTCAGCCAGCATCTCCACTTGGGGGGCCCGGGTGGGTCAGGTTCACAGCAGCCTGGGATCCTAGGGCCAGGCAGGACCTCGCACTAAGCAGGCAATGCACGTTGGGGTCAGACGGAAGAGGTGACCTGGAAAGGGCCTCAGGACTCAGGCTTGGGGTGAATGTCAGCTGGGGGAGACTGAGGTGTGCATTGTCTGTCTACGCGTTATGTGACTGTCTTCATGGTGTGTCTGCATTGCATCTTTGTGCGTTGTGTCATTATGCATTGTGTGTCTGTGTGCATTGCATGTCTGTAAGTTGTGTGTCTGATGTATGTGCATTGTGTGTGTGCATTGTGTGTTTGCATTACAGTAGTCCCTTGCTATTTTGCGGTTCAACTTTCAAGGACTCGCTGTTTTACAGGCTTTCTAAAAAATATTAATTTAAATCATCATGGTAGGGCTGGCCAAATAGCTCAGCGGATTGAGGCATCTGCAAGCAGGCGCAGGGACCAGGGATCCGATCCCTGGGTTTGCCGCGCCGGCCCTGCGCCTTCCCCCGCAGCACTCTGAGCCAGCAATGGAGACTGAGCATGGTGGCGCATACCTGTAATCCCAGCTCTTGGGAGGCTGTAAACAGGCGGATCACTATGAGTCCAAACTAATGAGACCCTGAGCACCCAGTAGACCTAAATAAAATACATAAATAAATAATCATGGATTTTTCTCTATCATGGGATTTTCCAGTACCATACAGTATATGTATATTATTAAAATTATATATATTTGTGAGTTTAGGAAATGGTTAAGAACATTAGAAGTGTTTCTAAAAGTGTGGAGGGGTTTATAAAGCCTTAAAATACATAAGTACTAAAATAATATAACGCTGCTAATTCGCTGATTTTTACCTACCGTGGGGGATCTGGAACGTAGCCTCCGCGATAAGCAAGGGACCGCTGTAGGTGTCTGTGGTCTGGCGTGGGGTGCACTGGGGCGCTTGCAGCACTCCACGCATCCTGGTCCAGCGGGGTCGACGTCCAGTTCTTCCTAGGCAGGGCCCAGCACGCCTGAGGGAGGCGCCAGTGCACAGGGCCCTGTGTTTGGACCCAGCCCCAGCACGGAGCCCTAACTGACACCTATGGTGAGGGGCCCCTGAGGCCGCCTGCAGGGGTGATAACCCGCTGCTGTGGCGTTCGTCACCAGCATGCCCATCGTCCTCTGCTGGGGCAGAGAGAGGGAGGAGGCGATGCGGATGCCCAAGGAGTCCGCATCAGGAGGTTACAGAGCTCGAGCCTGACGCATGCTAAAGCTGGCCCATGCCGACTGAGGAACTGGATGGACTTTTGGGAGACTCAGTGCACCAGGCACAAGATGAATCCTATCTCCTTCCAGTTTTCTAGAAGATTCCCCATCCCAGTGGCTCCCCTTGTACCAGTTCCCAGTGCCTGTTTCTAGTGCAGATATTGCTGTGAAGTGAGCTTGGGTATCTGGGGGAGCACAGAGCACTAGGGGACCTGGGAGAATGGGCGGGGCCCGCTTCGGCCCGCGCGCAGGCAGACACACCAGTTGCGAGCGCTGGGCGTTCATTGCCAGGGCCCCACCGCCAGCAGGGCTGCAGAGAAGCCTCCAGCAGATCCAAAGAGCTCTCTGGATCCATTTCCTCCCCACTGATGTGACAGTTTCACCTCTAGAATCTGCCTGAGGGTAAATGTGCTCCTTGGTGACATGTCAGGTGACGCCAAAAGGTAAGGGGATGGCATGTGTCCTGTGTGCAGTATGTTCCATGTGGCTTAGTTGGATGGAAATTTCTTGCAACTAATTTTCCTAGACTTTTGTTGGCACAGGGCCACACTCCTTCATGAACACGTGCCTGCAGCCACCGCTTGGGTAGGCCGAGTTGCATCGCCTTCATTTCGTGTTGTTGGAGACAGGATCTCAGTGACCTCACTCTAGCCCAGGCTGGCCTCGAACTCATGTGGATCCTCCTTTGTGCTGGGCTTATAGGGGTGCGTGGCCACACCCAGCCTAAAAATGTTGACAGGTGGTTTCTCGCTGTGCTGGACTCTCCAGGGCCTCGTGTGCCAGACAAGCACAGCAAGTCCAACATGAGCAGCTTTGCTCAGGAAAGCCTGACCTGCAGACACAGAGGGACTGACTTTGGTCCTCTGGGGAGCTTGCGGCCGGCTGTTGTGCCAGACAGAAAGGCATCTATGCCGAGCGCTGGCTGGAGGACGAGGGCCACACAGGCCTGGGGAGGCAGGCCCTGCCCACTCCCGTGCCTATCCTGTGAGACATGCCACATGTGAGCAGTCGAGCGGCACCCCTGGGAGTGCTGGCATAGCTTGTCACATTGGGCACCCGGTGGCCACCTGCATGCTGGAGGGCTCATGGCTGAACCTGGCCTTAGGAGGCCTCAGCATTTGTTCCTGGAGCTGGCCAGGCTGGTCAGCTCCATTTTCTTCTTTGAAAGTTCAGGGTCATCAGCAGGGAATAGGGCGGTGACCTGCGGGCATCAGCCCAGCCCCCTGCCTGGAATGGTTCCCGGGGCAGCGCAGGCAGGGCAGTGCAGCCCGGGGACCCAGAGCTGCATCCGCACCGCCGGGTGTGGGGATGAGTGGCGCCCACATGCTACCCCACACTTCTGCTGATATGCATGGCAGCTTTTGGAACGCAGTCAAGCTGTTTGCCTGGCTCTAAGGGAAAGCATCTGCCGGCATCCAAAAGATGCGTGCACTGTAAATAAGACCTGCAGTGTGGGCGGCCTCACACTGATGGACGGGGGTGGGGGACAGTGGATGGTCCCGCCACGTTCTGTTCCCCGCGGGTCCAGAGGGGACCTGCGCTGGTGCTATCCTTAGCGAGGTGGATGGCAGGCCTGGGCCCCTCCGGCTGCCTGTCTCGCCACCTCACTGGCTCCTGCAGCAGCCCCACGCAAGCTTGCACACGCCGAGCCCGAGCAGCGGTCACGTGTTGTCACGCCTTGTGCCCATGTGGCAGGAGCCCGCCGTGTGCTGGAGCCAGGCACACACTCGGCCCTTGTCCCAGCCCTGTCTCAGCACAGCAGGTGCATCTAGCTTTCCTCAGTGCTCCTGTTCTCTGACATGCTGAGAATCAAAGCCTCTGATAATCAATAAAGGAGTAGGGTGTCCCGCCGCACTCCTAAGCCCTGCTGGCTCCGGTGGCATGGATTTGGTCTTTTTGATCTCCTTCCATCCACCCCTCTGGGATTTGGAGGTGGGGCCAGCACAGTGTCCTGCCACATCACTGCCACCCCGGTGTGTCCTGCACACTTCAGCTCTGCCTCACACACACGCGCACGCACACACACATGCAGCCCTGCATGAAACCCCACTGGGCTTGGTGTAGCCACTTCTTGGGGTGCAAGGGCTGGCAGTCAGAAGAGCCGAGGCTGGGACGGGGCTGTGTCCCTCTGCCTGCAGTGTGCATTTGTTGAAGATTGTTGGGCACTGAGGTAGAGGTGCTGCTGGGGCGTGGGGAGTGGGCATAAGGCCCCTGCTGCTGGGCTGGGCCCGTGTGATGCCAGTGGGGAGCTCCCAGTGGTGGCACAGAAGATAAGGGGCACGGTGACATCAGAGGCCTCAGCTGCAGCTTCCTCATTCGCCACTTGGAGATTAGACCACGGGAGGTGGTCTAATCAAATTTAACTGATGCATGCCTGTGGAAGCTCAGGGGCTGTCAGAGACACAGTGACACTCACAGGCCCAGGCCCCAGAGGGACAAGACCGACCTACCGCTTGCGAGCCCTCAGCACCCTTCCCAGCAAGAGAACAGCACGGCTGGTGTTGGGGCAGCTGCTGGGGAAGGGCGGCTGAACCCCCAGCCGTGTACTGCTGACTGTCGGATCCCAGAGGCTCCCTGAGCATTTATCTCTCATCGTCCTGGAGCGGTGGTGTTGGGTGCAGGGCTCCTTTGGCTGCAGCCGCACAAGAGCCGCCCTTCCCCAGCAGCTCCCCCAACACCAGCCAGGCTGTTCTCTTGCGGGGAAGGGTGCTGAGGGCTCGCAAGCGGTAGGTCGGTCTTGTCCCTCTGGGGCCTGGGCCTGTGAGTGTCACTGTGTCCCTGCTTGTCGAATGTGCCCCCGCCAGGGAGGAACAGAGCAGGCAAAAGAAGAGGGTATGCAGGAGAAACGTGCGTCCGAGCAGCCTGTGAGGCAGGGAATCACTTCATAAACCTGACACCTGCCTCTTCTGTGCGTGGGGCTTTCTAACAGGCAGAAAGAAAAGGGTTTGCACAGCCTCGTCACTCGTGGGATTCCTCCCTGTAGGAGCAGCTTGTGCCCAGCGGCTGCCCGGCGTGCCTGCAGGCTCGACTGCTTTTCCATTTCCCCTCTTCAGTGCTCGCGGACAACCTGAAATCCAACCCTGGGATCAAGTGGCAGTACTTCAGCTCGGAAGAAGGCATTTTCACCGTTTTCCCAGCACACAAGTTCCGGTGCAAGGGCAGCTACGAGCATCGCAGTAGGTAGGCTGGCGGGTTGGCTGGCTGGTGGTTTTAGGGGTTGTTTAAAGTGGTCTGCATGAGGGGGTTTGGAGTGGAGCACTTGTCTCACATGTGGGAGGGGGACCTGAGTTTAGTACTCAGCACGCACACGAGCGCGCACACGCAGGATGGCAGGCAGGCAGGCACAGCCCACCCCCAGGGCTCTCCAGAGTCCAGAGTCTGCTTTCCACACATACCCATCCTGCCTCAAAGGGTTCTGAGGCTTGGATTTGCTCTGAAATGGATCACTGCTTCATACCCCGGACATCCAAGGCAGGCGGGTGGTCAGGCCTTGCTCGTTACAAGGCCTGTTAGGCCAATAGAACTGGCCCTTGCTAACGCAGTTCCTTTCGTTTGAAGTTCTGGATGTGTTTTCAGAGTGTCTCTGTTGAAGTCCAGCAGGTCACGTGACACCGTGACGCGGTGATGACTGCAGTAGGACTGGTGCAACGCTGCCTCCCACATTGTTTTTGAGACACGATCTCTATGCCACTCAGGCTGGCCTTGAGCTCCCTTTGTGGCCCAGGGTGGTCTCCAGGCAACAGTCCTCCTGCCTCGGGCTCACTAGTGCTGGGAATACAGGCCTGCCTCACCACCGCTGGCTTCAGCCTCCTTTTCTGTGATAATGAATTTGTGTGCGTATTTCAGCCTTATTTATTTATGTATTTGATGCAGGGTCTCACTCACAGAATAGCTCCTGCTCCTGCTCAGCCTCCGCAGCATGGGAGGACTTCAGGCGGGTGCCACCGTGCCCAGTTTCGATGGCCAGCTCGGTGCTTGGGGCTGGCACTGCCTGTAGTATTGGGCATCGAACCCAGGTCCTTACCCTTGCCAGGCAGGTGCTTAGACTGCTGAGGAGCTATCAGGCCAACTTCCTAGAAGTTTTAAGGTTCAGAAAGCACTGGGTAAAGATTTCCTCTGTCCTGCTCCTCCACGGAAATGAGCTGGGACTATCCATAGCCAGAGGTGGAGTGGAGGGTGATCTGTGTGACCAGGGTGCCCCGGTCGCTTGGGCGTCACGCTTTCCCATGTGTGGCCTCCGGTGCTCAGTGCCAGAACATCCGTCCCCTGCCAGGTGCCCTCCGTCTGTGCCACTCCCTGGAGTCGAAGTGGTCGGGCGCTCGGCTCCGTCTGTCGCTGCTTGGTGTTGGCTGTAGGGTGCCTTCCCGACAAGCCCATCACCAGGACAAAAGCCCTGACACCCAGCTTCCGGGGGAGGTTTGTTCAGGGTCACAGTTTCAGTCTCTGGTTGGCTGTCTGAGGCAGAAAAGCTCAGGAGAGGGGCCTGGGAGGGGAACTCTGCACCATGGCAGGCAGGGAGCAGGGAGGAGGGGCCGGTGGGCACAGGCGTGGGCTCTCCAGCCAGGGCCTCCTCCTGCAGCACCCTCACTGTGCTTCAACCCTGGCCACAGCCACGAAAGAGCAGAGGGCTGTGACCCAGTCACCTGCCACACCCAGAGGCCTTGGGGAGATATTTAGCTAAGGTTTAGATAAGAAGATAAGAGTATTTCCAAAGGAAACTAGGTCTGGTTTTCTTAGAAAGCCATTGTGTGATTTCTTTCCTCTGCACAGGCACTGGCTGAGCTTTGGTGTCCGGGAGCCTGGTTCTGATGTCCCAAGCCTGGGCTTCTAGTTCTTCCAAAAGGCCCTCTGGCTCTCAGTGGCTCCTAAGGAGGTGTGAGGCCAGCCCACGAGGGAAAGCAGGGCTCATCCCAGTCGCCTGCACCAACCTGGAGGTTCCCCTAAGTCTGGCTCCTCCCCTGGAGCTGCGTCCCCCTGGCTAAAGGATCCTCCCTCCTCCCCCATGGGATCTGCTGCCCTGGGCACAGCCCGTGGGTTTCCCGGCTCAACAAGGCCTGGCCTCGGCTCCGCCACCTCTGTCCCATTTGTCATCGATGAGAGCCCTCAGGAAGGAAGAAGGATATCACTTGGAGAAAATCCTACCCAGGCACGGCAGCCCGTGCCTGTAACCCCAGCACTCGCAGGGCTGAGGCAAGAGGGTCACTGTGAGACTGGGCCGCTGCAGAGGCTCAGGGTGGCACCACCCTCCAAAGAGCTTGGCTCTTAGAGGCTGTCCTGGTGCGTGCATCTCTCAGGTGCAAGGCCAGCGCTGCCCTGATGTGCTCCTCCTCTGTGCCGACCACTCCTGCACACGTGGACGCCCGCACACGCACCACCGCATCCCAGCTGCAGGTGCCAAGCCCTTTATCACAAAGCAGCACTGACAGGAACCCTTTTCCCTCCAGACCCATCTATGTGTCCACCGTCCGGCCGCAGTCCAAGCACATCGCCGTGGTCCTGGACCACGGGGCTTCGGTCACCGACACCCAGCTGCAGATCGCCAAGGACGCAGCACAGGTCATCCTCGGCTCCATTGATGAGCACGACAAGGTAGCTGTCGCCGAGCAACCCCTCCAGCAAGCTGTCCTCAGGGGGCTTCGTTGTCTCAGGACATCGAGTGATGTGCTGCAGGGCAGCACCGTATGGGCCCCAAGGCTGTGCCGCCCCGTTACCCATCCGGCACCCCTGGGGGCTTGCAGTAGGGCGTCCTTGTTAGGAGGTGCCAACCTGCCAGGGCAAGGTTGCCTGCTGTCCTCTCTCGGGACACAACTGCCTCCTCACGTGGCCCAGGCTTTGCCTTTTCTTCAGTGGTTTACTGTTTATTCTCCCTTGGGAAAGCACCGTGGTGATGTGCACCTCAGGCAGGGTTGCCTTTGCGTCCTGCAGCCAGATTCAGGTTTCTGTTAGCATAGACGCCCTGGAAGCTGAGCCATGCAGAGCTGGAGCAGCTGGCAGGTCTCTGTCTCAGGTTGGCCAGAAGTGGGGCCGAGGGGCAGCTGTGAGGCCACGGACCCCAGGGTGCACGCCCAGGGCACGTGTGGCACTAAGGGTCCCATGCAGCCTGGCGTATTTTCTGCCTTTTCATTTTTGGCTTTCCCATCTCACTAATCCAGTTGCTTAAAACACACACACACACACACACACACACACACACACATATACACACACACACACACACCCTATATTCACAACCAATTCCAGTGCAAAAGCCAAGACAAATAATTCTTTTTTTTTTTTTTTTTGGTGGTTCCAGGGATCAAACTCGGGACCTTGTGCTTACCAGGCAAGCACTTATTCCACTGAGCCATTTCCCTGGCCTAAGATGAGTAATTTTTGCTAAGGTTTTTCTCTACATGAATTCTTTTTTTAATATCAGTTGGGGTTTCTTTTATTTATTTTTTTATTTTTTATGTATTTAGTACAGTCTAAGGGTCTTATTAAAGAGATCAGACTCATAGTGAGCCTCCTGTTTTCAGCCTCCCAAGCACTGGGATTACAGGCCCGTACCACCACGTCCAGTCTCAGTCGCCATCTCAGTGCTCGTGGGAGGTGGGGCATGATCGAACCCCAGTCCCTGCGTCTGCCTAAGTGGTGCTTTAATCTGATGAGCTATCTGGCCGGCCCCTGCTGGGATTTCTTAATACGAGTGCTGTATTCTGGAACAGGTACCCTCCCCTCTGACAGACCCTGTTAGCTTGATGGATTGATGCCTTCTTGTGATCAATTTTAAATTCAGGTAGCATCCTAGAGTCTTCCCTGGTTGGTCTCTTGCATGCCATAAAAACCCTAGCTGGGTATGCGGGCTCACACCTGTGGATCCAGGTACTAGGGAAGCTGAGGCAGGAGGATTGCTTGTGTCCTGGAGCCCAGGGGCCAGCCTGGGCAATGTAGTAAAGCTTCCATCTCTAAAACACAAAGCCTTGGGCTGGCAAGATAGCTCAGCGGTCTGGGGCGCCTCTCAGGGACCGCGGTTCGAGCCCCAGCACCACATACCATGTCAGCCCTCCCCCAGGGTGGGCTGAGCTGACCCCCCACCCCCGCAGAAAAGGAGTCCGTGATGTGTAGCGAGACACTGTAATAAATAAATGAATTTTTAAAAAATAATAATAATAAAAAATAAAACACAAAACCTTGAATGGTAGACTAACAAGCTTTTGTGTGGTCTTGCGCCACCCTGCAGATCTCCGTACTGACTGTGGCAGACACCGTTAGGACCTGCTCTCTGGACCAGTGCTATAAAACCTTCCTGTCCCCGGCCACCAGCGAGACGAAAAGGAAGATGTCCACCTTCGTCAGCGGCGTCAAGGCCTCGGACAGCCCCACGCAGCACGCGGCCGGCTTCCGGAAGGCGTTCCAGTTGATGCGCAGCACGAACAACAACACCAAGTTCCACGCGAGTAGGTGCCTCCCTCCCCGGGCACCTGGCGAGAGCGGCGTCCGCCCGCCCTGCTGTGCCTGTCCCTTACCAGCCTCCTGCTTCCCAAGCAGAGCACCTCGCTGCTTGCTTGTGTGCTTCTAGACTCCCAGAGCCTGGTTCTGCCCTCCTGTGAGGACCGAGCCCTGGCTCCTTCCCCCAGGGACTGATGCATCCTTTTTAATGTTAATCACCAGCTTTGGCTGCCTGGAAGGGGGAGGCGCCTCTGGGGGTGGGGGGCAGCGGGAACCCCTGCCTTGATCCTGTCCTGCCAGCTGTCAGGCTGAGCAGGGCCCTCCGATGTACAAAGGCTCGCTAATTTAATTTTCATGTATTAAAGAAATCTGGAATTAGGATGCTTGAGAAGGGAGAGGAAAGCATATTTGAAATGGGGCACGTGCTTTGAAACTGCAGCAAGGAATCGATTTCATTTTCCCTTTTATTTTCAAAAATCTGTGTATAGCATCTTTCTTGCCACGACATGAGTGTCTCCTGTGGAGACACTCTTGGAGGACACACTGTGTGCTCCTGTGTGCGTCCACAAGACCGGGAAGGAGGGAGGAGAAGAGCGGCTGTCACCATGGAGGGAGGGGCTGTTAGCCTTGTCTTGGTAAAAGCAGACCATGAGGTGGCAGCTTAAAGAAGGTGCGTTGATGACTTCACATCCCGGAGTGTGGGGGGTCCAGGTGGGCGCAGCCTGCTGGCTCCAGGCCTCCACGCCCATAGGTGTGGACTGAGTGCACCCCCCTTCCCCACCCCGCAACCCGTGTCCTGCTCCAGGCCTGAGTTCTGGAAGGTGTAGCCCCTGGATAGGACCAGAGCTGCTGTCCTTTATGGGTGGACCAGGTTCCTTCCCGAGGGAGTCACCCTAGCCAACCAAGTAGGGACCCTCTGCCAGGTGGCGCATGGCCCCAGAGGGATCCCCTTGCCGAGTCCTGTGGGCCCCTCTGTTTATGGCTGAGCAGAACAGATACTGCCCCCCATGGCTTGGGGCCCTTGCGTCCTCTGAAGGCCTCACTGAAGCCTCAGCCAGCACCCCACAGGCCAAGGTAGTGAGGTGACTACACCCAGTCACTGAACCCCAGATCAGGCTCCTGTACTCAGGTCGTAAGGGCAGTTTTTGGCCCATGCCATTTGCTGCCAGCCTCTGCTGGGCATGTCCTCCCTTCCGCCCTTTGGGGAGTAAGCCATCCATGAGGTTCTATTGTCTGTCTGGATAATGGGATCGGGGTCCAGCGAGCGGATCCGGGCCACACACACCAGGTGCCTTCACTCAGTTGTGTGCAGGACGGTCTTTCACTGCTAGATCTTACCTTTCAAGAGCCAGAAGTCTGGATTTCAGGGTGAAATCCATTGATTCTCAAATGTTGATTATGGTTGTCCCAGTTGAAAACTGTGAACAAAGACCTCTTCTCAGATGCCTTCCTCTCTCCAGTGTGGTAGAAACCTGGTATTGTGGGGGCTCTTCTCTGGGCTTTTTGTTTTTTTGGTCTTTGTGAGACAGGGTTTCACTGTACAGTTCAGATTAGCCTCCTGCCTCAGCTTCCCCAGGGCAGGATGACAGGCATGCACCACCTCAGCTGCTGCCTTTTTCGTAACACTGGCAAACAAAAACAGTCTAAGAAGACTGACCATGCAGGGTTTAGGTGTTTTTCTGTGGCACAGCTTTGGGACTGCTCGGCCCTGGCATGTTCTAGCCCGGTTAGATGGTGCTGGCTCAGCCCTCTCCACACACAGCAGCTTCTGGGAGTTCAGAGAACAGAGTCCAGCTGAGTTCGCACAAAGAAACCCTTCAGGCCAGGATGGTGGTGCGGGTCCCAGCTAACCAGGAGACTGAGGCAGGAGGATTGGAAGTCTGGGGCCACCTGGGCAACTTACCTAAGCATGCGGGTTTTGGATCCCACCAGGGACAGCTTCTCTGAGCTCGTGGGTGAAAGTCAGTCCGTTGATCTCTCTAGACCTGTTGTCCTCAAAGCCCAAGCCCAAGATGCCAGGAACCCCAGCTCCTGGCAGGAGCAGGGTGGGTGCCCGTGTCGCTGTTTCTGCTCAGGCCAAACAGCTCTCGGCACCAATTGTGCTGTCCCCATCGGAGTGGTGTGAGGATTTGCGTGAGTGGTGGTGGCCGCCTGCCCCGTGGGGAGCCACACAAAGAGAAGCTCCGTGGCATGAGTCACCACGGCTCTGTGTCAGCCCCCAGATCTGCAGCTTTATCCAGTGTGGCCCTGGCCCTGGCCTGGGTCAGCTGTCCCAGTGCTGTCCACCCCTTGGACTGTGGGTTCTGCAAATGAGGGCTGCTGGGTGGAAATCCCTTTGGTAGCTGAGAAAGTGAGAGGGTTGGGTGAGGGCAGAGCAGGGCCTGGCCTGACTGCCAAGTGGTGGCTGAGGGGCCGGGGAGATGGCTCAGTAGAATAAGCGCTTGTCCGGCAAGCGCAAGGGCCTGAGTTCGATTCGATCCATGGTTCTGCCAAAAAAAAAAAAAAAAGCAGTGACTGCGAAGAGCCTGATGAGAGCGTGAGCCAGGCCACGTGTTGATGGCTCTGACCACGGAAGGTGGGATGATGACCCTGGCCGCGCCAAGCACTGAGAAGGGCCTGGCTGGGGTCGGGACACAGCTCTCGGGGATGCCCAGTGGATGCCCAGCTGGGCGGTTCCAGCACCACCGAGAGCAGCTCACAGGAACAGCTCTTGGGCTCTGGAATCAGGTCCCGTAGGAAGCCCCGAGGGCACCTGGGGGGCTCAGGAGTCCACTGCACTTGGTACCTTTGGGGGAAGGCCTGGTTTGTCACATGCCAGCCACCTTAGCCACCCCCAGGGTGACCTGTGTGTGCTTTTGTGCAGACACGGACATGGTCATCATCTACCTGTCAGCGGGCACCACGTCAAAGGACTCCTCCGAGGAGGATAAAAAGGCGACTCTCCGCGTCATCAATGAGGAAAACAGCTTCCTGAACAACTCGGTGGTGATCCTTACCTACGCCCTCATGAACGGTAGGCAGCGTTTGGGGATTCTTCCTTCAGGAGGGCTTATGGGTTAGCTCAGCTGTTTGGAAAGCGCCTGCTTGGGCAGACTCTGTTGGGCACAGGAGACCATGGTTCGAACCATGGCCGCACTAGACCTGCCCTTAAGGCAGCCTGAGCCAGCCGAAAGAAATCCTTCTCAGGATTCTTCCTTCAGATGAAAGTTCTCTGTCAGTGGGGGTTGCTTGGTGAACAGGAAGGAGACACCCGAGTGTGCTTTGGCAAAAGCTGTCAGGTCAGCGGTCTCTTCCTGTTCCTGGTGCCGGCCCTCGGCTTTCTCCCTTCTCCTTCACAGCCTGGGTTACCTCGGTGTCCACACTGTGGTGACTGAGTGTGGCTCGTGGGTCCCAGCTGCACGAGGCAGGGCAGCAGCCCGGATTCTTCCCCATCACCAACGCGGTGGCGATCACCTTCCCTCCAGCAGGATGCGTAGGGTGCTCAGCACACATGGGACAGAGCTGGCCAGATCCTCAGTAAAATCCAAATGTCACTGTTAAGTAGCAGTTAGTTTTTTCTTTTAAACTTCTCAACTGGAAACACTTGTGTGGTTGTCAGTGGCAGCAAATCCCCAGCCCCTTCTCCAGCTCCCTGTGGCAGTGACGCACCACACGCTGGGGGGCCGGGCATGCACACCACGGCTGCACCCCGCTGCCCTCCGTCCCTGCATGCGGTGCTGGGTGCTGCTCTCCACCCTCAGGTCTCAAGGAGCCGTAGCTGCCACACTTCCCCACCCGCTGTCTCCCTGTGCAGTCCAGGCTGCAGGTCTCTTTTTCTGTGCAAAGGGAATTTGCTCTTAAAATGTGACCCCAGGGGCCAGCCTCCCTCTCAGGCCCTGTTGGGACAGATACAGGCTCCGGGATCTTCACTCTGCCCAAATTTAGTGGCCACCCCCATGGTCCCCAGGCCCCGCTGTGTGTGCAGCATGGCTTAGCAAATCGTTACTTGTGCTGTGAGCACTCCCACAGCACACACAGAGCTCGGACTCCCGTCCTGCGCTGTTGGAGGTGTCCGGGCATTGTTAACAAGGAACATAGAAAACATCAGGACCTTGCGGCCTGCTGGAGGAGAGACTGTACTTTTCCATCTCCGGCAGCACAGCTCCGGCGTGGGGACGCTCCCGGCCTGGCTCCTTCCCCGGCTGCACCTCTGCAATGACCATGTCTTCCACGGGCTGCCTGGGGATCCTGTGAGATACCCTGCCCTCCACCTTCCCCAAGAGCACGTGCCCTGCGAGCCCGCGAGAGTGTCTCGGTCATCTTTGTGTCCCGAGGACCCCGCCCTCGCCACCACACCCACACCCTTCAGGCCATCCCTGGCTGCATTGCTCCTTTCTCCTTTGATTCAGCCCCTTTCACTTACCTGGAGGCAGGGAAGGAGGAAGGAGCGGGGAAGGAGAAAGGGAAGGAATTCCACCTGCACCTTCAGCATCCACCACTGTGAGGCTTCAGGGCTGCTGGGTGCAAGGTCCCCATCCTCAAGACACAGAGACACACCAGATGGACAGACATGCTAGGGGCTTGAGGCCCAGAGGGAGCCATGGCTCCTTCTCCTCCCTGAGATG
>PVKA01000434.1:139493-204458 GCA_004027165.1 Ctenomys sociabilis
TCCTCTCCCCTCCCCCTCCCCCCTCCCAATTCACAGGGAAAGTCACCAGGGAGTGAGCTCCACTTCATGCTCACTAGGGAGGACACACTCCCCAACCACTAAACAGGCACTCGGGGGTGAGTCAGGGAGCAGAACTGCTTGAATTCTGGGACAGAGAATTTATCAGCAGAACTAGAATGCACAGTTTATGGGAAAACCTGGAAAAGCAAAAGTGCAGAGTGGGCAGTGTCCTAGAGGACAGTTCAGTCAGCAAGCTGCTGCTCACAGAGAGGCCTGAAGGCTGGGGAGGGAAGACCGCGATGAGCCAGACAGGCAGATCTCATCCTTCACCCTCCTTCCGTGCTATACGTGACTCCTGACATCCTGAACTTGGACGCCTCTGCCCAGGAGGATTCTGGGAGAGGTCACTCCTGGTGTGGCGGCTGACTGGACAGGCCAGTGTTCCTGCCTGTCTGCCGTCCCAGCTCTGCAGCCACCCTGCATCACGTTGTAGGATAGTGACCAGGAAGCCCGCCACAGTCCTCTGCTTTGCTAGCAGATCTTTTCACTTGTCACCTCTTGCATGTTGCGAGAGCCAAGTACAGTAGTGCTTGACACAGGAGGGAAGCGCACTCAGGGCCGGTGCCTGCTCGGGTTCCCCTCTGAGCCTTTCCAGGGTGGGGGGTCAGGGACGGGCTTGCCTGGCTGGTCTGCTGCTGGCAATCTGACCTAGGTTTCTCAGTGCTAGGCTGGGCAGGGGCAAGAGGGGTCTGCGTCAGACTTCCTCGGCCAAGGGGCCGTTCCATTTCTTCAGCACTGCCCAACAGGAGTAAAACCCAAGTTTATCCAACTATGGTATTTGAAGAAAAAAATCGCGTCCATTGAATTCTGCCCCTACTTGAGGAACAGACTTCTGATGGCAGGGACTTCTGATGGCTGGGACTCTGTGGAAAGTTACAGACATGGTCTGTGAGCCGTGAAGACCACAGTCTTTCCAACGTCTGAGCACTTCATGGCTGGCTGTTAATGTCCAAGAATATGAGGCCAAAACTTCTTAAAATGCAGGGGCAGGGTCTCGGGAGTGACTAAAGTCATTTGAATTTGTTTACAGCAGTACCCATATGAGATCAGTTACTAATTCTTTTGACTATGTTCCAACAATAGCAAACTTTAAACGATGGTTTATTAAATTATTTTTGAACTATAGGTTACATATGTCGTAGAACAGTACATACCCATCTGACTAAATCTTTTACAAAGTTTTCAAAACCCCCAAATATAAAAAATATACATTAAATAAATCAAATTCAATATCCTAACAATGCAAAGGGTGGAAACATTTGTAATTAAAATGAGCTTGAAAAACGAGGGTGAAGCCCATCACTAAATGCAAACCATAACTCTTTCATTTAGCTGTGCAAGATTCTGGCCAGTGGTTTTACAAGCAAAGAAAGAATGAAACAGTAAACTTCTACCCTTTAAAGCTCTTGCAGTTTCATCTACCACTCTAAATTAAATGCAGGCTTGTTAACCAGTACTTTTGCTTTCACATATTAAATGCAGCAAAGGAATTCAAATCTTGTAATTAAACTTTTGGGGCGAGCAGGGCCTCAGCAGATGCAGCTCGGTTACTCACCCAGGGGCCTTTCATTGTCGCCTTTGAAGACTCCTGCGCCCTCCTGCTGTGAAGAAGGCCATGCTTGGTCTGTACCTTGGCAGGCAGTCTCCCGTTGTCCCTGCAGTCCCCGGAGCCATTGTTCTCCTGGAGGTGGGTGACTTGGTGAGCGTGCGGCTCTGCTTTCAGATGGGGTGACCGGCCTGAAGGAGCTGGCTTTCCTGCGGGACCTGGCCGAGCAGAACTCAGGGAAGTACGGCGTGCCGGACCGCAGCGCGCTGCCTGTGGTGAAGGGCAGCATGATGGTGCTGAACCAGCTCAGCAACCTGGAGACCACGGTGGGCAGGTTCTACACCAACCTGCCCAACCGCATGATCGACGAGGCCGTCTTCAGCCTGCCCTTCTCCGACGAGATGGGAGACGGTGAGCTGGAGGGGCTTCCTGCTCAGCAGGGAAGAAGTGGGGTGGGGGCGGGGCCGCCCTCCCTGCGGCCGGGGCTGCGGCACCCTCCGTCTTCTCATGGTGATGTCGCAGAGGGCAGAGGTCCCCGCCCGGTCCTTCCTGTTGCGTGGGCACAGGGCTTCAGGGCTGAGACTCCTGAGGGCTCGCCAGCGTCCAGGCTTAGTTCAGTTGAGGCTCATAAGTGGCTTTGTATCCCAAGTGGTAAGTAACGCTCACATGGCCTTAGGACCCCTCCTCAAAGGTGGGGTGCCGCCGAGGAGCCTGGCATGGATGGACCGTCACAGCCCAGTGCGTTGTCTCTGTGACTTGGGTCAAATGGGGCAGTGAGTCCTCCAGGTGTTTAAGATTAATTAGATTTCATACAACATTTTGATGTAGCCAGGTGTGGTGATGTCCCCTATTAAAAAAATCCCAGCACTCTGGAAGCTGAGGCTGGCTACGAAGTGAGCTCAAGGCCAGCTTAAACTACATAGTGAGACCCTGTCTCAAAAAACAAAAGGACAAAAAGAAAATGTTTTCATGACAGGCATCCCTTAACCCCGTGGTGTGCCTGACTGTTGTCACCCTATTCTTGAATATATTACCTTTGTCTTGACCTTGTTATTGGTGCCATCGGCCTGGGCCTGATATTGGAGTTATTGGGACTGGGAGTGTGAATTTGGGAAAAGGGCGTGACCCTCCCGGGACCCAAGTTCCCCACCTAACAGACAGGGAATCCCCAGCAGTCTGGTAGGTCGCGATCGATCCCACCAGCAGGTGGCGCTGGTGCCCGGCTGGCGGCAGCAGCGCCATCCTCTTTGCCTCCTGTTCCTGCTGACCCCTTTCCCCACGTCCTTGACAGCGCTCACCAGGAGCCCAACAGCAGCATGAATGTAGCAGTTTGTTGCTGTGTTCAGGAGTCCACAGCGAGCCGCGCAGTAGGGACCAGCACACATCTCACGTCTGCCAAGGGAAAGCTCGGGGAAAAAAAAAAGTCGGGATTAAGCAGCTGGATTCTGTCGTTCTTAGGGAAGACGAGGCCCTTTCTCACCTTCAGGCTGTGCAGAGCCGTGAAGTCTGTTGGCCAGGTGTCAAGTGTGCGTCCGTGAGCCCTGTCTCCGCATCTCATGCAGTGGGGTTTGGTCCTGGATTTGTTTAAAGCTGTGCCGGTTCCAGCTGGTAGCATGACTTTTCAGTCTGTCTCTCTAGCCCCCAGAAGCACTGGGTGACACACCCTCCACATGTGGCATCAGCACAGGGAGGCATGGGTTTACCTGGCTCTGATTCAAAGCCACCGCAGATTAAAATAGCACACGCTGGGGATTTCGTTCTGTTAAACGGCAAATCTGCGTTTTAGGTCAAGGCGGAGCACTGAAGAATTGTGTCTGTGGGGCAGAAACTCACATCTTTCTGTTTGCCACAGTGAGATCGAGTTTTCTGTCTGGGTGGCTAGTGGAGGAGTTGAAGTGTGTTTCTGTAGGTTTTTTTTTTTTTTTTTCCTTTTAAGACTGATTTCCTTACCAAATCCAGAGGAGAGCAGGAATTCGAAATGAGCCTGTGTTGCATTGTGGTCCTGGGTACTTCAGTTGTGCTTTACTGATCCAGATTATGGGGCTAGTAGGGGTGAAAGTGAGCTCAGCTGCAGTGGAGCCCTGGCCCCGCGAACAGGAGGCCCCGGGCTCCATCCCCAAGCTGCAGCAGGAAGAACTCGGTCTCCACAAAAGCCTGGGGAAATGCAGCCCACCTCAGGGGACCTTCCCTGGGCCGGCCCCCACACTTGTAGCCCGTTGCCCGGGAGACCTGAACAAAAACCACCTTCAGTGTGCCGAGGACCTTCTTAAGCATGTTCTTTTCCAGTGTTTTAAAGTGGAGAGAAGGTGTTCTAAATGTAACCTGCTTAGAGCTCCTAAAATTAGAAGGGACCCCCATGGGGGACTTGTCGCAGCCACACAGTGAGGTGCCCACTTCCCCGGTTCCTCTTCAGGGGGTCACAGAGGAAGAGTTTTCCAGTCAGCACCCAGGGAGGGAACACAGATCCAGCTGGAGAGAGACCTCCGTGTCTGCATCTGCAGCCCAGACTGGAGCTCTGTGAGGCTGGTGATGGGGGCTGTGCCGTCTCAGCCCACATCTGGTCCCTGCCAAGCCTTGGTCCTTGACGCGGCCCAGGGAGCCCGGTGTCCAGGGCTCAGGGTCGCCCCCCTCGCCATCTCAAGCTTTCCCTCCCGTGTGTTCTCTTCCTTATTGACCCCAGTGCCGCACCCGTGTGTGGCCTGTGAGCTATGGTGTGTTGATGAAAATTTTACCAAAAATAAAATATAGTATGCACTGAGACTCAGAAAACCTAACATGCCCCATCTCTGGCCCTGTCCCCGAAAGCAGGAACCCCTGGCCTACCTGGACATACTTCAGAAACTTGACTTGTGCAGCAGTTACTGCAGCTTCCCCATGGTGGGTTCCGTCCCTTTCTAAAATGAATCTCCTGCCTTCCCAGTGCCTCAGGGTCGGAGGAGAGGTGCCCTGGAGCAATTCCTTTACAGCCTCTCGGTGGGTGGGTCTCAAGTCTCCTAGAAACCAGGAAAGCCATTGCCACAATGGCCCTTAAACAAGTGTAGGGAGGACTCAGAGAAGTCCTGCCGGTGCCACCAGCTGGTGGAGACCTCATATCTCCTTGTCCTGTGGCCACTGCAGGATGCTATCGGGGCTGCTGAAAGACCTTCTCCCCACTCTAGCTCACCTCAGTGCTGCCTCTTCTCACTGCACACACCCGCCCCACCTGCGGGCGTCTTCCTACATCAGCTCTGGCGTCCTCTGTCCTGAGGGCTTTAGCTGAGCTGGCCTGGCTGCCTCGAGGTCCTGAATCAATTGAAAACCCTTCCTTTCCTCATCACTTTGACTTCGGGTGGGCAGGAGCTGGAAGTCATGTGGTGCCAGATTCGGTGGATAAGGTGGAGGAGGACACAGTCACATTTATAGAAGACGCCTTTTTGCTGAGTGTGTTTTTGATCACACCTCGTAAAGGCCTCAAGAAAGAGCACTCCAGACTGGAGAGAGAGCTTGCTTGTCTGTCAGGCACAGGACCAGATTCAGTCTCTGGTACCTCATGCTGTGCCGGCCCCACTTGGGGGCTGAGACACGAAGGTCCCTATGAGTCTGAACTGTATGGCAAGACTGTACCAAATAAATAAAGACAGACAGACAGAAAGAGCAACCAAGAGCTGCCACAGAAGTGGAAGAACAATGGCATGAGTGGGCTCAAAGCGAGAGGAGCTCTTGGGCTCGTGTCTTTGGCTCTAGTACATACTTAAATCTAGAGCTTTTTGCCCATGCCCCAGCTGTCTGGCTAAAGCATTTTTACTGGTTCCTGGATCATGCATGTTTTTCTCCCAAGCAGAGCCAAGAGACTGATCCTAGCTTGTGCGGTTCAGTGGAGCATGGCGCCAGGGTTTTTCCAGAGCCTTCCTATCCAGCTCTTAGAGGTGGTTTTTACCCCGCAGGCTTGATAATGACTGTGAGCAAGCCCTGTTACTTCGGAAACCTCCTGCTGGGCATCGTGGGTGTGGACGTGAACCTGGCCTACATCCTGGAAGACGTGACCTATTACCAAGACTCTCTGGCCTCCTACACTTTCCTCATAGACAACAAAGGTAACAGGCTGGGCTCCCTCCGCTGCCCACAGAGGGCGTGTAGGTGCTCTTCTGGCCCACCAGAGGAAGCAGGATAGAGATGCTATCTAAACAAAAGCAGGTGGCCAGGACCATTCACGTGCAGCAGCACGGCAGGAAGAGCCCTGGCAGAGGCAGTCGGCAGAACACACAGTTCTGTGTTCTGGGAGGGTGGGCAGCAAGTCCTTGCAACACAGAGTGAGTGACACACAGCGTGTGGTCCTGGCTGGGCGCGGTGGCACACACTTGTAACCCCTGGGAGGCTGAAGCAGGGGGATCTCTCAGTTCATATCCAACCTGAGCTTGGAGTTGAATGAACAGAAGAAAGGAAGAGGGTCCCTTTGGCCACCTCCGACGTGCAGCATGTCTTTCTTTTTTTTTTTTTGCCTTTCGAATAAAGAGGAATTGTTTAGGACCACATATTAAAAAAAAATCCATATATATCTCAACACTTTTATATTTTTTATTATAATATCAATGTAGGCAACAACAATTTTTAAAAAATGCTTAACCTACAGGTGGGATGCCGCTGAATGTTTGATGTGACCGCATGCTTTTTGTTTCTGTTAATTTTATATTCACTAGCGTTAAGGTTTATGTGGCCAAATCAAAAATTTCACAAAATGAAAACCAACATGGCCAAAATATTCTCAATAACTCACGCCCCGGTCTCCACTTGGGGAGCTCTGCGGAAGCGGTTTTGGAAGCAGGCCGGGCATGGAGGGGCCGGCGGGCGGCGGGGGCCGCAGGCCTGGCGGCGGGTCTCACGCGCATTCTGCTTCTGCTTCCAGGCTACACGCTCATGCACCCGTCTCTCACCAGGCCGTACTTGCTCTCCGAGCCCCCCCTCCACACGGACATCATCCACTATGAAAACATCCCCAAATTTGAGTTGGTTCGGCAAAATATCCTAAGGTAAGAAGGTGCGGGTCGTGGTGTTTCTGAGAGGGGCCTGTCGAGGTCAGATACGGGGTGATCACAAAAGCGTGCGGAATGTACCAATTTTTACCAACCTATATTACAGGGAACCGTAGGGTAGGTGCAGAGGAGGTGCCTGAGGGGCTTCCTAGGCAGCACGCGTCCGGCTGTGCCCCACAGTCGGAGTGATCAGGAAAGGGAAGCACTCTGAATGGCTCAGGACGTCGAGGCAGCGGGGACAGCGCAGCCAAAGACCTCAGGGGAAGGAGCCCGAGCTGCGGCTGGCCGAGAGCGGCCGCACCGTGGGACGGGTGTGCAAGGGAGGCGGAGGGTCTTTGAGATGAATGACAATGCCTGGTGGGCTACATTCAGCGTAGTTTTTGATCACACTGCAGGTAAAGGTGTCCTATAGGGTGCAGGACAAGCCTGTGATTATTCACTGTCACAGTGGCCTGAGTTCCTTCTCCGTGAGGACAGTGGCTAAGACTCTTGGCTCCTTATAGCAGAGCAGGGCTCAGAATGACTACTTGCTATGACATCTTATAAGTCATCTTTGATGTTCATATCATCGTTAATTATAAAGTAAGCTATATAATAGCTCATTCTAGAAAATACTCTGGCTATACCAAACTAGCAAATAATCAGCGCTATCAAGCAAAGGACCAGCGCCACCATGTTCGCCAGAAAGCCCTTCGGCGAAGTCCTGCCCCCCACCCCCAGGGGACAGCGCTGTCCTGACCAGGTTTCCTCCCGAAGTCCAAGCCGGGGGGCTGTGTTCCGTGGTTGTGCCAGCCGGCAGCCTGCGGCGAGGGCGGCTTTGTGCCAGCTGATGCCTGGGATGGGGGCCGGCTGGGGAGGAGCTGGACTCGGGTGCGCGCCCTGGCCAAACGGCAGCGCACGTTATGCCCTCGAAAGCGAGCATTTCACGGCCCTTCGGAAGCCCGGAGGGAGCGGCGGCTTTATCCTCTAACTCTGTTTGCCGGCACAGCCTGCCCCTGGGCAGCCAGGTCATCGCGGTCCCGGTGAACTCGTCTCTGTCCTGGCATATCAACAAGCTGCGGGAGGCGGGGAAGGAGGCCTACAACGTCAGCTACGCCTGGAAGATGGTGCGTGGGGCGCGCGGGGTGCGTGGGGCGCGCGGTGTGCGTGGGGCGCGTGGGGCGCGCGGGGTGCGTGGGGCGCTGTCCCCGGGGAGCGGGAGGCGGGGCCTGGGGCCGCTGGCACTGCCCGCCTACGCGGACACCTCCCGTGCTGTCCGTGGCACCGGTAACTGGCCACGATGAAGCCCCAAGCTGTGTGCTTGGTGCAAAACAAAGTGAGCAGCGCTCTGCCCGACGCCGTTCCGCTCGCTCGCGTTCGTTTCCAGAGTGCGCCTGCCCAGCCCCTGCTGCGAAGACCTCATCTGTGTGTGTTCTGGTTACCATTCAAACTCCAATTACGGGATTTAGGCATCACAAAAGAGACTGCAAAGGTCGTGCAGGTGCCGCACTCCGCGTCCGCTGTGGAAGCTGGTGCAGGAGGGTTGCTCAGCCAGGGACGCCCTGTGACTTGGGCTGAAATTCTGCCTTGAGAAATCCCATTTGTGCTTTTCTTACCGGCCTCATTCAGTGTCTGGGCCTCGGAACCCGACAGCACTGAGCACGTTGCTGGGTGCGCTCCACGCCTGCCCTTCCCAGCATGCCCTTGTCGGGCCCCGCGACTTATAACTGACCATGTGTCACCCGACTGGGACCGGTCGAACTTCAGGTACGGTCCTCCTTGGGATTGCCTTATCCGCCAGAGCTGTGGCTCCCGTGCATCCCCTGATCCGTCCCCATAAGGATGGAATCACCGTGGCAGCCCGGGCCTTCAGCGCCGCCCCGCGGCCTCAGCATCCAGGGCAGGAGCCGCAGGCGCGGGCAGCCGGCACTCGGCCTCGTCAGTGTCCTCCAGCCCCCGCTTGGCTCTTGCAGTACCGTTCTGGCAGTGCCTGCTAACCGGTAAACAAATGAAAGCTAATAATAATAATTAAAAACTGAAAGTGTTTGAAAAGTTTGTACTTATAAGCAGTTCTATAAGAAGAGTTCATTGTTCAGTAATAGAAATTTGAGGAAAACCATCATCTCTTTGGAGATTATTAGCCACCATTCCTTATTGTAGTGCTTTTTACCCTGGAGAATATAGCACCAGCTGCCTTGATCTTTGGATTCATATGATTTTTAAACATTAATTGGTTCACTCTGCATCAGAAAGGATAAGCACCACACCAAAATTCTTAGCTGAAAAGTAGTCACTTGTATTTGAAATCCGAGCTTGTTTGCCTCTGTAAACGACTGTTACACCTTGGCAGGGCCTTGAAAGAGAAAAAGAAAATGTAGGCACTCATGGGCCTTTGTGCAGTGAGTACACCCAGCTCACTACTCTGGGAAGGTGTTACCTCCCAAGCACCTTCTCCACAGATATACTGCTAAGTTCTGGACACTGTCCCGCGGCAGATTGGATGCAAGCGCTTCAGGGAGAAGCTTTGTCAGAGTTCTGAAATTGTCAAGCAGTCACTGCTCAGTGAAAAAGTAATAAGTACTGAGATCTAAGATGAAAATAGCTTGCCAGGCTGCCTGTTAACAAGGACAGATATTTTTAGGCTTTCCTTCCATACTTACTTAAAAGGGAGAGCAGGTATTTTGGCTGTCTCCAGGAGCAGATTCTTACTGAGACAACCCAGGCAGAGCTCACTGGTGCTCTGAGCAGGTGGCTAACCTGCCTCAAATCTGTAGACAGCAGTGGCATGGCTCCCACCCCTGGCCGCATCTGGGTATGACTTGGGACCCGAGGACCTGGGAGACTGTGAGCGACATCAGGAGGTTACTGTAGCGCTGCACAAACCAGGTCCACCGTGAGCCCTTGATGAGGCCGTGTAGAAGGAGAGTGTCAGGGTTCCATCCCTTGAAGCAGGATCCTGAGTGCATCGTGAGCAAAGAGCTTCTCCCAGGAGCCTTCCTGGCAATGTCAGTGCAGTTCTGCCTCATACAGGATGTTTGCGAGCTAGGAACAGGAATATGAAGACCTAACACGTCCTCCTGGGGACTACTTTAAATTGCTACCTTTTGACACAGGGTGACTTTTTTCTCTTCTAGAAGAGACCCAATTACAGAACTATATTCTGGTTGCTCTGATGGGGTTTTGTTTCCTGGCTCAGGACCCTGTAACGTAGGAAAACTCAAGCCAGTGACAACTGAGGAAAGAGCCAAGGCTGCTCTCCCATGCGTGAGTCCTTCAGTGTGGAGGAGGAGGAGGATCCTATCTGCTGGTCTGCTGCAGCAGGACTCGAAAGCAGTCTAGGCATACACATTGTTTCTGTAGTTAAAGGCTCTGTAGCCTCTCAAAGAAACTGACTGCGTTTATCATAGCCTGCACAGCGTGTCACTAAGGAAACCAGCTGGGTGGCTCAACAGGGCACCGCCCCTCACTGCTGGCCTCGCCCGCCGGTCCTCGCCCTTCTCACTGATGTGCAGACCCCCTTTCCCAAAGTGCTGCCCAGGCCCACGTCCTGGATGCCCGCAGCCGCATGTCTCATGCAGTGCTGCATGCTGTGCGGGGCTGTTGCTCCACCGTACCTGTGTGATGGGTCACAGCAGAGCTACACAGACATGTGACCCAAAGCATGGTGGAATCACAGCAGCAGGTGGCAGGGACCCTGGGCTCTGCAGTGGTCTTCCAGTACCACCACTGTGTCTGTGGTCGCTTGCTCATCGGCTTTAGATGTTCTCCTCCCTGGATCTTATTAGAACACCAGGAGTCTCTAGGAGAAAAGAGAATTTGAAAGAGCTCAAGTCTCCACAGAGCTGAACTTGAAGCTGGACGCCAGGCAGCCCAGGGTGGAGGTGGTCAGCTGTCTGACTTGCCCCTCCAGCAGGCCCGTGTGCCGGCGCAGCTCACCTGCTGCCCCACCAGCCAAGCAGCGACTGGGTTCCGCATCAGCTGCCAGTGTGTGCCCTATGTGAGGATTCGGAATTGGCCTGTGAAACAGTGCATTCTTGGAGCATCACTGCAAAGCCAGTGGCATGTTTCAAAGAACATTTTTGGCCCAAATGGAAGCATTGTGCTGCCAGCCCCACACTTGCCTGTGTCGCTGATAACCTGCATGAGCATCAGAGACGCCTTTTGATTGTTCTCAGATATTTTGCACACACTTTCCAGGGCAGGGGAGGGAACAGACGGCAGAAATGACATAAACGATGTCCTTATGTCCACAGGCCTTTCGCTGTCTGCGTTAGAAATTCTTTCTCTGTTTTCACAGGTGCAGGACACGTCCTTCATTCTGTGCATTGTGGTGATACAACCGGAAGTGCCTGTCAGGCAGCTCAAGAACCTCAACACGGTGCCCAGCAGCAAGCTGCTGTACCACCGCCTGGACCTGCTGGGCCAGCCCAGTGCCTGCCTCCACTTCAAGCAGCTGGCGACCCTCGGTAGGCACCTCCCGCCTGAGCATCTCTGAACTGCACCGCAGGCCCCACAGACAGCAGTCTAGGGCGGGGTGCAAGTGCACCAGAGTCAGAGGCTCCTCGCTGGGACTGGCCTCCCGGTAGTGCTAGGATGGGATCTCACTAGCAGCCAAAGGGGAGCAGGACCAGAAGGAAGGGGACTAAGGGTCACTGGCTCAAGCGGCACCCAGCCTCCTCCTGATTCTCTGAGTGGCTCGGAGTGTGCATGTGAAGGTGGCAGGGACAGGTGAATCGGCCCACAGCTCTCCCCTCCTGTGGAGCACACCCACCCATGCCCTGACCGCTTTCTGCAGCAGCTCTGGGGTCTGCTCCCTGCTATCTTTACTGCCCTGTCCTGGCTCCCTCGATGCCCTAGATCGACTTGAAGCATTCCCCTCGGTGGTCATTTGGACCTTGGGGCAGAGCTGGAAGTCACACCATGCCACATTCCAAGCGTAGGCCAGATGAGGACATACCATCATGTTTTCATCTCACTGAAGTGATCATAAATGCAGATACAGTGAATGTTTAAATTTAAAAATGTATTGAAGCCAAGGCAGAGTGCCATGAACCCCCTCAGAACACTCTTAAATGTGCTTATTTTATCATTCTTGGCAATGTCTTTAATTTTTTAAAAAGTGCTCACTGTATCTTTCGATCACCCCACACAGCGGAGTTTGCCGGACCCCAGGAAGGGAGCTCAGTGTTTGTGTCCTTGGTCACCCTCAGCTCCTGCTAGTGCCAGGAAAAGAGGCTTCAGTAGCCCAGAAGCAGCCCGTAGGGCCGCAGTGCGGGTCCCATCACAGGGACAAGAGACCTGGGGCTTTTGGGGTGGGGTGGGCAGGGAGAAATCCTGAGTCGCTGAGAGCGTCCCTAGGTCCCCATCTGCGCAGGGTGTGGCAGTAGGCACAGAACTCAACGGGAGCAAAGAGAATCTGCTCTTACAAGGCATCGTGAACCTTGCAGTCCCACTGAGCTGATCTGTGTGTGGTACAGGAAGACATCTGAGCTAACAAGAGAAAGGGTTTTCCCAAGATACACAAGATGCAGCAAAGCTGCAGTGTTTTTCTCCTTTTGTCGCTGCACAGTCCCCTGTTTTCTTCCTGATATTCTTCCCTGCTTGGACATCTGCACTGCCTGCAGTTGGTGGAGCAACTCCACTTTCTTTTGGTTAGGATTAATCTGATGCATGCTTGTCCTTTTACTTCACCCATGTCCCTGGGGGCTGCCACTCCCTGTGTGCCAGACACAGTCTGTGTGGCCATATCCCCCAGGTCATCACAGTTCAGGAAATGGGTCCCCTTTTTACCATTGAAAACACATAGGATCTTGCCTGGCAAGCGCAGGGTGCTGAGTTCAATCCCCAGCACTGGAAAAAAAAGAAAGAAAGAAAGAAAGAAAGAAAATACATAGGATCAGAAGAGTCAACTAAGATTCTGCAGGATTCTTAGCCAGGAAACTGAGTAGAGAAGGCCGTGTTGGAAGGGGATCACGACAGATACCCCACGCTGCATTCCAAACAAGAGCTCTGGAGTTCAGTTCCTCCCTTAAAATCCACTCTGGAACATTCTTCCCAGACAGGAGCTTAGAAAAGCAGGCCCAGCCACCCAGCCTCTTACGTGACACGCCCCAGCTGTGTGCACAGCTTAGTGGGAGAAGTCCCGAGCCACCAAGCAGGCACTCCCACCTGTGGAAGAGGTGGCTATTCCAAAATCTGAGGGCATCTGTCGGGCCACTTTTGAGATTGGGGGATTAGGCAGACTGCCGGAGCTCCCTTCAGTTCCCTTGAGCACATGCAGGAAGTGTGCTCAGGGCGGCCCAGATTTCCACTGTTTCCTTTGGATCCCTCATAGCTTTGTTGCCCGCCATGGCGGCCACCGGCCACATGGTAGCCCTTGACCTCTGAGTGGGGCCAGGTCAAGAGGTCTGGAAGATGGGAAAGGCTCACCTAATTTTACATTGGTTGTTTGCTGAAATAATATTTTTAACACATTGGCTTCCATAGTTCATGTAGTAAGTTTTTTTGGGGGGTTTCCTCATGTGGTTTCTAGGAAACCTCTAATTATAATCCGTTTGGGGCTGCATTATATTTCATTTGGACAGTGCTGCCTCCTAGAGCTCACTCAGAAGTGTGGAGATAGCTAATCCCAGTGCTGCCCCAGTCTCTCTCCACCATCCATGTGTTTTCACCCAGGCAGCGGGGACCCAGGGCAGTGTGGAGTGCTCACCCAGCTGGCTTAGGGCCTGTTGTTGATGAAGGGGAGCCAGGATAGAAATGCAAGGAAAAGAGAAAGGAAAATGCAGGAAGTTATGGAAAATAACACAATTTTGGGAGGTGGGTATGGGGAACTGAACCAAGGCCTTTCCATTAAGCAAGACCCCAGCCCCTTTACCTTTTATCTTTGAGTCAGCACTTCCCTAAGTCACCCTGTTTCCCAGGCTGTGTTTGCACCTGGAACTGTCCTGCCTGAGCTTCAGGGAGTCCTGGCTGGCTGGGGCTACATGCCCGTGCCACCACGCCTGGCTAATGATGCTCTCATGGCCTTGGGCCCTGTGTCTCCACTCTTGCTCATTGTGCTCCATCCAGCCTTTCCTTCCTCTCATTTCAAGAAAGGCTGAGAGGCATGGTGACACACCCCTGTAATCCCAGCACTAGGGAGGCTGAAGCAGGAGTATTGCTCTGAGTTTGAGACCAGCCTGGGCTACACTGCATCGCAAGACCCTGTCTCAAAATACAAAAAAAATTTAAAAAGGGGGCCCCTTGCCAAGGCAGTTTGCCTCCCTCTGCTGCGCCTCCCTTCAGTTGCCCATGGTTCAGCAAGACAGGATCCCCAGATGCCCTGCGGAGCCATCCTGAGAACCAAGTAAAACATCACACTTGGTGAAGCAGCGGCTCCTGAGAAGGCCAGCCTGGCTCACATGGACCCACCCTAACTGTCCTGGGAGTAAACATGCTCCTGGATTAAAACCTTTCTGAGATGGTCAGGGGTGATGGGGCAAATCCTGGGGGGAAACACGAGAGCCCAGAGCAGGGCCCCTGGAGCTGCTTCTGAGCGCAAAGCCTGAGCTAGGGGTTTCTAAGGGCGGGGAGGAGGGGCAGAAATCGAGTCTGCAGCCCCCAGACAGAGGATCTACTAAAGGAAACCACAACCTTCCTTCCCATATTCTGCCCATGTGGGTGAATCCTCAGGAGCTGGGGGGCGGGGGGGATTTGGAAAGAGGAACGGAAAGCAAGTAGGGTCCTGCTTGGTTGGGGTCCTTCCCCCTCCCACCCCCAGGCAGGTTAGCAAATTTCCATGGTTTCAAGTCAGGTGGCTCTGGCTGGGTCCATACCGAAGTCTGTGTCTTAGACCCTCATTTCCACCAGCTCCCCTGTCCAGCAGTATGGCCCTGTGCTCCTCCTGAGGGAAGGCTCTTAGGCTTCAAGCTGTTCCTGCAGGTTCCTGGGGGGTGGGGTGCTAGGCAAGCGCCCCGCAGAGCTATGCCCCAGCCCAAGGTCAGCAGGTGTGAGCTGGGCAATTTTTTGACCTAGTCCTGTTTCAGAATTTAAAACGTTAAAAGGAGGGTAGAGTTACATGTCAGTGGGAAGGCCTTGGGTGCAATCTCCAGTACCAAGGGAAAAGAATCTCTACCAAGGCTGCAAGGAAAGAACACTAGGAGGGAGAAGTGACCCAAGAAACAGAGATGACGGCCATAAGCCGAGGTGATGGTGGGGCGGGTTCAGCCCAGCCAGGCTGTGTCACTGGTGTCCTCGTCCTCACAAGCACTGCAGGCCAGATGGGAGAGCCTCGTGCTACCACCGCCCTCGGCCCTGAGGCACCACAGGTTCCCTGAGGGGCCAAGCGCCCTCTCCTGCGCTCCAGGCCACTGTCGTCTGTCTTTCAGAGAGTCCAACGGTCATGCTGTCAGCTGGCAGCTTCTCGTCTCCCTACGAGCACCTCAGCCAGCCCGAGACCAAGCGCATGGTGGAGCACTACACCGCCTACCTGAGTGACAACACGCGCCTCATTGCCAACCCAGGGCTCAAAGTGAGTACCAGGTGGGGACCACGCCAGGGGGCGTCCTGGTGGTACCCTCTGGTAGTTCAGGAGAGGACCCTCAGGCAGGTTAAGGGGCTCTGTGGGAGAAGAATCAGGTTGGGGTTCCAAAGGCAGGGGTGCAATTCAGAGGCAGGTAGAACTTTCCTGTCCCCTGCTCCCAGGGGAAAGCCGAGAACGCCCTCCGTGTGCGAGATGGGTCTCTCAAGCTCCCCGTAGGCCGTTCCCACTTAAACCCAGAGAGCCGGCGAGGGCTCTCCACCGGCACCGCCCCTTCATTTCTGTGGGCTTTTGTCGCGCCCGGGTCAGGGTGCATCCTGTGCCATGGGAGCGTTTCAGAAAGGAAGCAGCCTTGGCTTCTGTTTCGGGGCGACAGTGTGGCGGGCCTACCGCAGCCCGCACTCTTACACGAGCGTTACAGGAGCCCCGCCATCCTCCTTTGTCCCCAGTTCTCTGTGCGCAATGAAGTCATGGCGACCAGCCACGTCACCGATGAATGGATGACACAAATGGAAATGAGCAGCCTGAACACTTACATTGTCCGCCGTTACATAGCAACGCCCAACGGCGTCCTCAGAATTTACCCCGGCTCCCTCATGGACAAAGCATTCGATCCCACCCGGAGACAGTGGTGAGTCTGAGGGGCCCCGCTGTCCGGGCAGCCCGATCCCAGGGGACCAGCTGAATGCTCAGCTCCCCGGGCCAGAACTGTTTCCCAATAGTGTTTCAAGCATGGCGTGAACAGCTCGGTGGGCCTTCTCTCCCTACGAAGTTTCTGTCTTCATGGGAATGTGGAGGCTGACGCGCCTTCCCCCCGGCCCTCGCCAGTCTCTTGGCCTGTTTGACTCCTGCCTGGTGCCTGGAGCACCCTCCCCAGTGGACAGACTTCCACTTGATGTCACATGGCCATGGCACCCAAGTGAAGCTCGTGTGTGACCTGCACATAATTCACAAGCGTTCTTTCACATCCGGGCTTTAGTTTAGTCTGATTTCCAAGAATAAAAACTGGCTGGGGAAACTCATTTCTACCTCATTCATTAATCCCTTTTTTACTTCAGCCTCTAAAACCTTAGTAGTGCAGGTCCTGGGGAAAGCACACACAGGGGTCCAGCGTTATAAGAAACAGGGAGACTCACCTTCCCTTAGCCTCTTGTGTTGACGCTATAGTCAGACACAAAAGGTAAGAAACTCCTTGAATTTTCATACAACACACACGCAATTGAGGGTAACTCTTTTGAGATCCTGGGTCTCCATACCTGAGAAGTGACCTCTGACCTGGCTCTGTCTGCCCAGGTATCTCCATGCAGTGGCTAATCCAGGGTTGATTTCGCTGACCGGCCCTTACCTGGACGTCGGAGGAGCTGGCTACGTGGTAACAATCAGCCACACGATTCACTCGTCCAGGTAGTACGCTAGCTTTCTAGTCATTTCAGATCTCTCAGGGTAGTTTTCAACTCAAGTAGAATAAGAGACGCCAGGCTTCCTCTGCTGTCTGAAGTGGGTGACTCCTGCTATCCAGGTTATCTTGTGAGTTGAGCTAGTGAAAGCTCTCTACCAGCCACAGCCCAGGAGCAGGCAGGGCTTGGTGTTGGAATGCACAGGGCATTCTAGAAGCTTCTGCTTTAGCTGAGGGAAAACAGCTGCAGGCGCCTCAGCCTTCGCGGCCTGAGTTTTTCCAAGCTAGGAGGATTTGTGATGAAGAGAGAAATACCAGAGCCCCTTGTGATCACTCTGGTGTCTGGGCTGTGTCTTTAGAATTCTGTGAGCTGGTTTTTAATTAGTCCTGGAAATTGTCTCCTGAAAAATAAAGAGGCGTTTTGGAAATTGGTGTTCCCGGAGTGCTGTATGATGTCACTCTCACAGCAGAGTTCAGTGCCTTATCCTTCTGCGCATCAAGGCTTCTGCCGGGAAAGCTTACCAGCTCAGTGAGATGGCCCACAGGCCAGCGGGCCCGGCACTGGATCCCTCCCACCATTAACCCTCAGGCCCACAGAGGGACTGTGTCACAGTGTTGTGTTGACCCTGTCCTGGGGGTCGCCTTAGGCTGGCACTGAGTAGATTCCTCGAGTCCAGGCGCACCAGACACAGGGGCAGAGCAGCAGTGAGCGTGCAAATTGGCCCTCGTGGCCTGCGTCTCCATGGAAATGGGGGATTCCTTTGCAGAGGGTGATCTGTGCCTGTAATGTAATCACTCGTGTGCAGAAAAGCAATGCAGAGCGAGGGAGATGGATCAGTAAAATAAGCCCTTGCCTGGTAAGGGCAAGGGCCTGAGTTCAAACCCCAGTTCTGCAAAAAAAAAAAAAAAAAATCACAGTAGGCCCTTGCACACTTTGTTAGCAGCCATCCATTGGCAGACAGCCGGGCCCCGAGACTTTCAGCCATATGTAGTCTGCTGAAGAGTGGGCAAGCTTGTTTCTGTGCACAAACAGCACCCCAGTGTCTGCTCACAACTTTATATTTTTGCCAGTGTTTGCTCATTTACACATCCACAGTTGCTAGGCGTAACACTCCCACTCACACGGGTGCCCGTGCATGGACACGGTTTCATTCTTGTGCTCCTTTCCTCTCCATCCACCAGGTCTTCACTTTTGCGAAACACCTATCTCTGTTTTCCTGTGGTCTGTCTTTCATTCTGCTCTTTATTTATATTTTGGCTGTAAATATAATTGAAATAGAAGAGAACAGAAGCCCAGTTTCATCCCCTGGCCGTGAGGAGCTATTTGCAGTCCCTCCACACACCTGGAGTTGGGGGGTGGGAAGCCGATTTGCACACCTGTGCAGGGCCGTTGTGCGTGTGTGTGCATGTGCAGGTGTGCGCGCGCGTGTGCGTGCTGATGTTGGGGCCTGGGTGAGTGGCAGGATTCTTGCTCATCATTTGTCACAAGTATTTTTGCCGTCTGTCCACGAGCTGCACAATAAGCCTTTCAGCTAGAAAGCCGTTGGCTTCAGATCCACCCTCTGGCTACCTTCCTCTCCTATCTCTGACCTGCACGGGTTTAGCAGGGCAGGGTGGCAGTGTGACTCCTGGGTTCTGAGTCACCCCCACATCTGCTCCCAGAACGGTGTCTGCCTCAGCCCCGCCCAAGGTGCAAGCCCTTCGCCTCAGCCCTTGATCGCTTTGCCGAGCAGTGTGACCTCACCGTTGCAAGCGGTGTAGTTTGCCCGCCAAGTAGCTTAGGCCATGGCACTCTCTCTGGTCCCCAGCTGCAGGGCTGGGGTGGGTGGGCTGGTGGATGGCTCTTTCCCCCTGTCAAATGACTCCTGGTGTGTAGGCCTGGGGCACCGGCTGGGCAGCCTGACACCTGAGATAGGCTTTGCCGCCTGGTGTTGGCAGGACCGCCCATGAAACTTGTTTGCCTTTGTTCCCTTGCCAACGAAAGAAGGCTGGTCAACAAGCTGTGGGCGTGTCTCAAGTGAGTGTCCTAAGGACTCAGGTAATGCATATAAAAGGTCTTTGAACCACATTTGGTGCCTGGTCAGCGCTCAGTGACTTCTTAACGTGACCTCCCGGGCTCCTATGTAAAGCAGAGGTACTGATGTTGATGTCCTTGTCCAGATCGGCTTGATGCGCAGCAGAGATGAGTCCCACGTGGTGTGAGGTCCCCGTGCGTGGCAGTTGTGTGGGGGTGGAGCTGCTCGCGGTTGCTGCAGTCCAGAGGGCGTGTGTGCGGACGCTCAGTTCATGCTGAGGGGGGCTTCCACCCCGACACTTGCCCACCGCGCAGCTCCCCTCGGCCCCGACGATGGCTAAGACCCCAGTGTGGCGTTCTCAGGACACGGCCACCTGGTGATAGCCACAGGTCTGGTCACATGCTTGGGCGTTTCTGGCTTCAGCAGCGAACATGGTCATGGGGGTCGCAGGCTGCCTGGTCTGCTGTGCTTGGAGATGTGGGTCTGGTTGGACTTTTCTACGAAACTCTCTGTATGAGTTGCCATGGTAACTGGATCACTATCTGAAGTGCTGGGAGAAGCAGGAGACTGGACTTAAAGGGTGAGCAGCGTGCTGTGGCTTCGGCATAGTGACCACAGCAGCGTGGACAGCAGCCTCACGGAGGAAGGCCGGGAGTGGAGCCCACCTGGGTCCTGTCTCAGGGCCACGAATAAAAGGTGCCGTGATGTGATCAGGACGGACGGTCAGTGCTGACCGTGGTCGGTGCCTGGTAAATCCGGTGACGGGCTGCGCCTCATTTGCTTTCTTCAACAGCCCAAGAAGCGGACTTGCGTCTCTCCGGCTTCCTTGTAGGAACCCAATAAGTAGAGTTGCTTGGAAACCCTCAGTGCCTCGCAGGTCAGACTTCTCAGCCAGGGAAAAGTGCATGGGAGCTGGAGCCGCCGGGTCCCCACCCCTGCGACACTGGCTCCCCCTGTGTGACACCAGCCTAGCCCGTCACCCAACCCTTGTAGGATGGCTGTGGAGAGCATCAGGCTTTAGCAGGTCTTCCTCTGGTGTTCTCTGTGTAAAGACACCAGACAGATCACAGAGCAGAGAGTCCGAGCTTCCAGGGCTGGCTGGTGATTCCTGAAGTGTTCACTTAGGGTGACAAGGCCCCTCCCGGGCTGGTGTGGCTCCCCTAGAGGCCCCTTCCTCCTGACTGACCTCATCTGGGAGCCTGCGGATGTCTGAAGCCTTCTAGGGCCGTAAACACACATCTCGCTCCACGCTGGGAACAGACACTGTGGTTGTCTCTGTGTTCCAACCTGAAAACTGAAATTTGTTAAGGTTGAGGGCAGTGCCAAAGCCTGTCAACAGAAATCGCAGGGCCCATGCTGGATGCCGCGTCTCCTCAAGCAGAGCCAGTTGGGTGGCCTGACCTTTCCACAGCAAGGACAGTGCACAGGCCCAGGAAGCTGTTGAGTCCTCAATAGAAACTGTGTTCTGTGTACTCAGCCTTAGTGTCGTGAAGAGAAAAACAGACCACGTCTTGTGTGACTTCACACATCAGCCTGCTTTTGTGAGCTGTTTGCTGACCCACGTGGAGGGATAGCGAGGGGCTGCCCAGTGTCCTTGTCCTAGGGAGCTGCTGGACGTGGCGACCGTGGTTGGGAAGCGGCCTGCAACTTCCCGCCCTGGCAGTGTGGCTCCGTATTTTTGCCCAACAATCCAGCCACTTTCTGAATGACTGTCGCACCAGTGAACAGCCAGTTCCCTGGGGCCCAGCTGCCTTGTCAGAAAGCCATTCTTAGGTTTTAATGTTTGCTCTCTTGAAATCTCACATGAATACATGAAATTAGTCCTGTAAGCCAGGCGTGTGTCCCAAGCACTAGCTGAGGTGAGAGGATTACAAGTTTGAGCCCAGCCCGGGCAGCTTAGCAAGGTGCTGCCACAGATATTTAAACAGGGAGTGGGTAGCTTGGTATGTAGGCTCTGGGTGCAGTCCCTGCTACTGCCCCCAAGGAAAGTGACTCGGTTCTGTGGACACGAGAAATGGGAGGAGCCTGGGAATGATGGCAGGGGCTGTGTGCTGTCCCTAGCATACCTTACCTGTAACTAAAGCCTGCCTCTTGTTCTCTCCACATGAAGCACACAGCTGTCTTCCGGGCACACGGTGGCGGTGATGGGCATCGACTTCACGCTTAGGTACTTCTATAAGGTTCTCATGGACCTGTTGCCCGTATGCAGCCACGATGGCGGCACCAAGATAAGGTGAGCAGTTGGGGCGCTGCTCCCGTCGCAGGCCCAGGCGAGGGAAGCAGACATCAGGTGTCGGCTAAGCGGCGGCCACCGGGGCACAGCCAAGTGTGACAGTGCAGGCCTGGGCCCCAGGAAGCTGAGGCAGGAGGATCGCAGGCTGAGGCAGCCTCAAGGTTGCCTTGGACAAGTGAGACCCTTTCTCAAATCGCAAAGAGAGGAGTGGGGGGAGGAGTGGAAGGCAGGGAGATTAATCGAGCTTAGGGCTGAGCACCCTCTTCAGGTTTGTGTCTTTTTCTATTTTCTTTTTTCTAAGATGCATGGTGTCTATGATTTGGAAAAAAAATATAGCACGTAACGAGAGGTGAGACTGGCACCGGCCCCCAAGCCTCTTTTTTTTTTTTTCTCCTTTTTTTTCCCAAGAAGTCAGTAATTGAGGCTTCCTCGATCTTTGGTAATAGAAGGACTAGAGGGCACTCTTGGACAGTGCTTTTAATGTCAAGTTAGTCATTAAACCAGAGTCTGCCTGAGATTTCAGCAGCGCACCGTCCCCTTCCATGGTTTCCTAGAAGGAGGTCCATGGAACTCCAAGTCTCCGCCTCCTGCAAGGCAACAGCACGAGTCTACCCGAAGCAAGGGCATTCTTCCGATTGGCACAGGCTGCTTTTAAAACTAGCTTCCTGGTTCAGTCTGAAGACCCTTGCTTCCTGCCCCTGCTGAATTGCACAAGGCCCTTCCCCGGCAGTCAGGGCCCTGCAGGCTCCCGGGAAGGAGGCAACAGTGAGGTGGAGACCCTGCTTCCTCACAGGCCCTATGCAGTGCTGCGTGAGTGCTTACCTCAGAAGGAGGACACTGCACGGTGTGCTTAGCATTGGTGCCCAGATATACTGAAAGTGGCCCTCTTCCGTGGTTCCCATTTCTCCGTCCTTATAAAAGATTTTAGGGTCTGTAGCACTTGGATAGGGCAGGTGCATGGGGGCCAAACATGCACAGCGTGGTGGCTCTGCCACTAGCTGACGGCCACCCCAGGCAGCAGCTGTCTCCCTTCGTGTTTCACTGAGTTTTCCTGGAGAACCCAGGGTCTTTGCAAGGCAGTGCTATGCAAAGGCAGCACAGCTCACGGCCTCACCTGTCTGCAGGTGCTTCATCATGGAGGACAGGGGCTACCTGGTGGCGCACCCCACACTCATCGACCCCAAGGGCCACGCCCCGGTGGAGCAGCAGCATATCACCCACAAGGTACCTGGGGCATGGCCCGCGGGGGCACCCTGGCGCCTGCGGCCCTCACATGACCTTGCCCTCTCTTCTCTTCGGCCTGGCCAGGAGCCACTGGTGGCCAACGACATCCTGAACCACCCCAACTTCGTGAAGAAGAACCTGTGCAATAGCTTCAGTGACCGAACTGTGCAGCGGTTCTACAAGTTCAACACCAGCCTCGCGGTAAGCTGGGTCCCTGGCTTTCTCAGAGTCCCCCGATGAGGCAGGAAGTGAAGGGTGACTTGTGTCTGGGTGTTGCACCCGCCTGCTCCATTGCCTATGAGTCAGACGGCAGAAGTGAACAGGACCTTGGTGTAGCCCCAAATTCAGTAATTATGGGCCCGAAAGCCACCTCGAGAGGGAACACATTCATCTAGAAGTTGGTGCTGTAAGAGGCTCAGCTGCTCGCTCTCTTTGCAATGCCTGCTGAACCCTGACACACACACCGTACCCTGGGCCCCTCTTGGGGTCTCCTGGCAAGCCCAGCCCACTCTATTCCTCAGGCTAAGAGGGGTCAGCGCTTGGTCTCTGTCGTCTGAGAAGAATTTCCTGTTGCAACTTGGTTACTCTGCAGAATTTTGAGTTCCTGCAGAATTCACCTGCACATTATCGTTGGAAGATCTTGAAGACTTTAATTTATAAATATTCTAATTGGGAAAGAGCTAGAGTAGGGAATGACAACACTAGCAGTCAGAAAGTTACTTGCAGGAGGCTTTTACTCTTATAATTTAGCATTGATGTTTGTATTGGTCATTTAATGGGTAATTATTTTCAAGTACTGGGCTAAGCTGAAAGCCCTGAGCGTCAAAAGGTCAATGGCAGGCCAGGGACACAGCCAGCAGCATAACCCTTGCCTGGCAAGCACAAGGTCCTGAGTTTGATTTCCAGTATCCCACACACACATACACACACACACACACACATACACACACACACACACACAGTCAGTGCAAATAGCAATTGTCCAGTGGTAGGCAGCTTAAAAGAGGAATATATCGCTAGAATCTGGCCTTCTGGGCAGGGCAGTCCTTGCGGCCCGCTTCCAACCTAAGCAGCAATGTCTCAAGGAGACACCAACAGACTTGCGTGGTCAGAGGCAGCCTGTGCAAGTCTGACTCTCCCTGTGCGTCCTCCATCATTTCTGCTACAGAAGTGATTGAAAAGACAGTAAATAGAGCCGGGCGTGGTAGCACAGGCCTGTAATCCCAGCACTTGGGAGGCTGAGACAGGAGGATTGTTGTGAGTTCAAGACCAGCCTGAACGACAAAATGAGCTCAAGGCCAGCCTGAACTGCACAGTGAGACCCTGTCTCAAAAAGACAAAAAAAAAAAAGAAAAGATAATAAATGTTTAAATTTTTTAAATCTATTAAAGCAAAAGCCACACTGCACGGAGCTCCCTCAGAAGCCTCCCCCTCATTTTGCACTCTCGTCCCACTGTCCTGACCGCTGCCCACAGCTGCTCTGCCATGGTCTCTCCCGAGGGCCTTTACGGGGCATGATCAGAAATACAGTGAACATTGCTGCTCAGTGCCGCGAAAGGCAGGCTGGTGCACATACGATGCTGTGTCCACCTTGCTCTGGGTTCACCAGTGAGATAGCTCAGTGGCTAAGCATCTGCTTAGGCAAGCACAGGGACCAGGATTTGATCCACATGCTAAGCCGGCCACCGAGTCCAGGCATGGTGGCACACACCTGCAATCCCAGCACTGGGGAGGCTGAAAACAGGAGGATCACTGTGAGTCCAAGCTACATAGCGAGACCCTGTACCAAATATATAAATTAAAAAAAAAGAAGAAAGCAGCGGAACCTGATGGGCCAAGTGTGTTGAAAGCGCAAGGGGGAGCCGGTTGGCTTTTCCCATCGCTCCTTGTGCCATTTATGGAGTCTCCAGCCAACAAAACCAGGCTGCTGCACCAGAAATGCTTTAGCAAGACAGGTTTAGCTGAGTATGAATTAAAAGTATTTCCTAATGGCCCGCATTACCTCCACACTCGATTGGACTGCAGAAAGCACCAGTGGATGCCAAGCGGCTCTCAATGTCTGATGTCCCTGCCTCAGTGTCCACACAGGAGTTCAGCAACTCAAACCTCACAGGGGGCGAGGCCGTGTGTGACACGTATGAAAGATGCCGCCACGGCACTGCCGGGAATCTTTGGCTTCCTCACACCGTGAGCAAACTGGCAAGAGGCTGGCTGTCACCTCCTCTTGTTGCAGGATGAAGCCAAAGGACACCTGCTGTCGTTGGATTGTTTGAGTATTCTTGGAGCAGGACGTGAACCTTTGACAGAGGCTTTGGCTTTCAAGTAGTTTGAAAGTAGTTCCTAGCATTCCAGAAGGAGAGAGGTTGTTAACCAAGGGAAAGCAGTGTGTGTCTTGTGGTTAGGCTGGTCTTCAAATGAAGATTAAACTGTTCTTTAGATGGAAATTATCTTTCACTGCTTCTTGAAGTTTTCATTTTGATGATACATGGTTAGGTTTTTCCAAAGCATATTATAAAAAGAATCAGCTATAAAAATGTACACTTGTAGCCGGGCGTGGTGGCGCATGCCTGTAATCCCAGCACTCGGGAGGCTGAGGCAGGAGGATTGTTGTGAGTTCGAGACCAGCCTGAGCTACAAAGTGAGCTTAAGGCCAGCCTGAACTGCATAGTGAGACCCTGTCTCAAAAAGACAAAAAATAAATAAATAAATAAATATAAAAATAAAAATGTACACTTGTGTAAGCCTAGACAAGACAACATAGAACACAGCAGATGCACAGTGAACGGGAGTGATCTCTTCCCTGGGCTAGGGGCGCTGTGTCCTCAGCAAGGACCGGATGCCACTTCTGTCATCAGAAACGGTTTCCTGAGGCTGTTTTCGGACAGTGCATGCAGGGTTGGGGCTGCCTCTGTGCCCTGCTGTCACCCTGACCCCATCCCACCCTGCAGGGGGACCTGACAAACCTTGTGCATGGCAGCCACTGCTCCAAATACAGGCTGGCGAGGGTCCCGGGCACCAACGCATTCGTTGGCATCGTCAACGAGACGTGCGACTCGCTCGCCTTCTGCGCGTGCAGCATGGTGGACCGGCTCTGTCTCAACTGTCACCGGTAAAGCAGCGTGGGGTGGCACTGGCCCAGAGGTTAGCCGGCCTTGTGAGGGCCTCTGTAGCACACCCAGGCCAGGTGGGGCGGCTGAGGGCAGGAGGGTCCTGCTGCAGGAGGACCCGCGGCTGGATGCCTGCTGTATCCTGCCGCCCACAGGGCAGGGTCAGGCCCACTGTGCTTAAGCCTTTCCCCGTGACATCTTTATTTTGACGTCAGTTGTCGTTCTGGTGCGTGTGCAATGGTCGTGGGCTCTTGCTTTCCAGGATGGAACAAAATGAATGTGAGTGCCCTTGTGAATGTCCCCTGGAGGTCAATGAGTGCACAGGCAACCTCACCAATGCAGAGAACCGGTAAGCAAGCGAGTGCGTGCGTGCATGGGTGCGTGCGTGCGTACATGCAGCCCCCTGCATTCATACCCGCACGTAAACAAAACCACTGTGGACGCCTCAAGCTGGGCTGGGAGGTACGCAGTGAGCCCTTCCTACAGTGGATGGGCCTATTCACTGGCCAGAGGTCAAAGGTTGTCGGCTGGGAGTTTAAATTTAAATGCGACGGGCATGTTGGGAGTGCGTGTGTTGCACACCCACACAAATGAGGACATGACAAGCATTTACGAAGCACTGTACTTCTCAATAAGTTTTGTGATCAGCACACGGAAACCTGACTGTAAGGTCAAGAGCTGTGAAATAACCGCTCGGTGCTAGTCCTTCCCTAGGACTTACAGAAAGCGCTGCATATGGACAAGGCGTAAGTCTGCTGAGGCGTAGGACAGGGGTCTCCCGTGCTGCTGTGGGCGCAGGGACCTAGGAGCATGGGCTGAGCAGGAACTGGTGCTCCGTCCTGCGTGCTGCTGTCACATTGAGCCAAGGAGTCCGCACACATGTTAACGTGATGAACTGGGGCGCAGAGGAGCCAGGTGGCTGGTACCAGGCCTCTGAGAGCACCAGAACCGCAGCATGAGGTCACACTTGACTCGGGCCTCGCTTCCCACACAGGAACCCAAGCTGCGAGGTCCACCAGGAGCCGGTGACATACACGGCCATCGACCCCAGCCTGCAGGACGCCTTGCACCAGTGCGTCAACAGCAGGTGCAGCCAGAGGCTGGAGAGCGGGTGAGCAGCCAGCAGGGCAGGCGGTGCAGGCCCCTGCGCCTCTCACTCCAGGCCTTTCGGGTCTGGGTCTTCTGGGTTTCCGTGGTCCTTTGATGAAGCAGAGTACAAGTAGGGGAGAGAGCCAGGCCTCCTGTTGTTGTTTGAGACAGGGTTTACTGTGTAATTTGGGCTGGCGTCAGACTCAGGGATCTCCCTGCCTCAGCGTCCTGCATGCTGGGATTACAAGCGCATACCCACCACAGCTGGCTTGCTGTGTTCTATAGCAGGGAAACATCGCCCTTGGGAGCATGCCCAGAACACAGTACACACACTGGGAATTTGGCAACTTGGAATCTCCCAGTCATTCCTGGCTGACTCAACTGCCCTCACCTCCCTTTGCCTGTCACATCCACACGCGTGGGGACGCGAGGCCAGCAGCCCACAGACCTTGAGGCTTCTCCTTTTGAGTGCGTTAAGTGATTTTGGACAGCACTGCATTTCTCCCTGGTGTGGGCATTAGTGTCTAATCCCAAAAAGCAGTGCTACCTCACGGGGAACCTGTGCCCCAGAATCCGTGCAATGGGCTCCGTGCGCTGCCCTCAGGAACACACATGTTGTCTCTGGCAGGGACTGTTTCGGGGTACTGGACTGTGAGTGGTGCGTGGTGGACAGCGATGGCAAGACTCACCTGGACAAGTCCTACTGTGCGCCTCAGAAGGAGTGCTTCGGGGGCATTGTGGGGGCCAAGAGCCCCTATGTGGATGACCTGGGTGCAATAGGTATGTTCACTGGGGACCCAAACGGCTCCACTCCTGACTGTGCACCCTGCCTAATGCCTGGGACAGAAAGCCCCAGTCCTCTGCCTGCCTCCCTGGGCCTCTTAGCTCAGGGTCTTCCATTTGAAAGCTAAGGCCAGAGGTCGCCATCCAGGCTGAGAGGCTTAGGTGCATGGATGCCTACCCTGCCAGGCTGCAGGTGGGGACAGGCACCAAGGCCACATGGCTGGGCCTTCGTGAGGTGCTCTTGATGTCTTCACACAGAGAGCCTAGTGCCGGCCTTAGCAGGCAGGGGTGCCCACCATCAGCCCTTCAGCTCCTCGCCCCCATGCCATGGTGTCGGGCATATGGCGGGTCAGGTGCGTGGGGCCCCCAAGCCATCAGACACCTCAGTGTTCTGCGCAGCGTGGCAGTGTCCGTATGGGGTCCTAGCAGCTGCCAGTCATGGCTCTGCCCCTACATCCAAGAGAGCAGCCCCAGCAGCTCACTGCCGGGTGTGGAAGTCAGGCTCCTACTCTGCCTGCCCCTCTTGCCCTTCTGCACAGTCACGTTGCAGTGGAATCCCTGCCTTGGCTCTCGTTTCTGCCACCTGGGCTATTCTGGCGACGGCCCTCGCATGGCGAGGGAGTCTAGTTTAATGCACCCTGAGGGCTCCTGTGGCCCTCCTTCCAGCAGGTGACAGCACCCGGACACCCATCCCCTCCTCCAAGAGCTGTTCCTGCCCAGGACATTGGGCCCTGAGCACAGAGCGACTCCATCTGCTCGCTGGCAGCGACAATTGATTGCTGTCAGGGGCCAGGACCTGCGCGGAGCCCCCAACTGCCCCTGCGCCCCTCCACGCCCCTCCCTCCGCATGCGCAGGCCTAACGCGGACATCTGTGTTTGCCGAAGGTGACGAGGTGATCACGCTGAACATGATCAAGAGCGCGCCCGTGGGCCCCGTGGCCGGAGGAATCATGGGTTGCATCATGGTGCTGGTCCTGGCCGTGTACGCCTACCGCCACCAGATCCACCGCCGAAGCCACCAGCACATGTCGCCCCTCGCAGCCCAAGGTGTGTACAGCGTGGGCCCTGGGTCCTACCTCGGACCCTCCCCAGGAGGTAGCAGCCTCCTCTAGGTTGTCCGAAGGGGAAAAGGACGGTGGCCAGTGGTCATTTACACTTCAAAGAGGCAATAGCAGCAGGGCATGGGGGCGCACGTCATAATCCCAGCGCCCAGAAGGCCGAGACAGGAGGACCCCAGGCTGAATGACATAGCAAGACCTTTTCCTGGACAGCAAAAGAGTCAAGCAACAGAAAAGCAAAACATTGATGAGAGCGGGCCACCTCCGCTTGGCAGCGTGGCGCAGGGGGCCCCACCGCCCATCTTTACCACGTGAAGCCCACCCGCACCTTGCTGACTGGGGAACCCCTCGGTCTCTTCTGCCCAGCTCCACCCCACCCTGGGGTCCCATCTGTCCTGAGCCAATGGGCCGCCCCGCGTGGGAACCCGCACGTCCCTTGCGCTGCCCTCGCCGTCCCTGCCGCAGTGTTCACCTGTACTCGCATGTGCTGGAGGCCCCAGGGGCCAGGGCAGGGTTCCATGTGTGCGTAGGGCGGCCTCCCAGAAGCGGGCACTGCCAGCGGACCTGGAGGAGGGGCGAAGCCGGCCGCCTCGGGTGTGACGGCAGCCCCTCCCCAGCCACAGCTCACCCCGCCCGGTGCTGAGGCGGCCGCCAGCGACACGCGCTCCACCCAGGCACACTGGCTCCTATCTGGTCTGCAGCGCGACTTAGACCCCACCTCCAGGCACCCTTGGCTTTGCTGCTGCACCTCTGTAAAGTCAGGCTGGGGCACCAGCTCATCGCGCCCCTCCGTGAGCGGCTCCGAGGAGACACCGTTGCCAGCGCGGGTCATAGTTCCCCGCGGTTAATCAGTCATGGTTCTGTCTGCTTCCCGGTAGAAATGTCAGTGCGGATGTCCAACCTGGAGAATGACAGGGATGAAAGGGATGAGGACAGCCATGAGGACAGGGGCATCAGTGAGTATCCAGAGCCGCCCGCCACAGCACCAGCCCCATGTAGCTCTTCTGCCTCCCGTGCTTCCAGCACGTGTTAGGAAGCCTCGACTTGTGGGGCTTTGCTCCCTCTCTCAGGAACAGAGGAGGAGGGCTTTGCTCTGTTGTAGAAAATCACGGGACTTGGCCTTTCTACTCTCCACCAGGGCGTCGAGCGCCCTCCCCCCCCCCCCCCCCCCCCCCCCCCCCCCCCCCCCCCCCCCCCCCCCCCCGGCCTTGCTCCCCTCCCACACAGAAGCACAGGCTTTATCTCTGTTCCTAACCAGTGGGGACAATGAGGGGTAAAGACAGTTCCCGGATGAAAAGTGGCCAAGTTGCTGCAGAGGGCTGGGTGCAGGTGCAGTGGTGCCACCACCCCTGGGTGACTCCCTGTCCTTGTTCCTACAGTCAGTAACACCCGCTTCATTGCTGCAGTCATCGAACGCCATGCACACAGCCCTGAGAGGAGGCGGCGCTACTGGGGCCGGTCGGGGACAGAAAGCGACCACGGTAAGTGGGGCCTCTGCCCAGAGCACAGCCAGGCAGGGCTGGGCCAACCAGGTGAGTGCTGACCGCCCCAGCCCCAGAGTGTGCGGCAAGCACCTCCCGGACCCTGGGCCTGAGCCGGGTACTCTGCTATATACAGGCGGCTTTGGAGTCTTCTCTTCTTTAGGGTCAGGTAGACCACCCAACCTCTGCTGCCTCCCCTCTCCTCTTGGTCCTGCCATCTGGGGTGACATCAGAGCCATCCCACCTAGGGTGTGGGCCATGGGAGGCTGAGGCAGGAGGACAGCAAGCTGGAGACCAGACCATGTCTCGCAGCAGCGTGCATCTGAATTGGACCCCCAGCCATGTGCTCCTAAGGACCCACAAGCAACCACACTGCAGCCCTCTGGCATTTTGTGCCCCCATCTTGGCTCCCTCCTGGAGACACAAGAGACCCTGCTGGGGAGATGTCACTGAGCCTTGAAGGGACGGGGGGGTCAGGGATGGGACAGGATCTCACAATGTCGCACAGGCTGTCCTCAAACTCACAGCGATCTGCCTAGCCTCCCGGGAGCTGGGATCACAGCTGGAGACCCTAGGAGCCCCGCATCTGGCAGCCAAAGCAGCCCTGTGCATGAGTTGCAGGGCTCCGTAGAGCACAGCAGGACGGACAGGCCGCATGGGCCTGGGGAGCAGAAGCCCCTATCCCCACCCATGACGTGCCACCTGCTTGGGTCACAGGATCGCAGACATGTCCTGGCTGTGAGCATCAGTCTCTGTCCCACCGAGCTTTCTGTTTTCTAAGCCAGCAATCACATGTTCCAGGAGTGGTTGTTTTCCTCCCAGAACCAGGCCCTGTTCTGCATGCGTAAACAATCCTGAAAGCACAGGCAGCCACTGCCAGGCTGGGGCTCCCTGTAGGAGGCAGGAGCGGCCAAGTCTGGAGTGAAGCGAGTCTTCCCCGGGCTGGGAAGCCTGTACATCTCTATGGAGAGACCATGTAGGGCTTAAATTTTTTAGTTTCTTGTCTTGTTTTTTTTCCCAAAAGCAGCCCTTTGAGCTGCATGGGTTCCTTTTGCCGGGAGCGCCTGCTTCTCTGAATGATAGAACAGGCTGGAGCTACTACAGCTCAGCAGAAGCTGTCGCTCATGCAGAGCAGGACTGAATCCGCCTTCCCGGGCACATCAGAGGCAGGCTGGGGTTCTGAGTGCACTCCAGTTCTGGCATGTGGCGAAGTGAGACTGAGGACTGGGCCGCATCTGCACACCGAGCCCCGGCCCAGGGACGGGACTTGGTTTTCGCGGTCACTGGCTTCCTGTTGTCCTCGTGGAGTGGGACTGTTTTCACCCAGATGCCAAGGGAGGTGGAAGCCCTGGTGTGGCACGCTTCAAGTGTGCGCGCAGGGAGCTGCCTCCTGCATCAGCTCCCTGCGCCTGCAGGGTGGCCCTGGAGGGGCGGCACCAAAGCAGTGCCCTATGACTCGGAGAGAATAAGTGGCACCCACAGGGTCAGAAGGAAGGCCGCTTCTTCTGCGGCCTGGAGACCGAGGCACTTGTCTGCTCTGTGTGGGGGCCGGAGATGGGAGGCTTGTTGTCTCTGCCAGGCAGGGAGACGCAGGGCAGGACCTTCAGAGACAGGCCAAGCCCCGCTGGGGTGAACTCCAGCAACTTTGGGTTTGGCTTGGTTTTGGTTTTGTCTTGCTATGCAATTCAGGGTCTTGCTATGCAATTCAGGCTGCCCTTGAGCTTACTTGTAGCCTAGGCTGGTCTCGCACTCATACCAATCCTCCTGCCTCAGCCTCCTGAGTGCTAGGATTCCAGGTGTGTACCACCATGGCCTGGTGCTGTGTTTTGTTTTGTTTTGTTTTGTTTTGTTTTTAACAAGCTCTTGAGACACATAGTAAATTACTTTGGACTTCTGCTTCCTGACACCTAGAAGTGTTAGAAGTTGGCTATGGGTGCCATAGGCCTGTAATCCCAGCACTCCGGGAGGCTGAGGCAGGAGGATCATAAGTTTGAGCCCAGCCCTGGCATCTTCGTGACTTAATAAGACCCTGTCTCAGAACTAAAAAAGTAAAGGGAGTTGGGAGTGTAGCTCAGTGCAGAGGTCCCCATAATATCGAAAATAATACTGGGTTTGATTCCCCAATAATGTCACAAAATAGTTCCACCACAGCAGCCATTGAAGAACAGCAGCCATGGCCCTATGCTATCCCATGGCTGCAGGCTTCAACAAAGGCCACAGGTGACTAAGAGTGTGAGCAACCGAGGCACAGCCGCTGTGTGCACGCCTCGCCAAGCACACCACGTCCATGTGGGACATGATCAGGAGGTGAGTGGCTTCGCCCCCCCACGAGAGCGAGTGCTGCACCGTGGTGCTGCTAAGGTCTCCGAGGACAAACACCCCCTCAAGTTCATCAAGAAAAGGGTGGGGACGCACATCCTGGCCTACAGGAAGTGTGAAGAGCTGAACAACATGCTGGCTGCCATGAGGAAGGCAGCTGCCATGAGGAAGGCAGCTGCCAAGAAGGACTGAGCCCCTCTGGAATAAAGCTTTGCAGAAAAAAATAAAGTAATATCACAAAATAAATGGATTAAAAAGTCCTCCATTGCCAAGCATGGTGGTTCATGCCTGTGGAATCCCAGCACTTAAGAGGCTGAGGCAGGAGGATTGTGAGTTGAAGACCAGCCTCAGCTACAAAGTGAGCTCAAGGCCAATGAGAACTGTGTATTGAGACTCTGCCTCAAAAAGACCCTAAAAAGGTCCTCCATAGTAAATTCATGAGGACTAAAGGAAATAGTGTAAGAAGTGGAGCCCAGGCCTTACCTCTGCTGTCCTGCTCCTCCGCTCTGGAGGAATTTCCAGTCCAGGAGGAAACCCTTAGCGAAGGCACGACTCTGAGCCTGGCCAAAGGCAAACTACGAAGCTCACTCAGGGCATAGGCCAGGAAGAGCAAGGTGCTCACCTGTGTCGCGAGTGGATCCGGACGCCAGCTGGCCCTGGATCTGACAGGACTTCGGTGCCCAAGGGGCTCCACGGAGCACCTGCTTGTGACATGCAGAAGCAGCTGAAATGTGTGAACAGAGGGACCCTATGGCTCGGATGGCGATGTCCCCAGAATGAAAGCCAAGGGTCACCGAGCTCAGTGTGGAAATTACAGGCTGAAGCAGCGTGTTGTGGGGTTTGTTTGCTTGTTCGCAGTACAGGGGGTTGAACTCAGGACCCTGCCCTTCATGCACTTATTCTACTGAGCTATCTCCCCAGCCCCGCATTTTGTGTTTTGAAGGAATCTAATTTGAACTTTGGCATCTTAGAAAAAAATCCACTGGGTCTGGGAGCAAGGAGAAGGGCTCGTCCAGCATACACGAGGCCCGGGTTCCACCCGGGCACTGCAGGGAATGAGTAAGGAAACCCCGCCCAGGTCCCTCACCGGCAACAACATTTCCCCCTTCTTTCCTTTCTTTCCCTCCCTGCTCTCATGGCTGGGATCCTGCTGGGTGCTCCCCCGACACGCACACGCGCACGCACACGCGCACAGACACACACACACACACACACACACACACACTGCGTCCCTTGTTTGCTTGGTGTTTCTCTTGAAAACGTCCTGTGTGCTCTCAACCACTAGCCGTTTTTTAAGCACATGTGGAGGCTGGCGTGCGCGCGCCTGCTGAGCTCGCTCGCCAACCTGAAGGAGGGCCAAGAGCCAATCCTCCTGAAGTTACTCGCCATGGCCACTAGATGGCGCAGGAGTCCTGGGAGGGACGGGGGGGGGTCACTTGCTGGTTCCCTAGCAACCTTCAGATAAATAAAGAGAAACATAACAGAAAGCCAAAACGCAAAGGCCTGATCCGAGCTCTGTCCCTCTTTATGGACGCCTGGCTTCCTTCCTGGGGCCTGTTTCTGCCTCAGATCCTTTCCATATGCCTTTGATAGTGTCAGCAGTGCACCGTGTTTCCGTAGCGCGTCCTCCCCTTGTTGAGCAGCCAACCTGTGGAGGTGCCAGTGAGAAAATGTGCCCGTGCTTCTGGCTTACGCCTGCCTCCCTGCTCCACCTCCAGACCCGGATGCCAAGAGAGTTTGAAATCATGAGGCTGCAGCGGACTCGCCGACTCGCCGTAGGGAAATTGAGTGGAATTGCCATGGAACAGGGGTTGGCTTCGGGGGATCCCCGCTGGGGTTCTCCTTGGGGAGCAGTAAAAGGAGGCTGAGAGTGCCCTCAGCCCAGCAGAGCGGCCCCAGGGCCGGTGGAGAACCACACACAGTCCCCACCCGCCCACCCCCACAGCCACACCTCAGGGCCAGGCCCGGGAACACTGTGTGGCTTTCTCATTAAATAAGAGAAAGGGCCGCTGTCAGGCAGGACCGCAAAGACAGCGGCACAGAGACGCACTGAATGCTGGGCTGTGGTGCACACCTGAGATCCTAGCACGTTGGAGGCTGAGGCAGGAGGATCACAAGTTCGAGTCCATCCTTAGCACCTTAGCCACCCAGCGAAGCACTGCTTTGGAGTGGCTCAGCTGTGCCTGCGTGTGGTCATGAGGGCTGGGAGCTTGTGGCTGCCCTCGAGGCTTAGACTTCACACTGCCACACATCTCTGGCTGCTACCTCTCCACACTAGGCAGTGGTGGCACTGTGTTCCAATCCCTAACCCCAAAACCCAGACCTCCGTGCCCCACCATACAGCCTCTGGTGGCCTCGCTCTCCACAGCCCTGCCTGCCTGGGGTCACCCTGCCCCCCCTGCTCTGCCCACCAATCAAACTCCTGTTCCTGCACTGCAGCAGGAGCCTGTGATGCTGCTTCTCCTGCTGGAATCAGCCCTTGCCATGATCCCCAGGAGGCGGTGGCCACTCTGTGAGCATTGACCCATGTCTGTGGCCAGGCCACAGGAGGGAGGACACTGTTTATGTGGCCTGCAGCCATGTGTCTTTGAGTGGCTTATGCTTGGTTATAATTCTCACATGCACACCCTGCCCTCCCATAGGGCCAGGTTTGGGTCTCGGGGCCTGAGAAACCCACGCTGTGTGGCCGAGTGACTGCAGGCAGGCGTCACCATCCTCCACCCCCCAGTTCCTCTGCTCGCTCCCCTCCTTACAAGGTGGACTGCACCACCTGCCTTGTGGCGAGGAGGGAACGGGGAGGGCCACAGTAGCCTCGGGCTCTGCCCAGCAACTGGCTTTGCCGCAGGGTCATCCTGCTCTGTGCTTTCCCTGGCCCATGACTGTTGCTGACTCTGATTTCTTTTCAGATAAAGAAAAATCTCAAATTCTGATTCTAGGCAACAGGGTGGGTGAAGCAGGCCTCCTTCTCTGAGAGAGGCAGGGCAGGGAAGGTGTTTCAGTTTCCAAGTTCCGTTGGCCTGGGGATCTGGAGGAAAGGCTCCCGTTTCTTTTGTTCTCCTCCATCCTTTCTCAGTCCTCTAACATGATTATGCAAGCCAGTGTGTTGCCACATGCCTGGGATCCCGGTGCTGGGGAGGCTGAGGCAGGGTGCTTGCCGGGAATTCTAGGCCAGCTTGGGCTACATCATGAGACCCTGTCTCAAAAAACAAAACACAGGCTGGGAGACAGTTCAGTAGAATAAGTGCATGCCTGGCAAGCATTAATCCCCGGTTCCACAAAACACACACACACACACACACACACACACACACACACACATACACACACACATGCATTTATGATATAGATGGTTTTAGAAAAACCTCTTGATGTTAGATCTGCAAAAGGAAGCAGCGTGGCCTGCGCTGACACGCACCAGTCAGGCCTTCCTCTGCTCCCGCACCACTCACCACACACCTCTCTGTCACCTCCTAGGGTACAGCACCATGAGCCCCCAGGAAGACAGTGAGAATCCACCGTGCAACAGCGACCCCCTGTCTGCAGGGGTGGACGTCGGCAACCACGACGAGGACCTGGGCCTGGATGCCCCACCGCAGACTGCAGCGCTCCTCAGCCACAAGTTCCACCACTGCCACCCGCACCACAGCCACTGCCTGCAGGCAGCCGTGACCGTGCACACCGTGGACGCAGAGTGCTGACCTCGGTGGGCACAAGCGGACAACGTGAGACCCACAGCAACAGCTGTGGCACGTGAACTGGGCCAGAGCAGGGACCCCACTCCACTTCCTCGTATGGACCAGAGGACATGGATGAGGCCACAGGGTGGGCCGATGAGCGGTCCTGGCTGTGCTTATGGACGGAGCAGAAGGCAGAGCTCCTGCAGCGCCAGGGCTGAGGCCAAGATGTGCTCCCTAGAGCTGGCCTGGCTCTGTCACTGGCAGAGGAAGGTGACAGAGGCCCCGGACACTGGCTGTCACTGCCAGCCGTGAGTCCCACAACTCTTGGAGACCATGATTGCTGTGTGGAACTCATGCCAAGCTGCAGCGATGCATCTCAAAATTTCTAAGGAAAGGGTTATTTTTCTACTATTTATTGAACTTTTCAAACATTCTCAGACTTTGAGGAAAGGCCTGGAGCCAGGACATGCGTCCAGCGAGCTCCCAAGGCTGTGGGTGTGTGGCACAGCTCCTGCTCGATGTTCTGCTCCCTCAGTGACTGATCTGCACCCCGTTGCCTGCCGCCCACTGCGCCACCAAACGGGGAAGCGAACGGCCTCGCTGTGAGTCAGTGACAGTGTTTCCGGAGACGCAGCTTCCACGCCGGCCGTGCCCCTGCCCAGGGCCAGGAGGGCAGAGGAACCCCAGCAGCTCTCGAGCAAGTGTTCCGTTTCTTTGTCGTTCATTTTCACTTTCTTAGATTTCTACGAAATCTAGTATCACAGCCCCAGCCCTCCTGCTACGGGAGGCTTAGGTTTCTTCTCGTTTTAAAGACGATGCATTTTACAAAAATGTCCCATTTCTGACAATTGAACACAAAGGAAGGCGTTTTAAAATTGTGAAATTTGGGTTCTTAATGAAAGATTGTTTTTGAAATCAGCGTGAAAAGCTGTGGCCAGGAACCCAGGAGGTCAGCAGCAAACCACCCAGTCCAGGCAAGGATTAGCCCAACCCGGCCACTGCACCCACAGCACAGTACTGTTAAAGTAGTGTCCCAAAGACACTTAGATTCGCATTTTGTGACTCAGCTATGTTATGAAGACATTCTTGCACCGTGCGTGTGGTAAACCTCCATTTATATGTAGTTGGGGAAAAATTCACTGAATAATGTTTTAATGGTCGGGTGTTATGATATGATGTAAAAACAGTTGGGCCTTCCTCAGTCCAGAAGGCAATCTCTGTATGTGCTCTCCGGACCCCCTCATCCTGTGTATAAAATTGCAGTCTAGTGAAATAAACTGTATGCCACGGCCGTCGCAGAGCCACCATACCTGTGTGTCTGCTGTTAGGCGGGCTTCTCTGTGAAGGAGAGCCTGCGGGGCTCCCTGACTTCCCAGCACAGTAAGCTCCAGGGGCTATTGTTTTGTTTTTGCTCTGAAGGTAGGCATTTCTGTGTTACAAAGCTAACTTCCTTTTCAAAATTATTTTTATTGTTGCAGTTTTTGAAAGTCTCAGAGCCAGGGAGATAGCTCAGTATAAGCGCTTGCCTGGCAAGCACAAAGTTCTGAGTTCAATCCCCAGTTCCGCCAAAAAAAAAAAAAAGAGTCTCACTCTGCAGTCCAAGCTGCCCTTGAACTTGCAGCGATCCTCCTGCCTCAGCCTTCCAGGTGCTGGCTGGGATTACAGTGGTGCATCTCTGTGTCCATTTCTGAAGCTAACTTAGTGGAGGAGGGTGGAAGGATTGGAGTGGAGACAATGTGTTCAGGAAAAGAAGCACAAACCTTGAAGAGCTTAAAAAACAAAATATGGGGCTGGCCAAATAGCTCGTGGATTAAAGCACCTGCAAGCAGGCGCAGGGGCTGGGGACTCGATCTCTGGGCCTGCCGTGCCAGCCCTGCGCCCAGGGCACGCTGAGACAGCAGTTGAAACTGGGTGTGGTGGCCTGTGCCTGTAATCCTAGCTCTTGGGAGGTTGTAAAACAAGAGAATCACTACGAGTCCAACCTAGTAATGAGACCCTGAACACCCTGTGGACCCTTCCCCAAAATAAATTAAAAAAAAAAAAAAGTCGTCTAGTACAGTGCAGAAGGAATCCCTTTAGTATCTTTTGCAGTAAAACTTATTCTGAACTCCAGGGAAGGAAATGAATGCATACACCTGAGCAAGAAAATATAACTCAGTCTGAAAGAGCCAGTGGAATGTGACAGAGATTTGTGACGCTTGAGTTAAAGTTTTGATCTAGCCAGGCATGGTGCCATGTGCGTGTAATCTGTTCCTGAGAGGCTGAGGCAGGAGAACCATAAGTTCAAGCCCATCCTGAGCAAATTAGCAAGAGTGTCTTAGGTTCAATCCCCAGCACCACCAAAAGATTTTTGCAAAATGGACCTTTCAGGCAACCTTTTCTCGCCAAGCATTGCAGCGTAGGGTGAAGCCTGGAAGGTTTGGGGATGGTGGCATTTGTGCAGCTGCTGCTCTGGGCAACCTCTGCCTCCTGCACAGCCATGCTCTGGGTCACTCCCTCCAGCGCAGGCAGGAAGTTTCCGGTCTGTAGCCCAATCCCACGGTGGGGGCTGGGGGCCCTCGCCTCATTGGTTCATGGTTTCTGAAACTTGGGAAGCCAACAGCAGTTTTTTGTGGTTGTTTTGCTTGTTCACTTGGTTTAATCTGGATGTACCTTGTTAGGTACGGGTTTGTGACTCAGATAAGCTCCTTTCGCCAGACCGAGGAAGCCATCCAGGAGCCCACGAGCCATCCTCACTGGTTCTTCCTAAGTCTGCATGAATCATCAGAGCCTCCAGAGTCCAGATTTCCACATTTAAAATGTTGTTTGGGACATATCCCTGTGCCTCTCACCTCTGACCTTGAGCTGGCCTGCTAACAACCACGGGGGCTGTGTGCCTCCAGCAGGTCGTGAGAGTCTTTTTGGCTCTTCCAGCCACTCATTAAGCATGAACCCTTCAGGGCTGCTTCTCAACCCCATATTTCTTGTTCCTCGCTTTTTCATGCATTTCTGTTCCTCCCCCTGAGAACTGTTCATTTCGTTTAAATTTCCCCCCTTGGCCTGTTGTGGAGTTGCACGCCTGTCTTCCAGCACACAGGAGGCTGAAGCAGGGGGATTGCTGCGAGTTCCAGGCCAGCCTAGGCTACACAGTGTGCTCAAGGTTGGCCTGAGGCTAGGGGAAGGGCTATGCTAAGCAGAGCGGTCTTGAAGGAGGTGCAGGTGTAGACTCATCTGACCTCTCCCGCACTTCCTCCTGTACCTGGTTCTGCGTCCTGGCTCAGCGGGCCTGGGATTCCCCACCCAGCCAGCCAATCAGCAGGGCTGATGTGTGACTGACAGCATGCCTCGCCCACCCCTCTTGCTCTGCATGTGTGTGTGCACACATGTGTGTGCACATGTGTGTGCGGGGCTGCAGGGCTGTTTCACAAGCCTTGTCTATGCTGCCCCTGGACCAGAGGCCTCTGAGCTGCTTTCTCCCTGTTCTCTTAACACGCCTTGACAGACGTGGGTGCCGGGCAAGGCGTGCACAGAGCTGAGCCCTGTCCGCCTTGCCCGGCCTACGAGAGATAACTGCAGACTCCAGACTCCAGCGCAGGCTCCAGCCCTGGCCAGGTTGGTCCCCTGGAGAGGGGCAGGGAGCCAACTGCAGCCCATCAGTGCCGCTCAGCCCTCCTGCGGCCGCAGACCCAGCAATGTGAGGACCATGGTGGAGAGCGGGTGGCAGCCACTTCCACCCACAACCCCAGTGCGGCGCTGACTGCATACTGGAGGGCAGGGAAGAGCAGGACAAGGCATCTCTGACCGCTGGCTTGGCCGCTGACCTTGGAGTCCACTTACATGAGATCATCATCACCTGGGAGCGGCATCTCACCAAGCGGGGTGGCAAATAGGGGGGAACTGGCAAGGGGTGGGCTGTGGGCAGGCAACACCCCAGGTCCAGAGTTGGTGCCACAAGAAGCCTCCAAGTGGTGTGTATTGGGCCTGCTGCCTTGGACCTCACAGGGGACAGGAAGGCTTTGAGGGTGAGGGCCAGGCTGTAGGCCAGGATGTGAGAAACGCAGAGCAGGCAGGGCTTGAGGAAAGAACACCCAGCGCCGGAAGGGACAGACCAATCACTGGACGGGCAGACCAGAAGCCTCTGCCAGGCTGCAGCCAGGTAGGTGACAGAGGAGCAGAGTGCAGGGGCCAGCATCCTGGCAACCCCACGGCCTGCTAGAGGCGACCACACTGGGTGCTGGCCCTCTTGCACGTTGGTGGCAGCTGCGTCCCAGTGAGCGGCGGAGGAATCCAGCTAGAAACACGAGACGCCGCTGCCTCCTCTTGGAGGCCCTGGAGCGTGGCCTGTGGGGTCTGAGTGCTCACGAAAACTTCCATTTCCAAATCCACAATAGCTGTAATGAAAGGCTTGTGTGCCATAACAATATAAACAGCACTGAAGCGGAGAATGCAGCTGATTGACGTCTCTAAGACGCGCGCTTCAGCAATTAGCAGGCACTCTTCTGGGACTTCGATGCTGCAGCTGTCACTGCTGCTGTGGGTCTCACCATGCAGCCCAGGCTGGCCTCCAGCTTGCAGCGATCTGCAGCCTCCGGAGTGCTGGCACGACAGGTATGCGCACCACCCCAGCGTGGCGGCTAGAGCAGGTCATACTAGCAATTCGTGCAGTGCTATAGGTTTGGAAATTTATGTTATCTATCATAAAATATTTCAACAACTTTAAAATGTAGTTTTAGTCATAAGCCTTGAAAGAGTAGCCTACAATGAATTATTTCTATGACACACGCGTCTGAGCATAACTAATCCCCCTAGCCGACGTGAACCTGCGGGCTCCTGCGCGTGGTTTGCAGCAGTCTGGGGGTGGGGCTCAAGGTGACCACACATGCGCATGCGCATGCGCTTCTTGCAATTCCTTCACACTCTGCTGTGCTATTTCTGGCTGCTTGAGGAAAGTGTTTGATGTAACAATAGACGGCAGGGCCTTAGGAAAACTCAGGAAGCTGGCAGGGAGCTGCTCCTCCATCAGACCGTTTGTCCTCCTGTTTCCTCTCTCTGTCTGTCTCTCTTTCTCTGTCGTTTTGAGGGGGCAGAATATATAGCGCTCTCTCTCTGTCTCTCTCTAACGGTGATTAAACCCAAAAGCTGCTTCAAGCTACAACACATCCTTGGCTCTTAATTTTTTTTTTTACTCTAACACAGGTCTCACTGTCTCCCAGCGGGGCTCCTCCCTGCGACCTCCTGCCTCAGCCTCCCAGCATGCTAGGTCAAGGCCTAGCCTCCCGGAGCAGCGCACACTGCCTCTGCCCCATGGCTCCACACTTGCTGGTGTGTCCACCCTGAGACAGCTCGATGGATCTGGGCCCCACTCACAGCGGTGATAGCGGTGGTCACCTGGGCTGCCCTGCTGCTCCAGTGTGCCTCTGGGGTCTGGTCGTAGGACCTGTGGACGCCCACCTGGTCCCCAGGGCCCTGCCACCTCCCACAGCACACTCGATCTCAGCCTATAGCCCGCACCTTTTCCTAGCCCTGCAGCGTCCTGAGCAAAGAGTGAGCAGGAGGCAGTGCAGTGCAGATCTGGACGTCATGGGCCAGGAGGGTGACTTGGGGGGGGGAGGGGTGCAGGGGGAGCAGGGAGCCAGAGGCAGGGCCGAGCTTTTATACTGAGTTGGTCAGGGGCGGGGCAAGTCCATAAGCATCGTGGGCTTGGGAACCTGAGGCACACCCGCGCCTGCTGTGACAAAGGGCCAGGCCAGCATACAGCCACACAGGAAGTAAGCTAGACAGGGCCCAAAGGAGCCCCAAGGTGACCCAGGGCCGGGGAGCCATCCAAAAGCAACAGCTGCCCGGCAACACCTGGGACACTGATTGGCAACCGGAAGCTGCCTGGGTCCCAGGAGGTCAGGGAGCACAGGCGGCTGCGCCACTTGGATCTGAGGACAGCATGACCACAGCAGGCAGCGGACACACACCCACTGCTGGTGCCCACCGCCAGGCTACAGCCTTGGTGTCCCTGTCCTCTCCCTGCCAACTCTGGCACATGCAGGCGCAGACAGGAGTTTGCTGAGTGACAAGAATAGAAGATGAATTATAAATGAAATACAGGACACCAAAATGGGATGGTTTCATAGGTTTTCATGTAGCATGCTCACACACACACACACACACACACACACACACTCCCCATTTGGAACTGGGAGGAGGGTGAAAGACAAGAAAGTTCCTGATGACAGAACTGGCAGCAGTGAGCCCCCCTCCAAAGCTGGGAGACCTCGGAACCACCTGACTTACCAGAACATCCCATATCCACAGCAAAACCAAGCTACGGTATCCGCAAAACCTGTGCTTGGGCCAGAGGCCCTGCTGTAAGGAAGAATTTTTTTTCTTTTTTAAATGTATTTAGCGCAGGGTCTCAGTACTCAACTCGGACTCGTAGGGATCCTCCTATTTTCAGCCTCCCCAGTGAGGAATTACAGGTGTGCGCCACCTCGCCTGGACTCAGGCACCTGCTCAGGGCGCCCCAGGGGCGGGGCTAGCGCATCACGTGGTGCCAGGATGGCGCCCCGGGCCCTGCACTTACCTAAGCAGGTGCTTAGTCGGCTGAGCTGTCTCACTGGCCTATACGAAGAATTTATTTAAAAACAAAAGTTAGAACTCAAAAACTATGTCATTTAAGACTTCAGTAACAAAAATATAGCCTCCAACGTATTTTTTTTTGAAGAAAAAAAAATTTTTCTTTAAAAAAAATACTAGACGAAACTGAGAACAATAATGTATGTTAATACTAGCTACAAACCTAATAAATAGAGGAGCTGAGGAGATAGCTCAAGAGCATAAGCACCTGCCTGGAGAGCACAAGGTTCTGAGTTCAATTCCCACTACCAGGGGGAAAAAAAAAAACAAAACTAGGAAGCAGAGAAGAAATGACCCAGTCCGAGACACTGGGCTTGTTTGGCTTGGTGGCATACACCTTGATCCCAGCACTGGGAAGCTGAGGCAGGAGGATCAACTGTCAAGGAAGAAAAAAATAGGAAATCCAGGGCCCCCCGCCATGAGACCCCACTTGCAATGCCCAGAGTGACAGGTGGCCTCTGTGCCCACACTGGCCTCCTCAAGCCTAAAATATTTAAAAGCAACCTTGTCCACACTTAACATGTAAAGGCAGTTTTCTCCACCATTCCCTAGTCAGTAGAACCCCCTATCTTATCTTTGTGCATAGTTTCTGTTTTATTCCCCTCTAGGTTTCTTCCTGAAGTTAAGCACAGTAATCCGTGCCTGTGCTTATAACACACACAGACGCCCCTCAGCAGGCTCGTGGCTATGTGGCATGTAAGCTCAGCGGAGTAACACTGCCATAAAAAGTCCACTTGAGTTGGCTGTAGGAGAAGGACTACACCCCGAGACCGGGCCATCTAATCAGACACGCATCATACGTAGCAAAGGCTTCTCTTATGTGAGAAATCCAAATATAAACAGCCAAATAAAAGAGCTATAACAAGAAGTAGGGGAGATCTTTTTCAAATGGAAACAGCAGGGTAGGGTTAGGGGCCAAATGAATCAAGAGAAACAAATGGAAGCAGAATGTGTGCAAATGGGCGGGCCCAGATGGAGAGCAGGGCTCAGGGCTGCAGGCTAAGGAAGCCGTCGGCGGCTCCCCACACGGGCTGTAAAGACTGAGCCAAAGAAATTCCTAACAGACCCTTACCCGGTAAAATATATACCCTAGGGCAACTGTTCTGAGTGCCACAGCTGTTGGAGTTCATGGAGGAGGGACGTGGTGACAGCCACTGCCTTGCCACCCTGTACCAGGGACATGAGCACCAGCTGCAACATCCTGGAGCCGGCAGCTGGACACCAAGGGAGGCCACAGGGACTCAGCCTGGGTGTGTGCCCCATCCAGGGACCCCAACACCACTAAATGACTTATACAGGTAAATGCAGTGCACGTCCAGGCACACCTTCCGTGCCTTCTTCACCTCGTAGAAAGGAAACTCCATGGTGGAGACTTGGAGGGAATGACCATAGGGACCAAGGCACTGCTGGACAGGAGCCCCAAGACTACAGGGAGCTTTGGGGGGCGGCAAGGGCCTCATCTGAGGACGTCAGAGGAAAGGATTTGGGGTATTCTCTGGCACGGGGAGCATGGAGAGCTGGGTGTGTCCTGCGAGCTACAGCACCTGCTGGTAGGCACACCCTGGGCCCCGAGTGGGACTACCCACTCGTCCACTGACAGAGGATTGGCGGAGGGGAGGCCTGGGGTTGGAGAAGGCCATGGGTGTGACCCCGAGGCTGCATCCTTGTCCCCAACCCCTCCGTCCAACCTGGGTCAGCTGTCTCCCGCCAGGCCACTTGGAGCCAGTGGCCAGGACAGACCCTGGGAGCCTAAACAAAGCTCTCCTCCCTGAAGCCGTGCTGTGGGGCATGGCGTCCAGGGATAGAAAGTGATTAAGACAAGGTATCAGTTAGAGAACGCATTTAAAATTTAAAAAGGAAGTGCGCCACAATCAGATTCTACTCTGCAAACCACTGGACCCTGCAGATGCAGCCAAAGAGCAGAAAATACAGTGAATGATTCAAGGGTGAGCATCGCTGCCCGACGGCCCTGGAGTGATGAGAAGTGTGGGTCAGAGCTGGTGCGATAGCTCAGCGGACGAAGCGCCTGCAGCCTCCGCCTCCCGTCTCTGTAACCGGACTCCCGGACACAGATCTACCTGTCACAGGTTTGACCCCCAGCCCCAGGTGGCTGAGCTGGCCACCGAGACTGGGCGGGCGTGGTGACGCACGCCTGTGATCCCAGCCCTGGGGAGGCTGACCCAGGAGGGCCACTATGAGTCCAAGCTGCATAGTAAGACCCCACACCTAATACATTAAAAAAAAAAAAAAAAAAGACGAAAAACACATAACATAGAAGTGTGGGGCGTGGCTGCAGCTCTTGTTTCAGCTGGGATCTGTGCGTCCACTACAGCTTGACCTCCAAAATTGAAGCAGGTGTCGCCAGCTACGTCCATCACCACCCAATGTGCAGAGATCCTTTTTGCCCCAAGTTCTCCAGTGAACCTGGAATCCCCCTCTCTGTCCTCCCACTGCAGATCTACCTGTCACCAGAGGCCACCCCAGCCCCACTCTCGGATAGGGGACAGGGACAGCCCAAGGACAAAAGGAGGAGCACCAGGGTGACTTGCGGTACTGGCCAGCAGCTGCTGTTTGTCCGGGAGTCCGGTTACAGAGACGGGAAGCGGAGTGATGAACGGGAAAAGGATACAGGCGAGGCTTTGAATTATGGAAAAGCTGGAAAGGGCAGTGGTGCAGAGCAAATGGGCAGCGGGGGGCTGCCCTCCCTGCCGGCTTTTGCAGAGCAGTTCTCCCACAGCTCGCAGGATCAGGATGCAGACATGGGTTTTCAGCAGGGTCACCCGGACAATGGAGGTGGGGAGAGGAGAGGAACCCTGGGCAGCCTCCCAGGCCAGGGTGCCTGACTCACTATGTGGTTAAAATGCAAATTCCATCCTTGGGAGATAGCTCAGCAGTCTAAGTACCTGCCTGGCAAGTGCAAGGACCCAGGTTCCATCCCCAGCACCACATACCACACCAGCTCCAGAACCCCTGGCGTGCTGAGCTAGCTACTAGAGAGGGCGTGGTGGAGCTTGTCTCTAATCCCAGCGCTGGAGAAGCTAGGATGGGAGGATCACTACAAGTCCAAGCTGCATAAACTGTGTACCAAACAAATTAATTAATTAAATTAGAACACAAACTCCTCCAGGGTGTCTGAGAACGAACACAGGCAGCCGTCAGTCACGCTGTTCTGCGGAAGCCATGTGAAGCACAACAGCATTCGGACTCTTTGTGGTTTTTGCAACACATTTCCTGCTTAATGTCCATCTCTAGACTGTCCTTTCTCACCTGCAAGGAAAGGCAAGGAGAAAAAAATAGGCCATTCTCCAAACCTGGTCAGACCGAGAGAGGACGTGGGAGATGCGTGGAGAGACTGAGCCTGCCTAGGGCCACCCATGCTGGGCTAGGGGCTGCTCTCGACTTCCTCACATCACGGTTTACTTCTAAAAATGTGCCCCATGGCCTCCCAAGCTAGGAAGGTGACGAATTGCGGGCACCGTGCTCACCCGGGGCTCCTCCAGAACGCATTCGCAGCCCCACATGCTCCTGGGGGGGCAGGGCTGGGGGAGGTGGCCTGGGCCTTCGCAGGGGATCTCTGGCCCGGGCTCCCCACTTCTCTCTGCTTCCTGGTTGTCACCGGTGAGTAGGTCCCCACCAGGCTGTCCCACCATGCCACCCTGCCTGGGAGCAGCCGGCCACTGACCGGCTCCGTGAAGCTGTGGGTGTCAGTGTGCTGTCCCAGTGAACACCCTGCAAATAAGGATGAAGACACCGAGCCTCGGGGTCAGAGGACAAGGCCCAGAGCTACGTGAGCACTTGAGCTCTCCAGAAATAGTTTTATTTCTGTAAAATATGCCCAGGCTTGAAGCATACAATGACCCACTGAATAAATGCGACGTCGTACTGGGCTAGTTTGTATAAGAAACTCTGTGGTAGTTACGTAATGACAAATGCATTTTTCTGAATCTGTCCCCATGCCAGCAATGCTGGGATGCACAACATAGCGGCGTAAGCCTTTTTAAGTGACAATTCAGTGGACTGAGAGCATGTCCAAGTCGAGCCACCATCACTGGTCCTTCTAACACTCCCTCCTGGTCACCGTTCAGAAGTGCTGTGTCCCACCGCCCTTGGCTTCAGGCCTCACCCCTGAGTGTCACTTCTGGCTTCCACACAGAGCCCTCCGCCTGCTGGCTCAGATCCTTCCTCCCTCTGGCGCACTCTCGAGCTTCCGCTGCTGACCCCTGGGCCTTCCCAGTGCAGATCCATGAAACAGGCTGCAGGGGCCACTGCTGTGGGCTTCAGACCTGCAGGTGGACGCCTGCAGAGCGCTACCCGGGTCCTCAGCTGGATTGTTGGAGGCTGTCGTGCTGGAGACCTCCCACACCCTTCTGCACTTGACTCTGGGTGAGTGAATATTAGAATCATCCTAGAAGAGACGCAGTCCATGTTAAGCCTGCTCCCTGGCTGCCATCGTGAGTGAGCTGCTGACGTGAGGGGTGTGAGAAGCCTCGGTGGTCCGCCTGGGTCGGTCAGGCAGTATTCTGGGTGTTTCTGCATGCGCTTCCGGACGAGATCTGGATTTGACCGATCGGCTGGCTGAAGGTCCAGCTCGAGGTCCGGAACTAGCGCAGAACGCTCCCCCACGGAAGACTTCTTCCCGCCAGCAGCCTTCAAGCTGGGCTCTGGCTTTTTCCCTAGACTTCCACCGAGACATCGATTCTTTCCAGGTCTTGAGCTTTCTGGCCTTGGGGCTGGCGTTGCTCTGTGCTGCCCTCGTTTGTGGAGCCTCCAGCTCGCCGTCCCTCCTGACTTCACATATGTGAATGAGAAGTAGCCGGGCCCTTTAAGCTTACGAGAGCAATGACAGCCCTGCGCCTTGACCAGGAGCCAAAGGACAGCACCTCCTGTGGGTGTGACAGAAAATGGGTTTCCCGCAGGAGATAGTGGGAGCACTCCAAGGAAGCGACAGTCACCCAGAAGCCTGTGGCCAGTGGAGGAGGACGAGGACAGTGCCGCCACTGTCCCTGTCTCTTTGGCTGAGGGGCTGCGTCTCGGGCAGCTTGCACCTGTATTCATTAAGCTCTAACTTCATTGTTTTCAAAAATAAAACACCAGAAAAAAGAAAGTCCTGGGGAACTCAGTCTCAGGAGACATTTTCATGCGGTGGATTGCCTTCCAGGCACTTGAAATTGTTTTTAAAGACTATGTACTTAGCTGGGAAAAATTACAACATGTAAGTTGTGAAATGAATAAAAATTGTATGTTTAGTGTCAGAGTTAAAAATACAGAGAACTCTGTCGGTGGAGGCAAGAGGGAGATGACTGTGAACACCAACAGCAGATGCTCCGGCGTCGTGAATGCTAGCAGCGCTGACATTTTTCTCTACATTTCTTCGTCTTCTAAACTTTTAGCAGTAACTGTTACTTCCTCAGTCACAGGAATTTTTTTCTGATGTATTTTGCACAGTGTTGGAGCTCCTAGCCAGCTTGCCCCGGAAGTTGTCCCTGCAGCCCGTCCTGAGCCTGGGCCAGCACAATGACTCCCAGGACGGCGTGTGTGGGAGTCTCCCTAGGCAGGCATCAGACCCTGGCTCTGTGGGTTCAAGTGACACCCACGGCATCCTTCTCTGGAGCAGAAAAGGTATAGACACGGTCCTTAGAGCAGAGAGAGGGGGGAAAGGAGTCCCCAGAGCCAAAGGGAACAGAGCCGTGTGTGTGCAGGGAGAAGAGGGCACGGAGACGGGAATTCCCACACGGGGTGACTGGCGCCTGTGCTCCCGGGCCTGGAGGTCTGGGACGTTCCTTTTTTGGTTTGTCTGCTTCCTCTGAATCCATTCAGCTTTTGCTTCCGAGAGCCAAGACATCTATTGGTGCAAATGTCATGGAGGATCAGTCCCCCAAGCAAGCTCCAACATGACCCAGATGTGACGCAGCACCTGCCCGCCTCCAACTCCTGGGCGGTGACGGAGACCACACCAGGCTCCCGGCCTCCCACGTCTGCCGACAAGAGAGACCTTTATGGAGCAGCTGGGACAGGGGCACCTCCAGGTAGCCCTCTCTTACGGCGTCAGCACTCAGAATCACCGGTAGCCAAGGACTTCTCACCCCTGGGCCCTTGCACTGGAGAGGACAACAGTTCCTCATCAAAAGAAAAGAGCACAAATTGATGGAGAAACAGAATCAACTGCCGCTTTCTGTGATTTATGTTGGCCTGCCGGGCCCAGCATCTCACAGGTCACCGTGACGTCCAGGAGGGTGGGCATGGCGACTCTCGTGGAGCTTTCCCTCCTGGCCATGGGGCAGAGTGCGAGGGACACAGGAAGGTCACCTGAAAAGTGCTGGGTATTTTATTGCTGTTGTTGGAAACCAGGTCACATTTCTAAAGTTTCCAACAACTCAAAAATCTTACTTTAGAAAGGAGCATAAGCTTCAGAGCCGGGAAACCGCTGGCGTGGTGGCCCTCAGAGCCGAGTCCTGGGAGGCTGCAGGAAGCCGCCGAGCTGTTAAATTTAAACTGAGCTTAGAAGTCTTGGGAAGCGTGTCACGGACTCAGCTCAGCTGTGGGCTCGGGCACTTATTCTCGGAATCTGTTGCTAATTAAGGCTCTTCCGCCACACCTGAGGCTTTGGAAATCGGGAGGGCTGAGAGCGAGGAAACAGGACCGCGGAGTCACAAGCGTTCGTGTGCTTGAATGTGCGGTTTTAGCACTTTGGGCCAAAGGCTCACATTCACTAGTGGGCTCTCGTCTTGGGACTGACACGACAGAGAGAGTCGTCCTGGTGGCTGGACCAGGATTCTTAGTGAGTATTAATGCTCAGCTTTCTCTCTAGAATGATGAACCCATTCACCAGGCCTTGCCATTCCCAGGCATCCAGCACTGGGGACAAAGCGCTGGCCCAAAGGTCAGTGTTGCTCTCGAGAGATCCCTGATAAACGACCTTCTCAGAGGGGTGGAAGGGCGAGGGGTGTCATACACAGGAGAGGACAGTGTCACAGGCAATTCGTGTCTTGAGCTACAGCATAAGTGCGAAGCTGTGTCTCATGTTTGTGGTGACCTGGGATAGGTCACCAGGTTGGCCAACTCCTAGAGCCTGCACACATCTGGTGACCCAGACCGGCCAGCCCTGGCTCATGACCCTACCACCTCCTGTGACAAGGCCTGCAGCCAAGGGTGCCATTTCCTCCCCTCAGTCCCCCCGGCCACACACAGGAGGAGGCCGCCCTGAAGCCCAAGCCATCAACATATTCAGTCGAGGGGCCTGCGTCACCCTGAGTAAGTGGATAGATGGCCAAAGGCCCTCCTGCCCACCTGACTCACCCCTGTCCCTTGAACCGGGAGTGACAAAGCTACTTTCCTTGTCACACTGTCTCCCTCCCCAGGACTTCATTGGCCAGAGAGAAAACAAATCCCTGCAGACAACTTAAAACAGAATAAAACCCAATTTGTTATCATGGAATAATCAAGATTGAAAACACAACATCAGAATAAATCTGGAAAAGAGAAATTGCCATAAATAAACAACTAAAAAGGTTTCTTTATTTTTTATTTATGCATTTAGTACAGCATCTACAGGGTCTTATTACATAGATCAGACTTGTAGTGATTCTCCTATTTTCAGCCTCCAAAGCACTGGGAATTACAGGAACATGCCACCACGCCCAGTCTCAGTCGCCATCCTGGTGCACCCCAGGGGCAGGGCTGCCATGGCACCTGAGGTGGGGGACTTGAACCCCACCCACTGTGCTCTACCTAAGCAGGTGCTTTAGTCCACTGGGCTATCTGGTCGGTATACACACACACACACACACACACACATACACACACACACACCTTTTAATATTTTTGAGATAGGGTTTCACTGTGGAGCTCAGGCTGGCCTTGAGCTCACTTTGCAGGCCACACTGGTCTCAAATTAGCCGTAATCCTCCTGCCTCAGCCTCCTGAGTCCTGGGATTACAGGCTGTGCTGCCATGCCCTGCCTCAGCTTTCCACTGCACTGCTGATCCACCCTGTTCCTGGGGTCCATTTCCTGCAGGCCCTGTCATGGATCAAGGCCCCAGGAGGAGAGGATAATGCTCACCCGCAGTAGGGTGAGAACATGGGCAGAGGCCACCAGTGCAGCTGTGCCCAACACTGATCCAAGGATGCCCTGGGATCAGCCAGGTGAGACACAGACAACCTGAGGAGTGTCCGTGTCACACACCTCAGAAGCATGGCTGGCTGGGGCCCAGCTTCTGGACTCAGCTGCCTTTGCCCTGTTTCCCTTGCACCCAGGGAACCCAGCTGTCACCCAAGCGCAAATGCCAGACATGGTATAGCCAGCATGCACCAGATATTTAAGACTTACCCAGGACTCTTGGCACTCACGGTGGGGGAGGCCTGTTTCCCGGGCACCCTCCCAGCAGTCGCTGGTTCCTTCCTGCAATGCGTTATTTTCTAGACCAAATTCTTGCTTCAGTGTAATGAGTGGCACTGGGGTGGAAAAGCTCATTTTCAGGGGGAGTCAGCATTGGGTTTGTGATCATTCCAGGTGGGACTCATATCACCCATGAGCTCGGCCACAGGCAGATGCCTCCTGAGCCCTTGGGGCTGTGGGGAGAAAGCAGTCCCAGACAGATTACTACAAGTGGGGTGGGGCACCAGTCTTTCTGTCACTGCTTCTGCCCTGTGTGGGCGAACATGGATTTCTCCTCTTCCAGGCGCCTCTTCTGCAGGGATTAAAAATTGAAATGAGTTTTCCAGGAGGGCCGTCTGGCAGGTGTGGGGCCTATTAAGTATAGGTATCACACAGTGTTCCAATCCCGGCTAAGTGGAAAGAATTGTAAAGCAAAATAACCTAAGCTGCCGGAGTGAGACGGTGACATGGGCTTCCGGTGCCAGCCAACCCAGTGAATTCGAGGTGAGCGCAGATTTTTCTCCCAGGGAAGGACCTGGAGTCTAATTATAGCTCCCTCAGCTGCGGGTGGATCCACTAGAGACAGCAGCCTCACACCCTTCTCTGTGCCTCCGCACATCCTGAACTCACTCGAAGTGAACACTTCCGCTGCCACAGGACTTGGGCCACATGAAGCTCCCAGGAGTGGCAAAGCTGGGTTATCACTTAATTTATTTTGTTTTTTCCTTTTTGAGGCAGGGTCTTGCTATGTAGTGCAGGCTGGCCTGGAACTCAGTATGTAGCCCAGGTGGGCCTCAACCTCACAGCGATTCTCCTGCCTCAGTCTCCCGAGTGCCAGGACGACAGGTATGTGCCACTATGCCCACTTTGTGGATTTGGTGACATGCACATAAGACAATATGGCTTCTTTATAAACTTTTGTCATATTTGTCAGAGGACTAAAAGGTGTGCTTCCTGCCTCCAAGGGCTCTGCAGGGAATGTGGGTTTTTTCTGACATTCTGTGCCCCTCTGAGCTCCTCAGAGTGATTACTATTAAGGAACAACTCAACCTTGCCATTATATGTAGCAGTGCTGCGTTCCCCATGGATGCTCCGGCATCACAGAGGAAGTTACCCTCTCCTTAGATGCTGGCTTTTGTTGGCTGGCCAGGCTGCGTCACCGAGGAAGCTCCTGAGGCCCAGAGCCCTGGTCGTGTCGAAGCCCACTCTGTAGGGGGGACACCAGTGAGTCTCCATTGCAGGGCTACGGGCCGCAGGTGGGCTTCCGCAGCTCATGCCCACTCGGTGAGTGGCGCCAGCACACACGTGGGTGGACTGGCGCTGAGCTGGGCCCAGCTGTGAACACACAGCTGACCGGGAAACCTTGCTCCCGTGCACGCCGCCAGCCTGCGCCTGGGGCCACCTCTCTTAGCTGCAGCCAGATTCCCCCTGGGACACTGCAGTCAGGTAGTCCTGGGAAGATGCAACTAAGAGTCTAAGTTAGACTGGGAATATGTGGTCAGAAGTGTGGCACGACTCCTCAGGAGCAAGGGCCCTTCCTCTGTTCTCTTTCTTGCTCCCTGGAATATAGGCACGGTGGCTGGACTCCTGCAGCCCTTCTGGACTCTACAACATGGAAGGCACTTGTGGAAATAACAGCCTAGATCCCTGACAACAGCGAGAGCCTGCCCTTGCCTGAGTTGTCATCCAAGGAACTTGCGTGAGCAGAAGTGAATCCCAGTCCTTTGTAAGTCACTGTTCTTTCAGACTTTCTGCCACAGCTGGACCCAAAGTTAACAAGTACGCCATCTATCTTCTATTTGATGGTGGAGTTGAGGCCTAAAACAATAAAGTATCAGAATGGTGTTGGACATTGTAATAAAGTTTTAGTCCCCCAAATAATCAGGATCTTGTCATCACTATACCTGTGTTATGTCAGCAAATAACTGAGTGGGGAGCTACATCCCAGGCGGGGGTGCCCTGTGCCTCGCTTCCTTGTTTCCTCACTTTCCTGGAGCTCTTCAGGGATGGCTTGCCCAAAGCCAGCAGGAGCTCTCACCACGCAGTGCCAGGGCCCGCTGTGGGTCAGCAAGGGATGGGGGTGAAGGGCAGCAGAGGTCACCGTGTGTACAGGCAGGGTACCCCGAACGCCCAGCCAGCCGCTGCCCCAGGCTCCCCTAGCAGCAGAGCAGAAGAGCTGACAGCGAGGATCGGGGCAGTGCAGTGTGACGCTGTGCGTCCGCATCTCCGACCCCTGGTCCCACTCAGCGGCACCTCCATCCCAGGCTGGAGCACACTCAGTGGGGGCACCAAGGCCCCCGCAGCCCACCTTAGGGCCTGCAGCGCTGGCCCAGGGAGGCTGCTGCCACGGGAAGGAATGTGAGGACCTCACTGCCTCGGCCTTGCATGGGTGCTGTGTCTTCCGGGGACTCCCGAGAGTCCTAAGCTCCTCCAGGTCGGGGGCTCCTGTGGGAGGGGTCGGGCGTGGGAGGCGAGGACATGCGCAGTCTGAGCACCCTAGCCTGCGTGCGCTGGAGCCTTGTGTCAGGGCTCTAGGAAGGGCGTGAGCAAGATTGTCCACCCATGTGCTGCTCCTTGATGCCTCGCAGCCTCCCTCACTCTGTATTTTCATTTGTGCTTTTCACACTGAACCCCCTTTTTTTGAGACAGAGTCTCATGATGGAGCCTCGGCTGGCTCGGTGTTGGTGCTCTTCCTGCCTCGGCCTCCTGAGTGCCAGGGTCACAGGCGGCATGACCACGCCTGGCTCTGAATGAGTACTTACTATTCTGGGTGCAGTACTGAGTAGTTAAGGAGGGGAAAGGAGGGAAGGAGTCAAGGAAAGAGATGAAAGCAATGACCCGGGGTGGAGTTACCAGCTACGGCCGTCTCCCAATCAAATTTGGTGGACCACACAGCTAAACCGGAAGTGTGATATGGGGGTATAGAGACACTTTTTTTTTTTTTAAACATAACCACAGGAAGTTTTCTTTCTCTCTCTTTTTTTTGGTGGAACCGGAGATTGAACTCAGGCCCTTGTACTTGCCAGGGAAGCACTTATTCTATTGAGCCATCTACCCAGAAAGTTTGTTTTTTATAAAATCATCCCAAATTAAATAATTTAAAATGTGTAGAAATTCAGATTTCCTCTCTGGATGGTGGAGAGGAGGCTGGTGCAGCACGGGGGGCGGGCAGAGTCACACTGGGTCCTTCGGGCCGGGAGCTGAGGCAGCCGGCTCTGGTCTGCAGGTGGGAGAGCGGCTCTGCATGAGTGGCAGTTGCAGGCTTTTCTGACACCTGCTCAGGGAGCAGGGCATTCTTTCTTTCTTTCTTTTTTCTTTTTTTGTGGAATGGGAGATTGAACTCAGTCCCTTGCGCTTGCCAGTCAAGCACTTATTCCACTGAGCCATCTCCCCGGCCCCAGGGCATTCTTTCTTGAGACGGGGGTCTTGTCATATAACCTAGGTTGGCCTCAAACTCATGGCGTCCCTCCTGCTTCAGCCTCCCAAGTGCTGGAACGACAGAGGTGCGCTACTATGCCCTGCCTGGGGATGCAGCTGACGGATCTGCATTTGGGGGCTAGAGAACACTTGCCTGCCAGCCACATCCCAGCTGCACACCTGCTGCATCCCCCGATACTCAGGCCCCACCACAGCCTTCCTCCTCCTCTACCTACACACCCTGTCCTGCACACACCCCGCTTCTGGCTCCCTGCCCCTGCACCTCGGCCAGGGATGTTAACATGGCTTGCAGGGTTTGTTTTACTTTGAAGACAAGAGATTCCTGCTACAAACCATGGCTGATGCATGTGCTCAGCCACCTCCTTTTCTGCCAGCAGGAAAGCAGTCAGGTCTCCCTAAGGAAACCACCCTGGCCCTGCGGCCTCTCCCACCCCTGCTGTGTGCCTGACGCTGCATGCTCCTGCGCCCTGCTGTCCTGGCTCGGGGAACCCTCTTGCCTCAGCCCACAGGTGAGGAGCTGTGGCCCTCTGCCTACTACATCGCCCCAGGCTGCGCTGTTGCTTTTTCCCCAACTCCAGACACGTTTCTGTCCTGATTTATTTTGGCCCCGTAGCCAACTTTGAACAGTTGGAACACTTTTTTCTTTCTGAAACACTTTCTTTGGCCAAAGACCACATGCCGGCCTGGATTTCTCCTTTGGGCTTTATCCTGGTCTGTTTGGAGATTAATGAAACACTACATGGGATTGAAGCTAAAAGCTAAAGGGGGTGGGGGATTAAGAGGAGTGCCCCTGCCCCATCTCTGAGACAAAGGGGCTACCAGAGGAGAGTGGAGGGTTACGCCCTGCACACCCCACTTGCCTGCAACCCAGAGGCTCAGAAAGAATTCAGCAGCTGCGGGGTCGGGAGGCATGCCTGGAGCTTCCTGCACCCAGCCCTGGCTGCGTTTCCCTAGATGTCCGCAACAAGGGCTAGGCTACCAGGGCCCTCAGAGCTCAATCTACAACACAGACAGAAGCCCAATTACTAGAAGTTTGTCCCCAGCCCGGAGATCCCTGCAGGGTCACCGGGCCCCCATGGGGCAGTGTCACCATAGGGCTGGCTAAAAGCTTCTAGTAACTGGGCCTATGGTTGCGCACACCAGCAATCCCTGCCACTCAGGAGGCTGAGGCAGGAGGACCACACGTTCAAGGCCAGGCCTGGACAACTTAGTGAGACCTTGTCTCAGAAGTAATAAAATAGAAAGGGTCTGAGGGGCGAGGGACATGGAGCACCCTGGGTTCAACACACACACACACACGCATGCACGCGCACACACGTGCACACTTACACTTACGCACTCTCACGCTCTCCTAGTCTCTCCTGTGGACCCACACCCGCGCACCTTGCTCCCTGTTTCCACACCGTGCACCCCCTGTACCCGGTCCTCCTCCGGACACCTGGCTCATTTTATTACCCCCACAGGAATGGTGTTTTTGTTGATCAGTTTAACAATAACCCACAACTGTTGCTGGACCAACTAGGAATGCTGCTTTTGGCTGCGCATGCGCCTGGCGGTCAACCACAAGCCCGCCCACATGCTTTGAGCACCACGGGTCCCAGGCCTGGCAGCGCCTCTCCATCCCTCTGGAGACTGCACCTGGCCAAGCCATGGGCCCTCCTCCTCATAGATGTGCACTGCAGTGCAAAGGTAGGTTTGTTTAAATGATCCGTGGCAGGACTCACCAGAAGCTCGGGAGGGCTGTCGTACGCAGCAAAGGACTCTGGGAGCTCTGCGTGTTGTGCGCTCCGCTGGTACCTTCATGGAAATGCAGTGCATTGGCTGGGAGTTTTAGGAAATGTGTGGCCCATAGAGACAAAGGTGGGCACAGTACGCTTCAGGGCTCAAGCATCTGCCTCCAGGCTTGCACCCCTGGAGACCCGACCCAGAGAAGGAAGACAGAGGGAACATAAGGAGACTGTGCTGGGTTTGAGTTTTGCAGCCCCCACCTGAGGTGAACTAAGAACTTGAGCCTGAACAGCAGGGAACAGAGGTCATAGCCGAGCACAGCTGTGCAGGGGACGTCCTCAGGTGCTTCTGGGACAAGCCTCAGGTCCCTTCCCCAAGATGAGGATGGCTCCGTGAGCAGGGCCTTGCGCAAGTCAAGCAGGCCATGGCTAGGGTGGCAGTGTCCCCCAGGCCCTCCAAGGATGGGAGACCTGCCCCGTCCCCACAGAGCCAGCCCTGGTCATCATGCACAGCACTCGTATCTGTGATCAGCTGCTTCCTTGGCAGCGACCTTTCCTGGAAGGAACCTGGGACCCAGAGCCAGAAAATCTTACTCCTTGGTGGCATTTGGAAAGGGCTCAGGCTGCACGCTGACATCCTGGTGCCTGACGCACAGCCTGCCAGGCCAGCCCAAGAAGAGTCAGACTTGCTGCAGGGAAGGGGCCAGGAGGCCGGCGGTCCTGGTCCCAGGGGCTGAGACCGTCACAGCGACAAGTGACCCCTGCCTTTCAGGGGCCCAGCATGTGGGAGGCCAACAGGACTCAGGTCAGCACCCACTTTCTTTAGCGCCTTCCGCAAAGTGACCACAAGGTTGGAAAACACTGAGTTTGTGGTAATTTTCAAGAGGGAGAAGCTATGAAAGTCTGCTAGATGACAGCTTGAGCTTAATGAATCTGGAACGAAGGAATGGACAGTACTTTGGCACACACAGAAAGTGGTCGTTTACATAGGGCTTCATAGTACAGGAAATCAAGAGTCTTGGGAAGGGTGTCTCATTCACCATGCCAAACACCCTGCTAAGTTTTAAACATCTATATTGAACTTATAAAAGTCAATTTGGAAGACAACAGAGGGACCTGTCTACCCCAAGAAGCCACCCCTGTGCCCCTGCTGATCTCTAGAGTGAGGTGGCTGGATTGTGCCCTGCGATCTCTACCCCTCTTGGGCTATTGATCTGCACTTCTCACCAGAGACCCTCTGAAGCAGTCGGAGCCGTGCCGAGGCTGCAGGCGCCTCCATCCGGTGGGAACTCAGGACGGCTCCATGAGGGGCATGCACACGTGAAATATTCATAGTGGCAGCCGGTGTTCCCTGGCACCCACGCTTGGGTTCCTGTCCTTGTGGGCACCAAGATGCCTGGCCTTGGGCCTAACCCCCTTTACTGGGCTGTACTTATTAGGCCCTATCTTGGGATCTTTTTCTGTCAGGAATAAGGTCACCAGCTGAAAAGTATATTAGGAACAAGGTCTGTGCTCATGTGAAAAGTATTCTGGAAAGTCCGACTTCAAGGCTTGGGTTTCTCACACCGGGTGAATAAAAACCAAAAGGCTACCCGTAAATGGGCAGCTGAGCGAAAAAGCAGAAGTAGTGGAATATTACAAGCAAAAAAGAAATAGAAGAGCTGGCAAGGCGAGGCGGACAACAAAATTACAGGAAAGCGGGCTGTCATCGGAACACCCTTCTGAGGGGGCAGCTGAAGCGTGAGTCTGTGAGAGACTTAGACCCCAGGACTTTAGATCCAGTGATATGCTTGGGGCAGCAGGGAAGAATTAACTTGAAACCCCACACCTACCTGGCTCGGGTGGGACGTGTGAATGTAGTCTGTGATGGGACGTTTAATGTATTTTTTAAGCCTACCTGGTAAGTGATGCTAGATAATTTATGCACTGACGATGCCAGCGCCTGCTAGCCTGGCCCCTGAGGCAGTCATTGTTCGAGGCCTGGAACCCATTGCTAATCAACGGTAAGACTCCTCTCGGGACTGAGCTACGAGATAAAAAGTGTGCTCGAAAGCCAGATTTCAGCGTAGATTCACAAACCGTCTGTATATGTGCCAGGTGCTCAGGGACACAGGGAAGAAATGGGAGGCTGAGATGGCAAGAGCTTAAGATGGCAGGAGATTGTCAGAGGTGGCAGGAGAATAAAGCAGAATGCACATTTAAGTTTGATGAGAACTCTATAGATCAAACAATTTTTAAGTGGCCTATCTCAGGTCAGGTGCCCCAAGAAGCAAGGCCCCGAGAACAGTGAGATGGGTAGAGACTCTATGCAGGAGAACGCCAGTAGGAGTGATTGGCTCTAGGGCCCTCGCTGTGCCAGGGCAGAGGAGCAGTAGTTGGCCATGGCCAGGCGATGCTGCCCCTCACCTGAGCGTCGACCACATGGCCACTGGGGTTCTCCTTCAGGTCACACAGCTCTGTTTCCCCACACGCATCCTTAGTTCCTAGGAGCCACTGCTCCTGGAGCAAATGCTGAAGAGGGAGGTCAGCAGGACGTACTCCATCCTGAGGGGCTGTGGCTGCCTGAGGTAGTCGCTGTCCCCTCTGCACTGTCTTTGCTACACTCCTGGCCTTCGTGGCCACCTCAGCTGTTCCTGGTGGCCTTCCTGGTGGCGTGACCCGTGCCTTCCTCCCTCAGAGGCTTGATTCCTTGGTAACCACTCCCATTCCAGCATTGCCGCCCCTGTGTCTTTGCAGGGCTATGATTGAGCAGTGGGGCACCAAGAGACACCCATATGTTGTCGGGAGAAGCACAGCTCTGCCTTCCCCTACTGTCCTGCGGCCATCGCCTTAGCTCAGCGGTGGTTTGTCTTCCACAGGTCAGTGGAACAAGGCACCCTGAACACTAGCCACCACTGATAATTATGGGCCTTTGCAGTGCCTGGGGCACACTCTGCTCCTTGAGGAACCACAGCCCCTCAGCACAGGGCTGTGAGGACAGGAAGCAGACGCCCTCCTGATGAGGCAGCCACCACGACTCCGCCCTTGTCCCTGTAGCTACGCCATCTTCCACCTGGAAGCTCAGTGTCAGCAGAAGACCTCCAGCTCGGAGCTGCTTTCAGCAGGGCTCCACCCACATGGAATCACGTTGGCCACTCAGGGCAGCTCAGGCTGGTGGGCCCCATGGTCTGGAGCCTGCTCCCGTGCTCTGTCCAGGGAGTGCCCTGGGTACCCCGTGGTGGCAGCACCGGGCCTGAGAGCTGTGCATTCTGTAAACCCCGAGAGAGCGACAATGGCTGAGGTGCTTTGAGCAGAAAAGGCGGTGCCAGAGCTCGGGTCATGGTCTGTCCCCCCACCCCCGGGCGGAGCTCAGCTATGCCACACGGCCTCTTATCATCCTGGGCAGCTTCATTGCAAGCAGGTATTGGAAAGCAGAAGTGCTGGTGAGGCCCTCGTGTAGGCAGGTGCCATCCACACAAGGCCCCGTGCCGTCACCTGCCTGCAGGGCTGCGTTTGGAACCACCATGGCAGCTATCTGGGTTGTCATGAATGGTTTTTGTACCTTTCCACGGTGCGTGGTCGACGGCGGGTGGAGGTATAAAATCCAAACATCTGTTCTCACGTCTACTGCAGACGTCCTTGTGTCCAGTGGAGGGGCAGCTTGCGCTTCACCCTGGGCCAGTAGAAGTCCACATCCCAGAGCCGCATGGTTGCGTATCAAGGGTGGATAGGGCCATCTCCGCATCTGAAGGTGTCCCCCAGGGCTGTGTTTCCCTGTGTAACAAACAGAAGACACAACAACTTGTCTTTGACTTTGCAGAAGCTGAGGCTCTGAGCTCCCCCAGACAGGACCGGAGTGGCGGGTCCCTGATTCTGCTCTCCCTTAGCTCCCACCTTCCAGGGCTTATCTCCTGCCCAGGGGCCCCAGCATCCAATGCAATGCTTGCAGGTCCTGCCTCTTTGACGCAGGGGACCAGGGGATGGCATGGACTCTATGGTGTAGCAGAAGGTAAACCAGCCCAGAGGACAGAACTGCTTTGCCGCCCATTCCATGTCTCTGGGAGCTGTTTCTGATCTCTCCTTTGGATTGGAATAGAAAAAGAAAGAATAATCAAGCAAATGGCTGTGTAGCGTCACAACCCACAGCTCCATGGCCGAGGGCCGCGAGTTGGTCATGCTCCAGGGTCTGTGTTAGCTCATATCAGGCTGGTGAAGTCCATGGAGACAGGCCGGGGATTTCCGCCCATGCGGGCCTCCAGTGGTTGGTGGTGTCTGCAGCCAGTCCTCCAGAGAGAGAACCTCACGGGGGCGTGGGGTGTGTCACCCTAAACCGTTGCCTGTGGCTCGTGTGATTATGGAAGTCCAGTGAGCCCGGGCTCTGGAGAGGGAAGAGGGGTTCCCAGCGGGACTGCAAGGGCAGCAGCTGGCGAGCCAGGAGGAGCAGCCGGTGCAGAGCCATCCTAAGGAAGCCTCCTGGCTGAGCTCCAGCTGAGGGGGAAGTTGGCTGTTCGTTCTACCCAGACCTTTAACTAACTGGAGGAAGCCCACCCACGGCCTACGGCCGGCTGCTGTACTCTAGGCCCCTGATGCACATGTGAATCTCATCTGAAAGTGTCACTGAGACACCCAGGGCAGTGCCTGGCCTCGCCCAGGACAGGGCAGCCCAGCCAAGCAGGCGCTCTGCTAATCTCCCCAGTGGCACCGCGTCTGCTGTCTTTTCTGGGGCAGGACAGTACTTTTGATTCAGTCTTGGCTTGGCAAGCAGTGGCTTCAGGCTTCTTCTGGTCTTTCCAGTACTGATGCTTCCTAGTTCATGTGCTGAGGACCAACATATGCTCAGCCAGGAGCAGCCTGCCTGTTTGTCACTACGCTGGGGCGGTGAGCACCAGCCGGGTGCCTGGGCCTGGGCCTGGGCCCCACTGTGAGCTGGACTTGGCAGCACCCTGACAGGGCGGAGTGACCCCGGAGTCTCGGGTACACGCGGCATCCCTCAGTGTGCGTCCCCGTGCCCTGGTGTGGGGTTCTCCTCCCCCTATGTGGCCATTTCACAGGCATCTGCTGCCTTCACCTCTGCCAATTTCTCTGGATGTAGGAGCCCCACAAGACCCAAGGCCTTTCACCCTTCTCTTCCATCTCACCGGATTCTGATGAATGCAGGTAGTGTGGGGCCCCCTCAATACCGGCCTGTGGATTCCTCCCAGGGACACAGTCAGATTCATCATTTCTGCAGCATCTTGTGAACTGGGGCCGAAAGGACTCTGTACAACTGGTGGTTCCACCTCCTGGCCTCTATCATTTTGGAGAACAGTCATCTCTAGTGTGATTAGTGCCCCATCTCTGTGACCGCTTCAGCCCTCACTTTACACGCAGACACCATGAGATGCCTTCATGTCACAGACATCCCGGTGACCCCGGAGGGCTGTGTCCTCTGTCACTGGACGGATGCAACCCTCTACTGGCCTTGGTTTCCCATTCTGGACCCATTTCTATACCACCTCCTTTCTGCCCCTTACTCCCCTTCTGCGGTGATGGCTCTAGACCTCCCCCTGCTCCAGGAGAGCTGGACACTCTGCCCAGGGACCTGGTGTGTCCTTGCAGTGAGCCTGCACAGGGACCTGGGGGTCCATGCGGTGAGCCTGCCCAGGGACCTGGGGGTCCCTGCAGTGAGCCTGCCCAGGGACCTGGGGGTCCATGCGGCGAGTCTGCCCAGGGACCTGGGGGTCCATGCGGCGAGCCTGCCCAGGGACCTGGGGGTCCCTGCGGCGAGTCTGCCCAGGGACCTGGGGGTCCCTGCGGCGAGTCTGCCCAGGGACCTGGGGGTCCATGCGGCGAGTCTGCCCAGGGACCTGGGGGTCCATGCGGCGAGTCTGCCCAGGGACCTGGGGGTCCATGCGGCGAGTCTGCCCAGGGACCTGGGGTCCATGCGGTGAGCCTGCCCCAGGGACCTGGGGGTCCATGCGGTGAGCCTGCCCCAGGGACCTGGGGGTCCATGCAGTTAAGTTTTGCACAGCTGAACAGGCCCGCCCTTCACCCTGAGCCTTTATTACTCCCTCATTTCTGTTTCTCACCCTGCTGTGGGGCATCAGGAGAGGTAGCCGGCCACACCATTCTGGCGACATGACTCTCCCTGTCCTCCCCAAATGCCTAGTGTCTGTGCTCACCATATTGTTCCTGTCCACCAGGGGTACCCGGGGCCCCACCTGTGAGTCTTCGGCAAGAGTATGGTTGGTGAGCGGGGGACTGCTCCCCATTTGGGGTTGGGCCTCCATGTGAACAGACTGCAAACCCCACTCCACTGCCTGTTTCCTGGACTATTCTTTACCACCTGTGTCACTTGGCATCTTCTGCACAACAAGCACCAAGCCACGGTGAGATATGCACAGGGGTTCTATGCCTTCACCTGTGGAAGAGAAGTCGAGGTCCTGCCCCCCAGGAGGCCCCACGCCTGGGCAGATGCACAGGAGCAGGCGGATGAGGCAGGCAGAGCCCAGACTGTGTGTAGCTCTGAGACTCTCGCAGCCAGGAACTGGGAAGGTGGCCCCCGGGGAATCCTGCGTCTGCCTGGAGCAGCCCCTCAGGGTGGGACCCTGTGTGCTCAGGACCGCCTAGGAGCTTTGAGGGTACTGGGAGGACAATGGCCCCATTAGGGTTTGCAAATCTAGGGGTACAGCAGCTCCCAGATCAAGTACAAGTGCCTGAAGCCGGAAAAAATAGGAGCCCAAGCCTGGAGCCTGCAGACAGGGGGATAGGAGCTGCCGAGGAGTATTGTGGGTAATAAGCAGGGGCCTGGGGCTGCAGCGGACAAGGAGTCCTGCTGCTCTAGAGTTAGCAGTACACAGCCAGAAGAGAAGATTCCCACAGGACCAGCCGGCACTCCAGGGACCCAGCGTGCTGCTCACCCTTTTGGGTCATCACACGACGGACATCGCTCTATGTGCTAAATACGCGCAGTGTCGGAAAGGCAGACTAAACAAGGGGACTGCGGGTGATTCCTTTGTCACTGTGTGCAGGCTTTGTGCACCGGGGAAGCAAGGAGCAGGGGTCTTGGGCTGCGGGGGCGGCAGAAGGGGCAAGCCTTCCCAAGGGCGGAGACAAAAGGCTGCAGGACGGGACTGGAAGGTCCAGCGTGCCCCGCGGGAGGCAGGCAACCTCCTGCAGCCCTCAGTGCTGCCTTGCTGGAGCCACTGCCACAGTCTGACTCCAGCCGATTGTCAGTGTGACGTGGGGACACGCACACCACTTAGTGGACGCGCTTGTAGGAGATTTTCAGCACAATAATTCTTAAGAAAATGTCACAGGCTTACAGGCAAACCCCTCCAGCTCTCACAAAAGCATGAAGTTAGATTTATGTCCTGTGCTGACTGAGTCATACTTTCTCTCAAACTCTGTTTCCTGTTCCATGGCTCTTTCCACAGTTTGTAGCTACTATTCTGCCACTTTAAAAAAAAAATGTTTTTAGAAGTGTTCAAATTCAGAAAGCAGGCTGCCAAAAGAATCTAAAGTTCACCATCAGGGGGCGCAGTTCCTCCCCCCTGCCTCCCTCTGCCATTAATGGCTGAGAAGCCCTGCATGCTGGCCACGTGCTCTGCCATCGAGCTACACCCCAGGTCTCTGCTAAATCGCCTAGGTGCTCCTCAGATTTGCAGTCCTCCTGCCTCAGCCTCCCAAGTAGCTTGGATTACAGAGCTGTACCACCATGCCTAAACTTTTGATGTCATTGAGCAGTGAGTGAGGCCTCAGGCAGTTCTGCTGACTTCACGGGGCCATCTGCCTCACCTAGAATGCGGGCAAAGGACTCCCTCTCCAAACAGAGCCATGAGGATTAAATTCTACGTAAATTCTCCAGGTGAACCTCCCAAGTTAGCTTTCTGCTCAAGTCTCCCCCTCACCTAGAAGGAGTGCACAGAAAAAGTAAGGGCGCCCGCCGTGCCTCCCACAGTTCTCTCCTCGGCGGCTCTGCAGGACCTCAGGGGCAAGGCCCCCCACCTGGAGACACCAGTTGCCTCCTGAGGACAGCCGGCCCGCTCTGCCCGTCCTCCAGTGTGTGTCCTCTGTCCCCGTCCTGCCCTACAGGCTGATTGCGGAGGTTGCTGCGAAATGACATTAAAAGGAAGCGCTTCAAGCCTGGGCAGCTTGAGCACAGCCCTGTGCATCCTGCCCTCCGAGGGTCTCTATTCCAAAAGGTTCCCGGGCAGCCTGGGGCATAGCCTGCTGCACTAACTCTGCCCTTTCTGGGCCCCGACCTTCACAAGCCTTCCTCATCGCCCCCAAGCCTGCGCTGTTCCTTCTAAGACTGCCTTCCATACTAAGGTGCTCGCTTAAATCGGGATCAGCTCCTCGGAAATGGAACGACAGCTGCTCCTCCTTCCCACTTATTTCCTGCTACTTTCCTGAAAAAGCTTTCATAAACATCAATTTATTTTTCCATGGTCGTACCAGTCCTGATGATGTCTTTGGACCTCTCTCCGTGCCCGTTTCAGTACTTGCTATATATTTCATCTAGAAAACTCCTAGTCATCCCTCAAGACCCAGGCTCTCAGGGTGGTTTTCTCTTAGTCATAATCACACACCCTCCCGCACTACTGAGCATACTGAGTGCTCTGCAGAAAGCAAAGCTCAGGCTAAACTTGTCATGACTGAGCTGCGATTACTTTCTCCAGGAGTAACTATTCTGAACAGAAGTCAAATACAGCACATTCTACTGCATCTGACACATTGTAGGCACCCAGGGATATGGTTAAATGAATGCATTCCAAGCCCGTTCGTCTCCAAAGCCTGCTAACACATTTATTTTCATCGTGTTACCATGGCATAGAAGATTGACTATAAGAGGTTGTTGTTGTTATAAATTGAGACATATTAAGCTTCTCCCACATTCCTCTCAATGTCAACACCTTAAAAATGCATAGCATAAAAAATTTTTTTTAAAAATACACAGCATGACCATACATATTTTAAAATATAGAGGCTAACAAAGCCCAGGGCTCGTGTCCTGGGGTCCTGTAGTCACCTTGGAAGCTGGTCAGTGCTGTGGCCGGATGTCGCACGCCTGCCCTGCCCCACATTGTACGCTTCTTTCTGTGTGCCAGGGAAGCTGCTGTCGAGGAGAGCAGCTTGAGTCGAACCCGGAAGGAGAGCCGGGTGCCGGCTTGCATCTCCATAGAATCCATCTCCCTTTTTTTTTTTAATGTAGCAGAAATGATCAATTCAGTTTGAATAATAATGCCAGTCAAGTCTTTTATTTCTCCTTTTTTTCCTGTCTTTTTAAGACAGGGTCTCACTCTGCGTTCAGGCTGGCCTTGAGCTCATTTTGTAGCCCAGGCTGGTCTCGAACTCACAACAATCCT
>PVKA01000435.1:0-128237 GCA_004027165.1 Ctenomys sociabilis
CTTTGGTTGATGAGCATTTGATTGTTTCCAAGATTTAGCTATTACAAACTGTGCTTCTATAAACACGGGGTACCTATATCACTGTTATGATGCTTTTAATTCTTCTGAGAAGATACCCAGAAGGAGAATAGCTGGGTTGAATGGAACATCTATTCCTAGTTTTTTGAAGGATCTCCACATTGATTTCCATGATGGCTGACCTAGTCTACACTCCCACCAACAATGGAGAAGGGTTCCTGTTCCCCAGCAGCCTCTCCAGCATTTGCTATTGCTTGACATCTTGATGATATCCATTCTTTCTGAGATAAGATGGAATCTCAGTGATGTTTTAATTTGCATTTCATAAATGCTATTGAACATTTTTACATGTATTTATTTGCCATTTGTATCTCTTCATTTATGAAGTGTATATTCATTTCAGATGACCATCTTGGGATTAGGTCTTTGAACTTTGGAGACCTGATTTTTAAAATTTTTTACATGTTCTAAATGAAAGTTTTTTTTTTTTTGTGATGAGAGAAAGGGAAAAGGAACAAAGGGAAAATAAAAAGTATGTTTAGACATGAGATGCTAATATCGCTAAGACTTGTGCTTATGTTGTTTGGAGAAGGTATGATGGCTATAACTTGTACTCTGAATAATTACTCTTAATACAATGTGCAATGCATTGATTATTGTAATTAAACAATATGCAATGTATTGATTATCATAACTCTCCTATTAACCTGTTTTGAATTTGCTTTTATTGTTATTTTTATTATTGATTTATATATGTATGTATTTATTTATCTTTTGCTACTGGGAATCAAACTCAGGACCTTGTGCTTGGTAGGCGAGTGCTGTGCTACTGAACTGTATCCCCAGTCTCTTCTTAGAATAAAAAGCAAAAGAAAGACAAAAAGAATGAATTTAAAATGTGCTTATTCCCTGTAAATGAGTTACTGCATCAGTCTGTCTTAATTACAAAACTGAACTTATCAATTTATTGAAATTTTTCCTAGATAAAAATAAAAATATGGGGCCAGGGAATTGGCTCAGTAGAATAAGCACTTCCCTGGCAAGTGCAAGGGTCTGAGTTCAGACCCCAATTCTGCCAAAAAAAGGTTATTTCCTTTTAAAAAAATTACCTTAACAGATAACATTGGTTCTTTTAATTCTTATTCTCATTTCTAAAAATAGGGAAACTCATTTATAATAGATCATAGTGCATTTTTTCTGGTTTGCACTTTTTTCTACTGATTTTATCTTATTTTTTAAATTTTTCATTCATTTTAATGAGAAAAAAGATGAACTAGCAATGAAATAGTTTCAAAACACGTGAGTAGAACAGTTACAATACTTACTACATTTTGTACTGTCTTTGGAGTAGTTATTCAGAGGACAAGATGTAGACATGATATCTTATCTAAACAATATTAGTACAAACCTTTCTTCTCATTGAACTATCTACTGATTTTAGATTTACTTTTTTACTTTTTTAATTCATTTATCTTTTGATCTTTCCCCTCCTCTACTTGGCTTTAATATTTTAGATGGTCACTTTAAACACTGAAGTTGATTATCTGCAGATAAACTTAGAATTAATCTGAGTTCAGCAAAGATTCAAGATACAGAATCAACCTATAAAAATTAATGGCAATATTCAAGTAACTAGCTATCAATATAATAGAGGAAAATACTTTATTTTCAAAAGCAATGTAAGTTAAAATGTCTCTAAAACACTTAAAAGTATATTCATGAGCCTTTTAAAAAAACAGAGTTAAAAAACTATGGTAATTATAATTCAGAGATAATAGGTCAAGTGGTTTTGTAATATAAGATAAATTACATAAATAAGAAGGAAGGAAATTTATTCACAGTACACATGTACAAGAAATATAGATAGTCCAAAGTACAGCTGAGTCCCAATGGTATTACAGTTTTATGGGCCAAAGGTAAACTTAGGACTCTATTTGGCAGTTGTTGAAGAATACAGAAGTAGATTTTTCATACCTGTAATTACTCACGAATTCCCGGCCAAATTTCAAATTAAATCTGGCTGAGAGAAACATATAGTAAAATCTAAACTAGGTATGGCCTTAAACATTACAGATGCTTAGTTACCTATCACTTCAGTGCAATCCTGGGTTCAACACTCCTGAATGGTAAGGCAGCTCTGCTGCTTCTGTCATTTTGCTTCCCCGTCTTGGACATGTGGGCTTTCTACCTCCTGTTCTAAGCTAGCGGTATGACCTGCAGCCATTGTGTTGACTTTTCATTCAGCAGAAATAAAGAGAAGTAAATAAAGGAGTATTTTGGTTGAATTATCATGAAGTATGTGCCCCATAGCCATATTTTGCTATACGGTAAACTAGAAATAAAATCTTTCTTCAGGAACTCATGTACCTAGATAATTGGTAGGATTTTTTTCATAAAAAGTGAAAAATGAGTGTTTGGGGACAAGTCTTTTCCACAGCATTCATTAGCTTTTTATTGCTGAGAAATTCTGTTGGTAGGTGGGTTTAGAAACAAAAATGAAGGTTGAGAGCATGGTGTTGACGTGACTGACTTTAAATTGAGATCAATTTCGAGAGAAATTATTTTTAATTTAATAATAAAAGCATGGGTTTATTTAGTATAATATGTGATATTATTTTAGCACACAATCCAGTCTGATCTTTCCCATAACATAGGATATTCTTCTAAATCCAGATTTCTTCACACATTCTCTGTAATCACTACAGATTCTTGAGAGGGGAAAAAAAACCTATCCATAACAGATGCCTCTAGCTTGACTAGGAGACAGAGCAGAACAACTACAATTGCATATAAATAGGAAACAGTTCCAAAACAGGAGAGGCAGCTACAGAGCGCACACTGGAGAGGAGAGGTGGGGACTGCAAGGACGAGAGAGGAGAGCAGAGAGAGTGGGGGTGAGACTGAGCTCAAATAATGTTAAGAGCAGACAGTAGAGGGGGAGACAATGAGCAAGTTCAAGCATCAGCAGCTGCACTGAAAGGAAAGTCATTGAATTATCATAGGATCAGAGGCTGGAGTGTAGTTAGGATAGGGGGCAGCTACCCTGAAGGAAGAATGATGAAGAGAGTGAAGGACGAAGGCAAAGAAAATAAACAGTGTTACTGAAACAGCAAATAAGGGCAAAATAAGACGATGCATTAATACATGTGCCACAAACAAATCACTGCTAACTGTGGAAAATGGATGCTCTGACACTGATAGACAAATTCTTTTCCACTGTTGTATAAGTCACGACATTGTTTTTTAAAAAACATATTTAGTACAGGGTCTATACGGTCTACAGGGCCTCACTACATAGACTGGACTCATAGTGTGATCCTTCTGCTTTCGTCCTCCCAGGCTGTGGGATTGCAGGCATGCACTTCCAGACCCAGCCTCAATCGCCACCTCAGCACACCCTGGGGATCTCTGTGCCTGCCTAAGCAGGCGCTTTGGTCTGCTGAGCTATCTGGCTGGCCCAACAATGCCATACTAATGGCTCAGGAAATACAGTATTTCATGATGAGTAGAAGATAGCAATGAAGATAAATATGAGAATCTACACATGAGAATTTCAGCTGATATTCTCCTGATACCAAAATTTTGAATTAGCAGTTGAAAATTAGAACAGAAATAGACAAGAGGTACAGGAAAAAGAGGACGTTGGGAGGAGGTTGGAGAAAATTTGGAAAAATACATTAAATATCGATGAATTTTTTTTTTTTTGGACTAACCTTTGAATTTCTGAGTATTCAGAATGCCTCAACATAAAATAGATGTAGTTTGCTTACACGTACACAGAAGACAGGAAAGCTCATAGCTGCTACTATATGGGGTGTATGGCGATTGAAAAGTCTGAAAACAGTGGAGAGGAAAACACATACCATTAATAAGCGAATCACTCAATGTATCCTTTAATAATTATGGTCAAGGGAAAGCAGGAAAACACAGCTCTGAGAAAGGGTGTGAGGAAGTGAGTGGTGTACCAAATTTGTTTTAGGCAATTAGGAGTAACTCTGCAAAACAGTGACATTTGAAATCATATCTCTGGTTTAAGCAGCAACTAATGAGAAAGAGTACTTCTCAGCAGAAGGAATTTTACATATGTGTGCTTTGCACTGGAACAAAAACTAAAGAGTTTATATCATCAATATGTTGTTTTAGCCCTAACTTGCTACTTTTTCTTTCATTTACACTGAAATTTGCTACCTGGAGGTTGAGAGGCAGAAAAGTGGTATAGAAGGATCTGAAAAGTGGTATAGAGCGGTCTTGGGCAGCACTGGGGCTTTCAATTTTATTTTTAATACTCTTTTACAATTAGATTTTTAAAGCATCAACATAAGATATTTTTTTGGCAAAATCCATTAAAAGTTAGAATATTTGTACAACAAAGGATGCCAGCTGCATTCTGTGTGTCTTGAAGCCCCTTCTGCCCTCATCTACCCTTGCTCCGTCCCTGAGCAGCTGACCTCATGGATGCCATTCATGGGGTCCCATCACCTTGTGGCTACTGGCTGGTTTGGCCAGTGGGTGATCTAGATAGAGTTCTGAGGTGGAAGAGCCTGAGGGGAGAGTAACCAGTCAGCCAGTTGCCTTCTAGGAGGGTCTTCATAGTAGGGTGTGTTGCTCTACAGAAGTTCACATTTCACACCATAGGCCTTCTTTCTATACTTCTCTATGGCTTCTGATAATTGCTTCCTTCCTTTTCTCTCTCAGGCTACAGCAGGCTGAATGACAACCCTCAGGAAATAGGTCATAAGGCCTAGAAACTGTATCTGCTTTCTTGTGTAGTAGAAGGACTTCGAGATGAGTTAAGGTATGAACCTCAGGATGAGATTATCTCTTATCATTTGATGGGTCCTTGTTAACCCTTGTCTGGAAGCAGGGAGAGACAAGGTGATGGAGCAAGAGGTTGCATGACAGGGTGGGGCATCCTCACTAAGTGGAAGCACAGAGGCACAGAGCCTTCCTGGAGCCCCCAGGAAGTGGGATATCCTGCCTGTACTTTAGCACAGAGAGATCAGTCTCAGACTTCTGATCTTCAAGGTTGTATATTAACAAATTTGTATTATTTTAAGCTACCAAATTTAGGGTAATTTGTTGATTTATTACAGTGCTGCTTGGAGACTGATATGCATTCTAAAGAGGTAGCTAATGTCTGCCAGATAGTGTCTGGTTGGGAAAATGCAAGCCAGTTGATTATCCCAAAGCTCAGTAGTTAACGCATAACTAGTTAATTAAACCTAAGTAGTTAATACATTAATCTATAGTCCATCAGCCAGTTTGAGTGTGCATCTGTTCCCCCACAGAAACAGATAAATTTCTGTTCCTTTCATTTTTATTTATTTATTTTTTTTATGTGTTTGGTACAGTGTCTGATTATGCAGCTTGGAATCGTAGTGATTCTCCTATTCTCAGCCTCTCTAGTCCTCCCTGGGACTAGGATTATAAGCATGAGCCACCACACCAGGTCTGGGAGGCCAGCTCAGCATGTCTGGGGCTGGGGCCAGCATAGCATGTGGTACCAGGGATCAGACCCCGGTCCCTGCACTTACCTGGGTAGACCCTTAGTCTGCTAAGATATCTTACCAGCCCTGTGTCCTTCATTCTAACAATAACAATTTAGTTATCATAAACAAGAGTATCTACTGTACATCATGGGTATGCTTAATGAACTAAGCACACTTGCCCTAAGTTGTGAAGTCACACAGGCCTGTTGATTAAAAATGTTTTCATAGATCAACTTGGCAGGATTCTTGGATACACTCCTCTCAAATGAACAGTTGTGTTGAACTGAGTCATTAAACATGTCATACAACTACATTGGCTCAGATCACAAGGATGAATCATGAATAAAACTCTCAGGACAAACCTGAGAGTGCACTCTGACTATAGAGATATGGCAAAGCCACTGTTGCCAAGCATGGTGGGGTCAGTGGACTGATTCATCCTTCAAGTCTATGGGCCTGTTATGTGTCAGAGAGGCTCAACATCCCATCACTTCAGATTCTGTCTCTGCACACGTCTCTGAGCTGTTCACATATTGCCTCTGTCTAGGATGTTCATATTTTTGTCAGCTCCCAATTCCTGCATGCTGTCCCCTAGAAACGATCTGTCACCCACACGATGGCTACACTCAGTGCGCAAAGTACCCTGTGTGGCCTCCCTGTGTTCCCTCACCCTTGATATTCTGTGTCAAATATCTCTGCAAATGTGAGTATTTATGTACCAGAACTAAACTGTGAGTCCTTTTATGATAAAACCATATTCATTATCAGTATATCCTTAACACTTAGTAGAGTGTCCAGTCTATAGGAAGGTTCCAAAAGATACCTAATAAATAAATTGTAGCTGAATGAGTAAGCAATGCACGAACAACCAAAAGTTAAGTCTGCACAATTATTATACGATAATATCAATAATCACACCATCAAATTTTATCCATAAGAGTTATATGATTAATGCCTTTTAATAGTGCTCAGTGGCTCTATCGAAGACCTTAGAACAGAAATAAAGCAGAGGAAATGCCGTGATGTAAAAATAGTTACCATAAATGGAACAGCCAGACGTCGGAATCAAACAGAAATGCTCATATAAAATTGAAAATCTGTAGATCCCTTAGAGACTTCCATTCTGCTGTCTAAATTTAATGTGGATAATTTATCATTCTATAAATACATTCCAGCTATGTTCATTCATATGCCTTACAGCCTGTGGGTGCATTTCAGTTTTTGGCTTTCATGAATATATAAACTGTAAGATTAAATAACTTACATAGATTTTTCTGGAATTGAGTGGATCAAACATCTGGAGCACATGTTACTTAATATGTATTATTTCACAGAAAAGGTCTACAGATTCCTACCACAAATAGGTAGGTATTCTAGGGGACTTTCTCCTTCCTCCCTTGCTGACGTATGTTTAATGGCACAACAACTGATTTACGGTTCAAGTGCGTGAGGAAGACAAAGTACTTTGGAACTGGAAATAATGCATATAGGTAGGCTTTGATGTGTGTCTGTTATACCACTGGCAGGAAATTATGCTTATTTTAAAAGACAGTGCTTTGCTCTTCTCTAATAAGACTGAAACTTATGAGCATGATTTCACAACCAATAGGGGGAGCATCCTCCAGAAACTGCCAGTGGCGTGGGTGGGGCAAACAAATCCACCTCTGTCTGCAGGATTGTGGGTTGCCCAATGAATGGTTCATAATCCACATGCTTGGTATTGAAAGATTTTTCACTGAAGGACTCTGTTTTAATCAATAAAAGATATGTTTTATTTTCTGCAGTTTTTCTTTGTCATTCATTTGCAGATTCATTTTTTATCCATTGCCTCATTCATCAAGCTTTCCCCTACAAGAATGCATGGGAATAGGAGAGGCGCTCTAGCCAAAGTAAGAGGATAAATACCTAAATACTACTGTTGTGAAATTCACAGGACCCAGGGAGGCTAACAATTACATCTAAAATCCTAGAATGCAACTAGGCTATTGTCCTAATTACATAACATAAAAACAGTATAACAACAAAGACTATCAATAATTATAGTTTACTTAGAAATTACAATAGATGGCTGAATAATTTGTCATGCAGAATCAAATTTGAGGGTCAGCCAAATAGCTCAGCAGATTAATGTGCCTGCTTAGGCAGGTGCAGGGGCCAGGAGTTTGATCCCAGGGCCTGCCGTGCCAGCCCTGAATGCGGGTGCGCTGAGGCATTGATTGAGACTGGGCGTGGTGGCGCATGCCTGTAATCCCAGCACCTGGGAAGCTGTAAACAGGAGAATCACTGCAAGTTGGATCTATGCAGTGAGACCTTATAGACACTGCCTTAAAACATACACACACAAACACAAATCAAAATTGAGTCGAAACTTTAAAATGACAACAGATGTAATAACTTCAGGATTTGTCTTTGTTTCCATTCTTGTGCACATATATTCCTATTTTTTTCCCTCTCAAAATGAAAAAAAAAGCTATGATGTTATAAGGTATTAAGGGTCATATAAGTTTGAGAGATAATTTGGTTTGAAAATAATCTAGTGCTTTTGTCAAGCCTCAACTGTGTCTGTGACTCACAGTGATTTTCTAGTAGATGAAAATTTAAACAGTGTAGCCACATTAGCCTAAAGCAATCACATGCCTAGACCCCAAGGCCTCGGTGTCAGATGTGCCACTATTCTTAATAACTTAACAGAAAGGAAAAACCACAAGCGTAGGGAACTACTTGTTCTTAGGTTATGTCTGACTTTTCAGAATGGATCCATTTATAGAATCAGAGGTGAAAATGCCATGTGACTATAATGCCCAATGGAAAGAGAGTTGGAGGCAGGCCCAGGCAACTTCTTGGAATATCTCCAGTATGTAGAAGATGTTTTAACCATGGAGAGCTCCATTAGGATTGTAGCTTAGTGTACATTTAATGGTAGGTCACTGTGGAAAGAGGCAGGTGACATGGAAAATGTCTCCCTCCCACTCCTCTCTTCACTTCCTACTTCCTGGTCTCTAAGGCATAACCAGTTTCCCCGTGCTGTGCCTCTTTGCCATGCCTTTTCCTGCTGGAACCTGCTGACTGTGAATAAACTCTAAACTAACATAAACCTCCTTAAGTGTATTGTGTTTCAGTACTGAGGCGGGACTCAATCACTGTTTATGAGGATGCCACATCCTTTCACACTAGTCACACTTTTCGTTATTGACATTCACCTGACTTGCAGGAAAAACCATCTTTTTTAAAACAGCTTTAGTGGGAAATGAGCCAATCAATTTCAATTGTACTATACAAAGCATAGTACAATTTTTGGTATATTATTTTTGGCATATTATTCTTTAATTGTGGCAAATATAGGCAGTAATGACCACTTAAAACATTTTTTAAAAATTTTATTGAAGAACAAATAGCAATGAGACAGTTTCAAATCATATTAGGAAGACAGATTCAATAATTAATACATTGCATATTGTTTTTGTAGTGTTTTTTGTCATACAAGGTGCACTCTTGATGTTCTACTTAAAAACACCATTAGAGCAGGTCTCCAATCAATGAATTGAGAGAATGTAGCTGTATACTTATCTTACTTTTTAAAGCTGAGTTATAGTACAGTTTCAATAATTAATACTTTCTACCTTGTTATCTTCCTAGTGGTTGTCCATAGTACAAGAAGCTGACATATATCCTGTCCAAACACTATTAGTGCAAATCTTGCTCCTCATAGAATTATACAGAGGTATTGCATATTCATCCTAACTATACTGCTTGTACAAACACAGAATGGTTTTCCTTTGTATCCCCATTGTTTTGTTTAGTCCTGTCAAAGATGGGCATTCCATTGTCATTCAACTACTATAGGTACCTGAACTCAATGAAATAATCAAACATAGTCCAGCAGTCCACAATAATAGTGGGTTAAAAGAAGAAGTTGTTGACTAGAGCCATTTACAGCTCCACTGTCAGCCATGTGGATGAGTCATGGCCATTTCTTGACCAGTTTGCATACTGGGAGAGCTTGAGAGAAAGGTTTATCTTTGTGTGACTCTCCTTAGGCACACTATAGATCATCAGTCACATTACTCTGTGGCTCCATAATCTCCTTAATCAGAAAACCTGGGGCACAACTGAGTTCCATGATGTTACAGTACAGGCTTTCCTATGTCCTGAGTCTTCACTGACCTTGAAAGGCTAGGGCCAAATTGTTGGCTGACCTTGTACCTTGTAGCCTTCCCATTTCTCGAATTTTTGATCTGCAAAATTAGGTTGTTAACCATCCAGAAGACAATGTGATTATTACCCTGCAACATGTACAGTTTAGTTTACTCTATTTTACTAAATTCTTTTTAGTTGTGCTTATACATTTTTATTTATATTTCTTCTTTTGATTTCTTGTACTAGGGAGACTATATGATATTTGCACATGTGTGTCTGGTTTATTTCACTTATGAGTATATGTTCAAGTGGCATCCACTTCAATATAAATGCTTCAAGTTTATCATACCATCTTGACACAATAGATAGAAATTCTATATAAAAATAACTCATTTCCCTCCATGCTCAATCCATTGCAGTGTAGTATTACATTTAGCTCATACTTTTCTGTTTTTTTTTTTTTTTCTTTACAAATACCAACTACACAATTTGTTTGTTCATTAGTATAGAAACTCTGTTTGGGTGAACTGAAAATATGCTGAGATAATGATGCTTTCAAAGCTAGTCTGGGTTATTTATTTACCTTTGAAATAGTGTCCTTCATCTTATGCCAGTCAGAAAAGTGGATGAGTCAGAGTCAATGTCTCTATAGGTATTTTATTGGCAATTGTCTTCAAACTCAGTGGCAAAAGATAAACAGGTTAGTGGTGAATTGGAAGGAGATGAGAGATCATTGTATATTTAAAGATATCAAATGTCACCTAGCTCCCATGTAAAGAAATCCATTTCTACCCTTGGCAGTCTTTATTAGGGTTATTTATATTCAGTGCTACAACTCAGAGACTCTGTGAATTTTAAAACAAATAAGGAACAAAAACCTAGCATGCAGCATTTTCACCTTAGTTCTCCCACTCCCACCAGGGTAATGAATCTTTTTTTTTTTTATGATTCAGTATTTATTCAGAAGATATTTGGAAATGAAAACAATAAAATGCATACCTATGTTTATTCATTTAAAAAACTTTTCAGCTCAATAGATAGTTATACTTTTTATTTTTTTTGTTTTACCTTCACATTAGAGTTTATTTTTTAATTTTTCTAATTTATTTTTTATATTATTGAAGTACAAATATGAATCAGACAGTTTTAAGACACCTTAACAAGACAGATTCGATAAATTAATACATTGCAAACTGTTTTCATACTGTTTTGGTATCGTACAAGGTGCATACATGATGTTATACTTACAAACATTATGATAGCAGATGTCTCTTATCAGTAAATTAACAGTGTAGCTGTTTACTTATCTTATTTTTTATACCTGAATTATATCAAAAATTCAATAATTATTTTCCTAGTGGATGACCATAGTACTAGAAGCCGACATAATATCCTGTCCAACCACCGTTAGTGCAAATCTTGCCTCTCATAGGATTATGTAGAAGCACAGCATTATCTATTCCAACTGTACTGTCTATACACACACATCATGATTTTTTCTTTCTATACCCCTTCCTTTGTCTACATCTGTCAAAGGTGGGCACTCGATTGTCATTCAACTAACTTAGGTGCTTGAACTCAACAACACAATATAACACAGTCCAGCATTCCACAACAATAGTGAGTTATTCAAAGAAGTTGTCAACCATAGCCATTTACAGCTCAACTTAATATTATGGCCCCGTGATGTATACTTCATTTTTATACTTTTCTGCTGGATGGGTAAGACCTAGATAGAGCAAGACCTATATACCAACACATGTACTTTATGTTTCTTATGTGGTCAGTAACATAGGAGAACCTGTACTGCAACATCATGAAACTCAGTTGAGCTCCAAATTTTCTAAACAAGGAGATTATGGAGCCACAGAGGAAAGAGACTGAAGTTCTATAGTGTGCCTGGGGAGAGTCACATGGAGAGAAAACTTTCTCTCAGGCTCTCACAGAGAGCAAACTGGTCAAGCATTGACCATGACTCATCCACATGGATGACACAAAGGATCTACAGAATAAGGTACAGGATTACAAGATAAACCCTAATGAATCTTTTCTTAACAATGATTTTATTGAAAATTTTTGAATAAAAAAGAAAACAAAGCCACACTTTGGAAAAGGGAAAGCCCTAAACCTTAAGACCCATTTGTAATGTTAAGACATTCAGTGCTTATCTTTTGTCCTGTAACGTTATCACTCAAATGTGAAATGTTATATAAAGAAAACATCCATGGTTCTTTTGTTGGTAGCCAGGAAGTTCTTACTAACTCTGAGAATAACCTCTGAATTACTCTATTTAAACATTTACAGGTAAGTTGAACCTTTTCCTCCAAAATTCAATAGTAGAATATGCTTACAAAACAAAACAAGACGACCAATGGAAGTAGAAAATAGAAAGGGTATAGCTCTAAAATAGTAAACCTACCTAAAGCACCTTATAGTTAGCCAAATTTTCTTAAAATGGTTTTATTTGTAATGTTTACATAGAAGATTTTTTCCTTTCCAATATTCTTCTATAACTCAGTAATTCTAGGGCAAACTAATGGGAGGATAGGGAATAGTTAGCAACAATGAAAAGTTAAATTCTCTTCCAAATAACTCAAAGAAAATCTTTGACAAGGGAATATGATACCAAAATCTATAAGCACAGTCTGCAGAACTAACCCTAAAAATCAGGTTGTGAAAATGCAGATGTTTAAAAACATGTATCCACACAATCATTAAATTGGACTGCTTTAAAAAACTGAAGTAAGGAGCTGCCCCCAAGCCCATCGAGGGAGGAAGAGCTTTTGTGACTCATCCGGCCCATGAGCCACCTGAGCATGGCCCGGTGAGTGTGTGGGCGAACCTTTGGCTTCCCAGTGTACCGCGTCATCTGGAGTCCCCACCCCCAAGCCCTGGGAGCAAGCCAGAATTTCTGAAACTCCCTCGCCCAAAATACCCCAGCCCGGCCAGTCTCACAACTCCCTGAAGTCCCTGCCCCAAGCCCACCAAGCGAGTGAGAGCTTTTATGAATCTTCTGGCCCCGATCCAGCCCACTACCGCCCAGTGAGTGTGTGGGAGAGGTTCGCTGCTCCACAGCGCTCCCTGGGCCAGGGGCAGAACAGAGGGGAACCACAGACTCACAGCTTTGCCAGAAGGAATTCAGCAAAAAGGAGCTCAACACAGTAGCTAGATCCAGGCCAGGCATAACTGGATAATCTCAAACTTAATAGATCGGAACCCGAATCTCATTACGTGCTAAGGTTGTAACTGCACCAAAGCTCTACACCAACAGTCAGAGGGCCACCAATGATAAGTGCAGAGGACCCAAGCTCAGGTAAAAAGAATGAATGAATAGAGTCCGAAGCAAAGAAACAACAGCAGAAATGTATAGAGGAACTCAGACCAGCATTAACTCCTCAAATAAAAAAAGAAATTTTTGAATAAATAGAATCTGAAGTAATGAATTAAATCCAGAAATGTATGAGGGAAACCCAATGCCCACCCAGAAGAAGTGCAGAGCATACTAGTTCAGCTGAAACATATGAATTAACAATGTTGCAAGCAAAGAAACAACAGCAGAAATGTAAAGAGGAACTTAGACCAGAAATAATTTCTAAAATAAAAAAATCTTTGAAATCATAACATCTGAAGTAGAGACTCAATTATGGAAATATATTGAGGAAACCCAATTTAGAAAAAAGATCTGCAGCAAAAGAATTAATAGCTACCTTTAAAGAAGACATTGATAAAAAAAGAGGAGATTAGAAATATGATGGATTCTTTGAATGAGCAATACAGAAAAAAAATAGTTTGCATAAAGCAGAGTCAAGGAGACAGAGAAGAAATTAAAATCTCAATAACGAGTCTACAAAACTGTTTGAGTGAAAGCGAAGACAGAGTTTCAGATCTTGAATACACTGGCGCAGCTAGTGCAAAAGTGAGAAAGGATCTCTTAAAACCAATGAGGATGCAGGAAAAAGTAATCCATCACCTGCAATCCATCTTGGCATCAAGATGATGCCAAGATGAACAATGTGAGATTAATTGGCATCAATGAGAATGAAGGAGTCAGTACAAATGATACAAAAAGAATGCTGGAAGAAATAATAAAAGAAAAAATTCCAAATATGAAGAAACAATCTAACATTCAGGTAACCTTAGCATACAGAATGCCAAATAACTTCAACCCAACTAAAAACACAGAGACATATAATAGTCAAGATACCAGAAATTCATCACAAGAATAATATACTGAAAGCTTGTAGAGAAAAGAAGCAGAATATATTCAAAGGAAATCCCAACAGAATTACAGCTGACATCTCTTCACAAACCATGAAGCAACGAGAGCATGGAGCAGAGTACTTCAAGTCCTCTATGAAAACAAATTCCAGCCCAGACGACTATACCCTGCAATGCTCTCTTTCAAATTTGGTAGAGAAGTGAAATACTTCCACGACAAAGAACAACTAAAGAATTTCATGACGACAAAGCCATCCCTTCACAGGCTACTGAAAAATGTTCTAGAGAGGGACCACAGTGTCCAGAACTCCACGAACAAGAACAAAAGGAACCGACTAAATAGGACAAACAATTAAACATAGGAAAAAAAGGAGTAAACAACAGTATACAAGAAACACACTTAACATAGGAAGACATTCATAGGCTTCAAGTCAAAGGATGGAAAATAATACTACATGCCCCAGCACCACAGAAAATATCAGGAATAGTAATTCTGTTCTCAGACAGTCCCAACTTCAAATCAAGAATGATTAAATGACACAAAAAGGCAATTATATATTGCTTGGGGGAAAATTCAGGAAAATTAGGAAGAAGTAACACTCCTAAATATCTATGCACTGAACACAGGAGCACCCAACTATGTAAGACAAATATTAATGGACATGAAAAATGTAATATCCAAGACCACAATCTTAACAGGAGACCTTAACATTCCCTTATCTCAAAAAGATAGGTCAACCAGACAAAAAATTAGCAAAGAAGTAGCAGAACTGAACCAGAGCTTGGAACAAATGGACCTGGTAGACATATACAGAATGTTCCACCCAACCACAGCTAAATACACATTTTTTCAGATGGACATGGGTTATTTTCTAAAATGGGTTTGATTTGCTGTACCTTTTCTGGATGTTGGAGGTGCAACAATACGATGTTTACTTGTTCCTCTTCTGTTTTCCTAATGTATAAGTTCATAGCTATAATATTCCCTCTAAGAACTGCTTTCATCCCACATACTAGTCCATAGGTCATGGGTAAATATATGCATGAAGACAAAATTATCCCATGCATATTATCCGACCGCAGTGCAATGAAATAAATGAGAAAATAAACCAGCAAAACCCACTAAATACATGGAAATTAAACAGCACCCTATTCAGCAATCAATGGGTCATAGCTGAAATTAAAGAAGAAATTCAGCAATATGTACAATTCAATGAAAATTCAACCACAACTTATTGGAATTTATGCGATGGGATGAAAGCAGTTCTCAGAGGGAATATTATAGCTATGAACTTATACATTAGGAAAACAGAAGAGGAACAAGTAAACACTGTATTGTTGCACCTCCAACATCCAGAAAAGGTAGAGCAAATCAAATACAGAGCCCAAAGACGGGAATTAATCATAAAGATTAGAGCAGAAATTAATTCAACTGAGATGAAGAAAACAGTTCAAAGAATCCACAAATAAAAAAGTTGGCTCTTTGAAAATCGAAGTGAAGTTGATAAGCCCCTAGCAAACCTCATCAGAAAGAGGAAAAAAAAATCAAATACAAGCAATAAGGCATGAAAAGGGTGAATTCACCACAGACCCAGTGGAAATTCAGAAGATTATTAATAACTGCTTCGAGAATCTTTATGCTCACAAAATAGAGGACACAGAAGAAATGCACAGATTCCTCAAAAGGTACAAATTACAAAAACTGAATCAAAAAGATAGAACAACTCTCAGTGCACCAATAACAGCCAATGAAATATGAAATGTAATAAAAACCCTGCTGACAAAGAAAAGTCCAGATTCTGATGCATTCACATCTGAATTCTACAAGAAATTTATAGGAGATATAATCCCTACACTCCTCAAACTCTTCAATGAAGTTGAAAAGGAAGCACCCCTCTCAGAATCATTCTGGAGACAAGTATTATACTGATTCCAAAACCAGGGAAAGACACAACTATAAAAGAGAACTACAGGCCAATCTCCCTCATGAAAATCAACACAAAAATACTCAATAAAATCCTTTCAAATAGAATACAGCAAATCATTAAGAAGATCATACATCATGACCAGTTAGGATGCATCCCAGTGATGAAAGGATTTTTTCAATATTCACAAATTTATAAATGTAATACACTATATTAATAAACTGAAATCTAAAAACCACGTGATCATCTCAATTGATGCAGAAAAAACCTCTAAACAATTCTAACACTCATTCATGTTCAAAGCCCTACAGAAAATTGGAATAGAAGGTCTCTACCTTAATTTGATAAAAGCCATCTATGATAACCCAAAGGCTAATATAATTCTAAACTGGGAAAACCTGAAATCTTTTACTCTTAGATCTTGTACAAGACCAGGATGCTCTCTATCACCTCTCCTGTTCAATATAGTTTTGAAATCATTAGCTACAGTCATAAGTAATGAGGGAGAAATAAAAGGCATAATAATAGGTAAAGAAGAAGTTAAATTATCAGTATTTACAGATGACATCATAATGTTCTTGGAAGACCCAAAAAACTCCAACAAGAAGCTACTGAAATTGATACACAAGTTCAGTAGCATAGCAGGTCAATACTCAAAATTCAATAGCATTCCTCTATACAGATAACAAACACACTGAGAGAGAAACTATACAAACAATACCTTTTACAATAGCACCCCAGAAAATGAAATACCTTGGAATTCACTTAACCAAGGAAGTCAAAGATCTTTTCATGGAAAATTACAGTAACCTAAGAAAAGAAACCATAGAGGATTTCATAAAATGGAAGGACATTCCCTGCTCCTGGATAGGGAGAACCATATAGTGAAAATGGCCATACTCCCAAAATTGTTGCACAGATCTAAAACAATCCCTATCAAATTGCCACCAACGTACCTCCCAGACCTAGAGAAATCATTGCTAAAGTTTGTTTGGAACCAGAAAAGTCCTAGAATACCAAAGGCAATCCTGGCCAACAAACACAAGGTAGGAGGCATCACAATTCCTGACTTGAAATTATACTACAAAGCACTGTGATGAAATAAACATGGTATTGGCTACAAAATAGACCTAAGGATCAGTGCAATAGATCAGAAGATGCAGAGGCCTCTCCTAACACAGTCAGCCACCAGATTTTCGACAAAGGGGACAAATAAGGTTAATGGAAGAAAGGTGGCCTCTTTAACAAATGGTACTGGAAAAACTGGCTTCCTACATGCCTCAGAACTAAAACTTGACCCAATTCTATCACCATTCAGTAAGCTAAAGTCAAAATGGATTAATGATGTAAACATTAGAACAGAAACATTCAATCTCCTGCAAGAGAAAGTAAGAGGAACTCTTACTTTAAAGAGTTCATGAACAAACATGTATCTGAACGGGAAAGACTTGAAAGAATCAACAATTGGGATCAACACTTCTTGAGGAGTTTTTGCACATCAAAAGAAATTACCAATAAATTGAAAAGGGAACCCACAACTATCTAAAAAATTGTAACTAATAAGCACTCAGACAAAGGTCTGCTCTCTAGAATATATAAAGAACTAAGATGTATTATGACCCTCATATTTAAAGACTCAATCCATAAATGGGCATCTGAGATGAATACACAGTTCTCAAAGGACAAAACTAAAGAAGCAAATAAATATATGAAAAAGTGCTCCACATCACTAGCCCTCCACGACATGCAAATTAAAACAACACTGAGATACTATCTTACTCCAGAAACAATGGCTATCATAAGAAAATCAACCAACAACAAATGTTGGAGAGGTTGTTGGGAAAAGGGAACTCTTCTCCAATGCTGGTGAGAATGTATACTGGTGGAACCATTGTGGAGGTCAGTGTGGAGACTCCTCACAAAACTAGGACTGGAAATCCCATTCCAGCCTGCTATCCCCCTACTGGGAACTTTCCCGGAGGAACTGAAAACATCATATCATGGTGATATATGTGTACCTATGTTTACAGCAGCACAGTTTATGATAGCAAAATCTTGGAAACAACCAAGGTGCCCGTCACATGAGGAATGGTTGAAAAAGATGTGGTATTTCTATATAATGGAATATTACTTGACAATGAAGAATGAAAAACTTGATGCATTCATATTGAAGTGGATGCCACTTGAACATATACTCATAAGTGAAATAATCCAGACTCACATGTGCAAATATCATATAGTCTCCCTAGTATAAACAGAAATGTATAACAACTAAAAAGAATATAGTTAGATAATTTGGGTAAATTAAACTGCATATGTTTCAGGGTAATAATCAGATCCTCTTCTGGGTAGCTAACAACCTAATTGTGCAGATCAAAAATTCAAGAAATGGGAGGGCTACGAGGGCAGTCAACATTTTGGCTGTAGCATTTCAAGATCAGTGAAGACTTGCATCATAGAAAAACCTGTACTGTAACATCATGGAACTCAATTTTGCACAAATTTTCTGATCAAGGAGATTATGGAGCCACAGAAGAATGTGATCAATGATCTATAGTGTGCCTAAGGAGAGTCACATGGAGAGAAAACTTTCTTTCAGGCTCTCACAGAGAGCAAACTGGTCAAGCATTGGCCGTGACTCATCCACATGTCTGACACTGACAAAGGATCTTCAGAATGAGATATGGGGTTACAGTATAAACCCTGAGTGGACTTGACTGACCTCATCAGATACGAAAGTTACATTTCTTGTTATATTGGTCTTGGTTTATCTTGATATTAACCATCGAGCCAAAAAGTATAAAAATGCAGTATATAAAATTAGGCCATAATGATAAGCTGAGCTGTAAATGGCTCTAGTCAACAACTTCTTCAGATAAACCCTATTATTATGGACAGCTGGACTGTGTTGGATTGTTTCGCTGACTTCAAGGAAGTATAATACTTGAATGACAATAGAATAGTCATCTTTGACAAAGAAAAGGGATATCAAAGAAGAACCATTTTGTGTTTGTATAAACAGTACAGTTAGGATAAATATAAAGAACTTTCATGTAATTCTATGAGAATAAAGATTTGCACTAATAGTGTTTGGACAGGCTATCCTGTTAGCTTCCTGTACTATGGGCAACCACTAGGAAGATAACAATATAAAAAGTATTAATTATTGAAACTGTATTATAATTCAACTTCAAGAAAAAAGATAAGTATATAAGGAGAACCTGTACTGTAACATCATGAAACTTAGTTGTGCCCCAAATTTTCTGATCAAGGAGATTATGGAGCCACAGAGGAAAGAGATTGATGTTGTATAGTGTGCCTGGGGAGAGTCACTTTCTCTCAGTCTCTCACAGAGAGCATAGTGGCCGTGACTCATCTGCATGAATGACACAAACAAAGGATCTACAGAGTAAGGTACAGGATTAAAAGATAAACTCTGAGGGGACTTCACTGACCTCCTCAGAAACAAAAGCTACATCTTTTGGTATATAATTTTTGATCTATCTCAGTCTTAACCATCCAGGAGAAAAGTGTAAATATGAGGTATCTTACGTGGGACCATAATAATAAGTTGAGCGGTAAATGGCTACAGTCAACAACTTCTTCAGATAACTCACTGTTATTGTGAAATCCTGGACTGTGTTGGATTGTGTCACTGAATTCAAGCCACTATAATGGTGTACTGACAATAGCGTGCCCATCTTTGACAGGGATAGACAAAAAAAAAAGGGGTATGCAAAGAAAGAAATATGGTGGTTTTTATAAGCAGTACAGTTAGGATAAATATGCAGTACTTCTGCATCATTGTATGAGAAGCAAGATTTGCACTAATAGTGGCTGGACAACGTATTTTGTGCGCTTCTAGTACTATGGACAAACACTAGGGAGATAATAAGGTAAAAGTATTAATTATTGAATTTGTAATATAATTAAGCTATAAAAAATAAGATAAGTATATAGCTGCACTCTCTTCATTCACTGATCAGAGACATCTGCTATAATATTGTCTGTAAGTATAATATCATGTATGCATCTTGTACGACACCAAAACATCACAAAAACATTTTGCAATGTATTAATTTATCAAATCTGTCTTGTTAATTTGTCTTCAGACTGTCTCATTGCTATTTGTTCTTCAATAATAAATAAATAAATAAAAGAAAAGAAAGAAAAGATAAGTATATAGCTACATTCTCTTAATTCATTGAATAGAGGCATCTGCTGTAATACTATTTGCAAATAGAATATCATGTATGCACCTTGTACAACAAAAACCCATGCCAAAAACAATGTGCAATGTATTATTTGTTGAATCTGTTCTACTAATTTGATTTGAAAATATCTCATTAATATTTGTTCTTCTATAAAATAAAAATAAAACTGAAGTAACAGCCTACCAAAAACTCAGCGGATTACAGGGCCTTCAAGTAGGCACAAGGGCCAGGGTTCCATCCCCAGGTGAGCCATGCCAGCCCCGCCCCTGGGGTGCACTGAGATGGCCACTGCGCCTGAGTATGGTGGCCTGCGCTGCAATCCCAGTGCTTGGAGGCTGTACACAGAAGAATCACTACACGTCTGATCTAGTAGGAAAACCCTGCACACTCTGTAGACCCTTCCCCAAAATACAGAAAAAAGTAAATTGAAGTATAGTTAAGATATGTTCATATATTTACTTTGGACAAAATTAAAGTATCTGAAGTCCAGGAACACTGAATATTCAGATTTCAAAGATGCTTCACAGTCTTCACAAGTCAGCAGTTCATGAACATGACATGAAGCAAGGTAACTGGCTCTGTCATAGCTCCTTTGAGCTGGATATTATCACAAAACATGGAAACTGGCACATTTTATCTTCTTTGACACATTTTTCTCCAGCCCATAGTAATCCTCACGCCTTCTTTCTATAAAAATTATTTTTATGAAATAATCTTAAATTAGGTGATGTAAATTTGCATTACTTCTTGGAAGAGTATTTGGAGGGTACATCCTGGAGTTAAAAGTATCCTCTGGGGCTTATAGCTCAGTGCCATAACACCTGCCTGCTAGCATGAGGTTGTGAGTTCAAATGCTGCCACCAGGAATAAAAGTAGCATATATTACTTTTGCAAAGTCATAAGGTAACAGCTTAGTGAGACAGCCTGTGTGTACATCCATGTGCAGAGATGTATATTTTGGGGTGTGCATGTGGGGAATGCAAGCAGGCATCCCTCAGATCTCCACAAGTAGTCATGTACTTCATGTATGAAGTCATTTAATTGTGAACAGAATAAAGTCCATCATGAGCAGAAGAAGCTATGTTCCATTAAATTTGCAGGTTTTTGATGGCATGCTTGGGAAGAGAGTGTGAAAAAGAAGCTGGCAGCTGGTCGAGATCCTCTCTGACCAGAAAGTATCCAACCACGCTTGATTTCCCAGTCCTTAGCTCATCGAATACAATCCTTTCATCATTTTGAGTCCGTAACCTGAAAAATGCTAATGCGGTGTTCAGCAACTGCTGCTCGCTGTCCTGTCCCCTGCCTGTGTTTCTGATTTTGATCTTCAAATACAGACTAAAAATCACAATACACAGCTTGTTGTGAGCTGAGACCCCTGATCACGCACGCACCATGCGTAGAACCACCATCTCAGGCCTGGGGCACAGCATACTAATCTGTGCAAGCAGCTCTGAATAATTTAATGACTATAAAGAAGGTCACTATGTGATTTCCCAGTTAAATTCAGATGTATTCATCCCTTTAAGCTTCAAGGCCAAATTCAGTTTTCTGTTTTTCAGCCTTTGTCTTTAACAGCCATAATTTCCAGAGAAAGAGTCCAAAGAGAGGTAGAAAGATTATTAAAGTGGTTTCAATATAGCTAGTTTAGCAGTTTTTTTCCCCCTTTAGATCCATCTCAGGTCCTCTGAGGTCTTTGCTTTCATTTTCTCAGCCCCAGAGGGAGCAAATGGAAAAGGCCTGGAGCGGCTCAGGAGCAGGTCCAAGAGCCCACGATGGGCATGCATTTGTCCTGCTCGCCTGCGAGGTTTTGCCTCCACCTACGCACTGCGGGGGCGGCGGCGCTCTCTTGATGGGATGAGAGAAAAATCAATATGCATGGCAATCTGGTGTTGTGCCCATGGAAGAAAGATATGCTGTGTGCCCCTCTGAGTCACAAATGAGGGTTGTCACCAGCAACCAGGACACAGCTATGCTAGAGTGCTGCTGAAAGGAGGGGGTGATGCTTGTAAGAGGGCAAGTTTTCCCAATCTCTTTAATCCTCTCTGCAAGTGCTTCAAGAAAGTCTTACTCACTCTGCCCAACAACCTATCCTTTATAATACCTCCATATTCTCAAAGACATGGATTATAGAATGGAAAAGGTCATCATTTGCATGACTGAATCACACAAACAACAGGTTTTTCTACTCTGATTAGTTGGATTAAGGTGGCAGCAATTAAAGATGTTTGCCCAGTAAATGTGAAACATCTTAAAATCTTTACATGTTGAATGATTCTTTACAATGCAGAATTACAAGAATCACCTCCTGAGGTGAAAAAGCAGGAGACAGATCTTCATACGTAGAATGCCATGTAGATGGGAGGAAGAGAAATAATTTTCCTTATCCAGAAGTGCTGGAATTGCTTGTTTTCTTTGGCTTTGTGGTCTTCAGAAGAGTATGTGAAGATTTACTTAAATTCCTATCAAACCAGCATTATTTTTCAAAGAAATCTGCTAAGAGGGTCAGTTTGGGAGATGGAGGTGATAGAGGATGCAAGGCCAGTGCACTGTGTCCCTTAGAGAAGGAGGGAAATGCAAACCCTGTCGTCTGAGGTCTTTGTATTGGCAGCTTTGGTGCTCCATTGACTTCCACTAGCATGACCAGGAAGCCTGTGTCTGTGATTTGTAGAGGGTCAGTCAGCTCAGAACTGTGCAGATAGAACACAGAAACTTTCTGGGAGACTTCTAAGATGGAATTTTTCTACCCTTGAGAAAGTTATTATTTATTCTGGTTAAGAAGGGTATGAAGACCACTCTTTGGAACCCAAAGTATAAATATATTAAAGAGCAAAATAAAAGATAATAGGAAATAGGTAAGAGAGCTTTTCAAAACTGGAAAGGGACCAAGAAATGGAAGGGGGGGGAACAAGGGAGAGAGGAAAGGGTTGTGGAAAGAATTCACATGTGTATGTACATGTACAATTCTCCCTGATGAAGATAATTATTATGAACTACAAACGTGTACTAATAAAACTAAAAATCAATGTAAATTTAGAAAAAAATAGAGTAGGTGTTTGATCAATACAGAAGAAATAACACCTTTGAGACACCTTTGCCTATTCTGTGCTTGCTTCACTTTCATAGTTCTGTGGGTAGGATGTTTTACAGATCTCCTTTTATGTAGGAACCAGTTGACTAAGTGAATCCTACACCCTTGAAAAATACAAGGCAAACCATTCACAAGGGGCAAAATGAGTCTTACAACTTATGATGCATTATCCACACATGTTCAACAAATACTTAATAAATGAACAAAAGCTGTGCAAAGTCCGTACCCCTGCTGTGGAGCCAGCATGGGAGGGAAGGAGACAACAGGGGAAGCATTTCCTCTGCGCAGGAGTACCTTTCGGTATGTGCAGGACTTGGGCAAGGTCCTGGCGCCATTGCTTGAAGCCACAGTGTAGTTTTTATGCCAGTTAACATAAAGCAGGTTGAAGTGCCACGTCACATAACAGGGGACTCTTCCGTGTTTGATGCTTGGATTGCTATTATTATTCTTTATTTATTTATTTTGCGGTACCTGGGATTGTACTCAGGACTCTGCACTTGCAAGGGAAGCACTTACTGCACTGAACTATCTCCCCAGCCCAAATTGCTATCATTGAGCATTGATTTATGATGATATACTCAGAGTTGGCTTCTCTTTATTTTTCCCAATTTTTAATTATGAAACTTTATATATTTAATAAATACGTCGCAAATATATTTGTTTTTAACCATAACATTAAATGTCTCCCTGCCAATCAGTTTAAAAAATAGCATAATTGCAATATTCTTGAATTCACCTTGGCTAAAATATGGACATTTTCCTAAAGACTAATCATAGGAGGGTTATGCTGTATACAATTTTCCTTAGCATGCCATTATGTAGAAAGAATGACAAATAATAAATGTTTTGTTCATACTAAAATAGTGTCAGCTTTCAACTAGGTAGAGTCACTGATCTGAGCAGACAAACTAAATTTGCTCATGTGATAGTGGTGAGATCACAAAATCAGACCTAGCTTTAATTTATTTTGCAGATAAAATAAAGCTGTAATAGTTTTCAGACAAAAGTTTTCCTCAATATTTAATATTCTATATAATTTTGTGTAGGTTGTTCTGTAAATTTCATTCAGACATACAATGCAATATGGAATAAGATTATCTCTTTTATTTCCCAGTAGTGATTTTACCCTTCCACAATTTGAGGAGCTTTCATGTTTATTTTTAATTTTTATTTTTTTTATGTACTTAGTACAGGGCCTACAGGATCTCACTACACAGATCAGACTTGGAGTGATCCTCCTGCTTTTAGCCTCCCAAGCGCTAGGATTATAGGCATGCACCACCACACCCGGTCCCAATCCCCATCTCAGTGCTTGGGGGGCAGGGCCAACATAGCAATCGAGGGATGAAATTCCTGGCCCCTGCATCTGCCTAAGCAGATCAGTTTGATCAGTTGAGCTATCTAGCAGGGCCTTTCATCTTTAAAATATGTAAAAAGAAGGGTGCATTCAATCATTGTAAGAAAGAATCGCTATCAAATTTACTTTCATGATGTTTTAAATTATAATACTGACAAATGTCTGCACTACCTGAATAATTTATTGTTATCCATTTTGTCTGTTTGAAAAGCAAGTAGCATGGAAATGCTGGTAAAAATAAGTGAATTAAATTAATGCTCTGGCACAATGACCTGAAAATGTGGTTAACATTGACAGCAGCAGCTAAAGCTGTGGCTTCAAGTGTCATGTACATCTATTTCAATGTAGCACATATTTGTCAAACAAGTAGTTGTTCAGAAGTTTCTGGCATTGTACAAAGCTCTGGAGACTCAAATATTTAGAGAGCACTTTTTAATTCAAGGCTCATAGCCTTATTATTAATGATATTAATCCCAGTCAAAATATAAGTTGAATGCATGCAAGCTTGTTTTGGTTTGGGGCTATACTAATCATAAATATAATGTACAAAGACAAATCAGTCAGCTTGCTATAGAATATTGAACATCTTTCCAAAAACCAAGAAGCATAAAGTAAAAACTAGGTCCTTATCGATAATCCCATCGTAAATCAGACTCAAAAGTACTCCATCTTCTTTACACACCAGTGCGGACGGTCCTTCCCTACCGTACTTTCTGGCTCCTGCCCCTGCTCCATCTGTCTTACCTCACCCCCACACAGTGAGGGTCAATATTTTGACTGTATCATTGCCAGGAAGAGCGCTTCAAATGCAAAGATATCACACCTCAAACTTCATATCAATCTGTGTCTTTTTAAATCATTTTGGCTAAAACAACAACCTAGTTAGATCTATATATCTGTTCAGTCCATACGTCCATCTGTACGGTCAAAAGTGGATGGAGAAAAACAACAGCCATGCTGACTCATCTCACTTTAACTTCTTTGTCTCAAAAGGGATCTGATTATGTAGACCGACGGCTTTTTTCTATGTCTAGCCCAGGCTCTTTTTCAGATGGCTATTTCTTTTTCCTATTGCAGTCTTTGATTGTTGAATGTTTCCCTCCAGTTCTCATCTCATGACCTAGGTACCTATTTGTCTGGAAAATAGAAGAGAACTTGCACACATCCACAGCCCACAGATACATATTCCTTGCTTCTACTCTGTATCCTTGCTCTTGAATCCTAATCACAGATGAGACACTATATATGCTAGCTAAGTTCAGACCCTGTAATTGGACATGGCAGTACTGTTACCTAAAGCAAAGTGCTTCATGCTCACCAGCCTCATTGCTTTCCCCAGCACCAAATTATTGTCATTTACTAGTAAACACTATGGCAATCTTCTCCCCACCATTTCTTCTGCACATTAACTCATACCTGATATACAAACTACTTTTACTTAGGCTCCTTTTTAACACACAACCATTTCAAGAGAATGTAACTCAGAACATTTTAAGAGAAGAAGTATTGCTTCACCTCTCCACATAAATCACTTCCACACACAAAATGTTTTCACTAACATAAATAATTATTGAGTGAATAAATAAAAAATATGATTCTAATAGTGCTTACCGTGATCCCGGTATATGATAAATAAAATGTACATTCTTTTTAATTAATCCACTTTAATTAATACTTTGAAGAATGGGTTTGAATCATTTTACACAAATTTAGGCTTCACAAAAGAAAGTTAACTTTATTTTTCCAAAACAAGCATGATTTCATGACCTAATTCTAATGCTCAGGATTTTTTCAAAGAGGAGCCTTGATTTCTACACTTTATATAATGAACCATATCACATTAGATTGTGGACATGTCACCTGTCTTATGCAGAATTAAAAAAAAATGTACTCCAGTCTTAGAAGAATGGTTTTAACCTCATCTTGTCACAGCCCGTTCCTCTTGTCCTTTCATAAATTGGAGAACAAGGTCCTAGGGTTCTTTTCCATGGTGACAATTTCCACCTCTATTAGTTTTCTGCTGCTTATGTGACCACTTAACCAAGTGTATGTGGCTCAGGACACTAAAATATATTATTTTACAGTACTGAAGAGTGATGTCTGGTACTGTACACTTCAGAGCTAAGAGCAAGGTGCTATCAAAGTTGAGTTTCTTCTCATATTTTTAGGGGTAAAAAAATCTGTTTTTTGGTCTTTTCCAGGTGATTTAGACTAAGAGAAAGGGCAAAATGGAAGCAGTCTGGGCACAAAATGTATCCGCTCTATCTCAAGTTTTCCTGAACAACCCACTTCATCATCAGCTTAAATCCACAGTTTCTGTTTTTCTCAGAAACTCATTATCTGATCATCTAAGTCATTTAAATTAGGTGCAGGCACTGTTCCTAATATGCTACAATCATACAGCATTACTGTGGTTTGGACTTTCCCATATCCCATGTGATCATATTTGGTCCCATGAGTTATCCAGGATCATCTCCCCACTTAGAGACATTTAATTTATTCCAAACTGCAAATGTTATTTTACCTAATAAAGTAACATATTCATAGGTCTGGGGATTAGAACATGGGCATCAGTGTTCAGGGGGCATTGTTCAGCCAACCATTGAGTTTTCTGGCTCTTGAAGACTCATGCCCATGACCTGGATGGACAAGAGGCTCATACTCAGATCTTTCCTGAGTGATTCTGTATTTGTTTCTCACTCCCACTGATGTGGCTAAGAGGGGATCCATGCATTGCTTATGTCTTCAAAAAGTCTTTGTGTTGAGTGAATAACATGACATTTTGATTAAATGAGGCACTAACAAAAAGCATATCTAGCTATAATGTTGTGCTTTTCCCTTTCTTGACCATTAATCTTTTTGATCATCTTTTAAAATCTGGATTGAATGAGAATTTTCCAAATCACCCACTCCTGCTCTCATTCAGATAAATAGTTACTTCTTCAGTTGTATCTCTTTCTTCTCATATTTTACTTTAAGCAGCAAGCAGAACTCAGGCCACACATTCAACACTTTGCTTGGAAATCTGCTCAGTGAAATATTGAAGTTTGTTGCTTAGAAGTACCCTCAGTTAAATACCTTTAGAATGTAGCGCATTGTTTGGGGAAACCATTTTTCCTTTTATAGCAGCAGCCCCCTTTCCAATCCTAATTTCCTCATCAGCCCTTACCAACAGTACTTTCAATAGTCATAATTCTGTCATCACTTTGTTTGTAATGATTTGGGGATTCCTTAAATTGATGTTGGTTTTTAATATCATGTTTTCAAATTCTTTCTCAGCTCTGTCTTTTATCCTCCATATTTCTACCCAGAAGTTTGTTCAAGCCAGGTTTTGATCTACATGTTACCCCAGGTTATTCCAGTCTCCGTCCATCACCAACTCCAATGCCACATTTTTTGGTGTGTTTTCACAGCATCCCTCTTCTACACAGCACAAACTTCCTGGCTTTGTGTCTTCCAATGCACAGCTCTTCCAAGTTTAATCTGTATTTCACCAACATTTATTCACCTCACCAGAATATGCTGTCAGTTTAGAAATTCATTTTCTGTCTGTATGCAACATCTATGCCATGGTGAGTTTTCTCTGAGTTCTTAAGCTGCAGACTCAGACTAACTAACAAGGATAGACGTTGGCTTATGGAGCACTTCCTTGTGCTGCCTAGCAATGTTCTTGACCCCAAGGCACCTTCTCTCCACTTAACTCTCATGGCATTCATAGTCATTGTTGATGGAGGGCTTTGTAAGGGCTATGGTTAGGGAGTTATTTGTGGTGGCATTTTATACTAGGAGGCATATTTTACAAGATTGAATGGCACCTCTATAAAGAAAAAAATCAAAGAAATTTTTTATAAACAACTGATTATCAGGAGTAGCACAGGGTAGTGATCCCAGTACTTTGGGATGCTGAGGCAGGGAGATCACAAGTTATAGTCTAATCAGGGATATTTACAGATTTGGTGAGATTCTGACTCAAAATAAAAAAGGGCTCGAGTTGTAGCTTATGACAAAACCACTGGATTCAGTGTAGGAAAACACAAAAATCAATCATAATATTACAAAGGATTTATATGGTTTATCATAGCGTAAATAAGAAAAATAGCAATGTATTATTCATTCTCATATATGTAGCATGGGTGATGCACTATGTTGGGGTTTAGAGGACTAATGAACAGATTAGGTTCGCTTCCCTCAGGAAGCCTATAGTCTCTTTGGGGAACTATAACATTTGTTTCTGGAAATATTATAATATGCCTGGAAAACACTATGGCAGAATTATGGGCTCACAACCAGTGTACATTGCAGCCGCACTGGATGTCGGCTGGCAACATGGGCAGCTCAGCATTATTTGCCTTCATCAGATTCAATTGTGAATATTAAGGAAACACCAACAGTTCTAATGAGCCATTCCACCAGGTCAACAAAAATGGGCCAGCAGATGGGACTTATTTGTCATGCCACATTGTCATTAATGAACTGGGGGCAGAGTGGGAGGGATCAGAGCTTGGAAAACACAGTCAATAAAAAAAGGAGTAATTTAGGAATAGTAAAATCCAGTAAACAAAATCCACTCAAATGACATAAAATGAACTGTAGACTAAACACATATGCAAGATGTCCTAAATTTTGCAACAGGGTAAAACTATGTAGAAAAGAACACACGATGTTCGCAAATTTGATAAGGCTCAGTATGTGGGATACTGTAACATTCTCAGTGATTTTGACACCTCTGAAGAACAAGAAAATGCTTGTTTACAGAGAAGCCCTGGCCAAGATGTATGGATCTGCTTTCAATTCCACTTCTACTACTGATTTGTTGTTCTATGTAAATTACTTAGAAGTCATTATGACTCAATGTCTTTTTTTTTTCTTACAAGTATTCAGTAAGAGAATATGTGTGACATGCAGAGAAACTAAGAGGAATCAAGACACTAAACCTGTTCTCAAGGTGTTTACATTTGGGAAAATGTGATAGATCTGGAAATACAGATCAGCTCTCTAGAGCACCAGTAAAAGATAGTGTGTCTAAAGAAGGTACGTAAAGACTGCTGGAAGCATGCTGAATCTAGTTACACCATCAGCTAGCAGAAGCAGGGGTCTTGAATTCTAATAAAAACAAAAAATGCTGCTGGAGATTTTAGCACATTATCAAATATATTATAATTCTCTTACAACACTAGCGTGTCTGAAGCCTGTCCCAGTCCCTTTCTTCCCAGGATCCTTCTGCATTTTATTAAACCATGTCTCAGGGAGGTCTTGAGAATTTCTGAGAAAGAGCAGATCTATCTTTTTTCCTTGTTCAGATTACTTCCTTGCTTGCACATGCACATCACCCTCCCTAGTGTTCTTATTTGCTGGTCTCCCCTTGCGGCAACACCTAAGATTCTATCTGGCTCTGCACAGTGCTGGTATCCCTGGTGGCTCTACTGTAGGCAAAATGAACACAATACAAACCCTGAAAGGAACATTCCCAAGTCTGGGTCCAGGTGGACTCTAGATTCCCCAGCAGACCATATATTTCAGTGGTTCAGAGTCCACTTACACTCATTTGTAGCTCAGTTGGAAAGATAATCTACTCTGTCCAACAACTAGGGGAATATTTAAGCATTGTTTGACTCACTTTTTTTCCTGTATTTTAGGGAAGGGTCTACAGGGTGTTCAGGGTCTCACTACTAGATTGAACTCAGAGTGATCCACCTGTTCAGAGCCTCCCAGGAGCTGGGATTACAGGCGTGCACCACTGCCCAGGCTCAGTTGCTGTCTCTGTGCACCCCAGGAGTGTGACTGGCTCAGAATGACTCCCTTATTTGGAATCATATTACTGTTCATCAAGGTGAAGTCCCAGTGAATGGAGTGTCTTCTGGGATCCATTATTTGGTAAGCACATGGCTGTTGGTACCATAGATTTTGTTGTAAGCCTTCAGTATTGTGAGTTTTCTGCATATCTAGGAATGTCCAGCGAGTCATGCCTTCACTTTGTTTATCCACTTTATACCACAGAAGTTGTATTATATTTTGAGTCTGAGATAGGGCAATTGTAGGTTTTTGTCATCAGGAAGAAAGGAGTAACTGGTGACCCCAAGAAAATATGAACAATGTTTGTTAATATCTCAATAAGAAAATGAGAATAGTATTGTCTCCTCTGTCATTTCTGAGAAAATTAAACTCAATAATTAAATAGAATTTTGGCTAAGTATCTAGAATCCAGGAATATTATCATAGTTGATGAAATTTTTAAAAAAACCCTAAAATTAGAAAAAAATTAGTTTTTTTGGAGGCTTGAATTGTGGCTATGTAATTTTATGAAAATATTCATATCTAAAATCTTAATTCTTACCAATGTTTAGGTAGCTAAAAGCGTGAACTAGCAGAGACTTGAAATCTGATAATCAGAGTTTGGCACATGGGTGTATGCAGGTGGATACAGTGGTTTCCACCTTACCTACTTTTGCTAATCTAGGGATTCAATGTAGACTCAAAGTGCAACTTGGGAAGCTTTAACTTTCTGAACCTGTCACCAAAATTGAACTCTTCTGAGACCCTACGACAGCTTAGCAATTAAGCATTCAATTGTGTAGCCTTTACATTCCTAATGCCTAGCTATGGCTCTGACTTGGTTCCCTGGCACTTTTATTATGTGGGGTTGTGTTTAAGGACATACATGTTTCTTTGACATTACGTATACTGTGTGCTTCACTTAAATTAATTTATTGAGAAACAGCAGTGAGGCAGTTTCAAAACCGATTAGTAAGACAGTTTCAATAATTAATACATTGCATATTGTTATCTTAGTGCTTATTCATAGTACAAGATGCAGACATGATAGTCTGTCCAAAACAGTACTAGAAGAAATATTTCATCTCATTGAATTAAGAGAAAGTAGCTGTATATCTATTTTATCTATTTTTAATATACAGGTACAAAATGGTCTTTCATTTGAATCCCCTTATTTTTTGTTTAGTTTCATCAGAGATGGCTATTCCCTTGTCATTTAAATGTTGTAGGTGCATGAATTCAACAAAATAATCCAAAATAGTGCAGTAGTCCATAATGGTGGGTTTTCTGTAGGACTGGCAATGTCAGAAGTTGTTGACTTGAGCCTTTGTAGCTCAGCATTAATATGGCTTTGCTTTTTATACCTCATTTTTATACTTTTCTGCTGGATGATTAAGACCAAGACAAAGCAAGACCTGTATAACAAGAAATGTAAATTTTGTATCTGACAATGTTAGTGAAATCCCCTCAGCATTCACCCTGAAACCCTGTACCACAGATTGTAGATGCTTTGTCACTGTCAACCACATGGATGAGTCATGGTTATTGCTTGACCAATTTGTTCTCTGTGAAAGCCTGAGAGAATGTTTTCTCTCCATGTGGCTCTCCTTATGCATGCTCTACATCATTGATCATTTTACTCTGTGTCCTCTAATCTCCTTGACCAGTAAATTTGGGACATCACTGAGTTACAGGATGTTACAGTACAGGTTCTCCTATGTCCTGAGTAGTAAAATAAAGCAGACCCACATGTGTAAATATCGTATAGTCTCCCTAGTGTAAGAATTCAAAAGAAGAAATAAAAACAGAAAGGTATAATACTGTGTGCTTGAAGAAGTGTGGTCTAAGTCAAATTTTGTAAAGAGTTTCACATGTTTGAGTAACACCCACCTGATGAATCACATTGGAAAAAAAAGTATTTGCCATAAAAACATGTGACTCTGAGTACTTTATTAAAATAAAGCAAACAAAAGGAAAGTAAATGTCTTACAAAACATCCTCTTGGAGGAGGAAATCAAATAACTCTAAAAGATGGCTTTATTTTCTCTCATTTTTATAAGAGAGATGGCAGACAGGAAGCACAAACAAGAGGATGACAGAAACAATTATGCTAACAGGAATTTAGGCAATGAGAAAACATAACGTGCCAAAACTGTATGTATACAATCATGGATTCCTTAGGTTCACTGAAAAAGAAATACGGGCTGAATTTGGAATATTAAAAGCACTTAGATGCTTTTAAAATTCTAGGCAAAAGACTAACTGACAAATGCCATCAATTCTAGTCCACCCCACTGAACTCATGCCTTGCTTTAATCAGCCTTTTAGGGTTTTTCAAGAAATAAGTTAATGAGGTTGAGATGAGTGTGTGAGTGTCCAAGCACAGACATTTTACAATTCATGGAACTGGTGGAAATTCAGAGTGAAGTAGCTGATAGTTTGGTGCAGTATTTTTTAAAAATTAATCACTCATTTTATCTCATTTTTTAGTCTTGTGTTGGAAAGGAAATGTCTTCTGTGAGGAATTTACAAGATTAAAGAAAAATACTGACCTTGTCATGTATTCATGTATATCATGTTTTGTGTAATCTTTTTTGTTTTCTTTCTTTCTTTTTTTTTGTGGAACTGGGGATTGAACTCAGGCCCTTGCATTTGCAAGGCAAGCACTTATTCTACTGAGATATTTCCCTGGCCCCTTTTGTGTAATATTATCTTGTCAAGTAATTATGATTCTAACTGTCCAAGAAGAATTATGATTTGGGGATTAATTTAATATAAATTAAATTAATTACACAAATACATAAACGCATGCATGCAACACACACTCACACTTTCCCAATTCTTTCTAGGGCTCTCCGTGTACAAAAAAGCCATTATACAGATAAAGCAAGTTTGGATTACATGCTTCTACATAGTTTTCATTGTGAAAAAGCTTCAAAACAAGGCAAATTAGTGCATTTCTGTTACTTGCCAAACTCTGCACATGTGCTTTCTTGTAAGTCTTCCCAAATCTCGACAGCTTCCTCTCTCATTGAATGAGATAACTCCACACAGCTCATAAGGCTGTTGGCATAAAGAGAACCTCATGTTTGCTGTTGTAGTACAGGCTCCATGTCTATAGAAATCTCCCTTTATTCTTGGTTAAGCGTTGGACTGAAAAGCCAGCTACTTTGTCTAGCTTCTCTACTTTGTGGCCAGGTGGGCTTCAGCCTCTATATTTCAATTTACTCATTGCATAAGATATAGAGATTAAATGATTTATTACCAAATGCATTGTTAGATATTATTTAGGAGAGTCCTGTATAACTTTATGCCATTGATCTAGCTATAATAGCAATTGGCACAGTCTCTTGACCATTGGATCCATCATTAGTTTTATATTCTCTAATTTTGAATTTTATAAAATATTATAGTAAACAGGCCTGCAATGCAAAGTGAGGGTACACTGTCATATTGCAAGGTGTCTATCATGTGCAAGGGCAGGAAATTGCACATTTAATTATGAAGGAACATTCAAGACTGCTATTCAATTTTTAAAAGATCCATTATCTTCAGATGGCTTATTTATTTGTTTTGTTTTCTGAGACAGGATCACAGTATGTCATTCAGGATGGCCCTGAATTCAATAGGTTCCCAGGCAGGCCTCAAAGTCAAGGTGATTCCCCTGCTTCAGCCCCTTGATTGCTTGAATTACAGCCACCTTATCTGGGCAAATGGCTTAGTTTTTTAATCATTCAAACTATATTTTGATTCAGAATTCATTTTCAGTCATTTTAAATGTAGGCTACGTGCATATCAGAACATTAATAACAATAATAATAATAATGCAAATATATATGGTGATGGAGAAGGACAGTCCAAACCCCTTGGGTTTCCTGAGGTTCCCACCAACCTGCTAGTGAGGTAAGCACTAAAGTCCCAGGCAGCCAATGTCCATCTCTGAAAAACTCTTCCAAACACACTAGTTCTGTCTTCTGATTCTGGTCTTGAGAACTGAGTCTTCAAAAAATCCAAAGATGGCAGCAAAAAGAGAAGGTGAACTATAACTTGGAAATAGTATGAGGCCATTACATTAATAACTTAAATACTAGAGGGTTTTAAGGACTACACGTCACAATTGGTGATCTTTCAGTTTGTGACTCAGTTCTGTATGTGAAGGGGGAGCGCTTTGTAGCTTTATATCAAGTTAAAATTTCATGTAAATTACTGGAGTTCAGTTTTGTCTTTTTTTTTTTTTAATCTGTTGTATTTTTAACCTAGTTTATGCACTTACTCTCCTTTCTTTTTTTTATACAGATGTGCAAATATTTAAGACTGACACCACTGTATTTCCTAGTATTCTTCCTCATTTCTTTTCTATCAGAGCCAATTTTCTTAAAAGAAATTTCCCTCCAACTGAAACACTCTTCTCAAAGATCCTATCAATTTATTAAGAAATCCACTATCAATTATTTACTTTTGGTGCGCGCCCGCCATGCGACCCAAGCGGGAGGCAGAGGTCCGCCGGGGCGGGGTACGAGGCTGTTAGTTTAGGCTTGTGGGAAGGGGTGGTGGGAGGGGCATTGAATGACAGGTTTTTAATCCTGTGGTTAACATTCGTTAAAGTGGAATTTGGAAACTGCACAGTTGAAAATAGTATTTTCAGTTCTGCCTTGTCATTTGTTCATGTTTTAGCTTATTTTTTCCTGTACTTTAAGAAAGTATTACTGGTGTTGTATTTTGTGCCACGTTTTCACATAGCTTTATTATTTTCTTCACATAGCTTTAAATATAAGCACTTTCCATGCTGTGATACTCTTCATAATCATAATTTTTAACATCCCACAAGTCCATACAAAGTAGTTTATGTACTCATTCGTTACTTAGAGTGGGTAAAAAGCAAGGGTGAGGGTATCAGATAAACCTAAGTTGCAGGCTTAGGGAATACAGAATCACCTGCAAGGAAACACCAACGAAGCATTGACTCTTTCCTAATCTTCCTGAAGAGTTAGATGATACATACTTAGCACATAGTCAACTATGAGTTAACTCTCACTTTTATTACAAATTTTTCATTAAACTGTGATATGATGAGCACCAAAAAAAATTATTTACTTTTGCTCTACTCAGCTTTCATTTATATATTTAACAAATACTTGTCAACACTATGTCATGCATTTTACTAATCACTGGGAATAAATGAAATTGACCAATGGAAAAGGCATGAATTTTTGCATATGTGAAGGCTGTGAGCTGGGTGGAGTGGCCAAATAAATGTGAACATGTATTTTAAATAAGATGCACATATCCTTCATGGGGGGTCATGTTTGAACCAAAAGTTCAAAGATTCCAGGGAAACTGCAGCACGACTTGAAAAGACTACTTCCATGAAAGGAGTAGGACACAGCACTCTTCTTCCCGGAGGAGGCAGGCATATTTGAATAATTGTCAGAGCAGCACTTTTGGGGACATTTGTCTTTCTGGTCTTTTAAAGGCCTGGTAACAGGTGGCTCAGTTATGCAGCTTTGTGCAGGTTCCTGGTCACTCATTACTTCTAACACCTGTTTTCTGCATGGGGTTTTCTTTCCACCTTGCAGGCATACAAAGAAGTAAACCATAAATGGTTTGCAATGAGTTTAAAGCTTGTAAAGACTCAATTGTTTGAAACTAAGAAATCCATAGGAGGTAACTATGTTAAGCCAAAAAAAAAATATGCAAGTCAAACATTGAGTCCTGCACTTATACCAGCAAATGTCCATCCCGCCACTGGTGCAGAGCAGGCATCCCTGCTCATAGTCTGTGTCATTCTAAAGCCTAACTGCTCGAGGTGAGGCCTTCTGGAATCCCAGTCTCTACTCTAGACTCACCAAGTAGCTCAAATGCACAGCAGACCTTGACACTCCAGGGGATTTGGATTAAGAGTACATGGGCACTGAACCCTGGGCCTACTTCTTATCCATGTGCTCAAAATTTTAGGCCTTTTATGACTACTATTTTATTCTCAAGATGTATACTTACCATGTTTTTTATTTATTAATTGATACTGTGAACTGAACTCAGAACCTTGCGCTTGCCAGGCAGTGCTGCTGCGCTACACTCCTGGCCCTACTCTGCTTTGTAAATCACTGATTTAAAAGTCTTTTAAAGAGTTTTTCTCAGTAGTACAAATAGGGGATAAGAAAGGTGCTGACTGTCATGTGATTTCTTAAAAATATTAAAAAATAATACGCAGATATATGTAAGTAGTGAGGAAGATTTAGTGGAGAGAGACCTGGGGACAGAGAAGAGAACAGTGAAGAACCAGGGGAGTAAAGAGAACCATGCTGAGATGTGTGTCAGTATCCCTTCCTGGTGATCAGTGCATCTGTCATTTAGAGCAAATGTGTGCTAATAAAAAATTAAAGAAAAAATAGCTATTAGCAATGCTGTAGAGTGGTTTCCAGCATATACACAATACACTATAAATTTTTCTTATTTGCCAAACCATAAAAGATTAACTATCAAGTTGATGAACTTAAGAGGGCTTGGGTAAGGTTAGAAGAAAATGAATAGTATCTTTCATTGTTTCCACTGTGGAATAAGCTGCTGGGAGATGTGTACTGTGACGAACACAGACATTTTCTTTTTTTCCCAAGGTTGGCTCCAACTCCCTTCCAGGGAACTTTTATCAGATGGATTCACGTCACTCCATTCCCTGTACTTAATAAAGCCAGACAATTGCTTAAGGGAGTCAGATCAAACAAGAGCCCAGTATTTCCTCTATTTATTTTGCTCTCCCTCCTGCAGAGGGAGAGCAAGGCCAAGGTGACTAGAAGCACAATCTCTGCACTTTTCTTAAATTATGAGTGCAGCAAAGTCACATCATATCAGAGGGGGGGGTCCTGGGCACCAGTTACATCTCCAAGGATGTCTCCAACTTTGTGTTATAATGCATTGTGCAACAGAGCCTGTTAATACACTGTATTAAATGATCAACATAGCAGTCTAATTTAATTAAAAATCATTCATGGAGAGCCCACTGGTCTAGGAACTCGGGTCCAGAGGAAATAAAGATGAACAAGCCCAGGTGCTCTTGTTTTAGGGACTGGGAGTTCAGGCATTGAGTATGTAAATTAAAAATGCCCAGCTCAAAAATTAAAGACATATTTAGAAATGGAAACTGGCTACTAAAATCCAACATAGCCCAATCCTTCTTGTGCTACTGCCTCCAACATGATCGAGACATATGCTTGTTAAAAAAGATTCTGAGACAGATATTCACCTGATTTTCAAACTTGGATTTTGAAGCACTCCTCTTATGTTGGCTTGGCTCTTATGCTAGCACACCCCCATTCACCCCAAGACTTTTCAAGTACATCGAGCATGCTCACACTTGTTTCCAGGTTATTATATGTGCTGCTGAAGTGAGCACTAGCGTCTGTCCCTTACCCTGGTCTCTTCTCTGTTTGGTAACTCTCTAAATACTCCTCACAATCAGTTTGCATAGCACCTTCGATTGTGATAATAAAATTCCTTGGTAGATTTAGGCTTCCGTTGCTTTTTAGTCTATACTAGTTTTCCCATCACTGGGACTTGATGTTGACATACATGAAACACAAGTGAAAGCAGGAAAAGTTTAATTGACTCATAATTTGAGGGGATTACATCATGGCATCCTGGCTCCAGGGTAGAAACATCATGGTAAGAGGAGGTACCAAAGGAATGCTTAGCTCATATGACTTGGAAGCAGAACCAGAGTGCCAGAGGAGAAGGGGTGAAGGAGCAGATATAGACCCCAAGGCCAAGCATCACGACCACTCAGACACAGCCCGAGAGTACTTCTCCAAGCCCTGGAAAGATCCCAAAGCTAAAGTTCAAGTTCACTCCACTGTCTTTGTCGTACTGCTCTTTATTTATATATACTTCTATTCCCTTGACATTTTGATACTTTACAAAATATCAAACTGTAGCTATTTATTTCCCAAATTTTTTGTCCATTGAAAATTCCTTATACTGATTCCCATTCACTGTCATAATCAAAACCCAAAGCAGGTTGAACTTATGTAAGCATGGAAATCACTCTAAGTAATCACAGCACAAAGGAAACAGGACTATTTTATTTGAGTCTCACAGTGACATAACGTGATTATATACAAAAGGCTCTATTTATCAAAATCTACTTTGGTTTACCAAGATTTGTTTTTGATGCCTTTCTTAGACTTCATAGGAAAAGGAATACAGGGAATGGCTTCTTGATTAGCCTTCTAAACCATGCTGAATTTTTTTCAAATTAATGAGCCCACTCAACACTGACTGTATTTTTTTGACATGTAGTAATTTCCAGAAAACAAGACTGACCATAATCCAACAGGCACAGCATGATTTGCAGTCTTCCCTTTTGTAAATGTTTTAGATTTGTGATGAGAAACTGACTCAACACATTCCTCCTGAATAAATGGAGTTGTCAACCTAAACAAGATCATGCAGCATTTAAAAAACAAACCCAGTGACTATAGTATTGAAATTACTTACTCACTAATTCTGAATATAAGGGCTGGCCAAATAGTTCAGCAGCTTAAAGTGCCTGCTTAAAGGGCCAGCCAAATAGTTCAGCGGATCAAAGTACCTGCAAGCAGGCACAGGGGCTGGGGTTCGATCCCAGGCCTGCTATGCTGGTCCCACGCCTGGAGTGCACTGAAATGGCGATTTAGACTAGGCTGGGTAGTGTGCACCTGTAATCCCAGCACTTGGGAGGCTGTAAACAGAAGAATCACTACAAGTCAAATCTACTACTGAGACCCTGAACACACTGTAAACCCTTCCCTAAAATATAATAAATACATAAGTAAATAAATAAAAATAAAGCACCTGCTTAGGCAGATGCAGTGGCTGGAGTTTGATCCCCCGCATGCTGTGTCAGCCCCACCACTGGGTCTTGCTGAGATGGAGACAGAGACTGGGCATACACCTGTAATCCCAGTTTTATGGGAGGCTGAACACAGGCGGATCACTACTAATCTGATCTATGTAGTGAGACTCTGCAGTCCCTTACTGAAAAAAAAGCACCCAAAAACTCACTCTCAATACAAAGAAATGACAATTGCTGACAAGCTATTAATTTAAATATTTAGATGTTGCCTGATATGTATTCTTTCATCAAGATCATTCTTTCATCAAAATATAGAATGCTAATCATGATTTATCACTTTTACACTAGTACACAAAATAAATTTACATACTAGTGGAACTGTGTATAAGAATCATACTAAGAGAGACACAACTTAGAAAATAATTATAACTGCTACAATGGAAAGCAAATCAAGTTCAGAGGACAGAGAGTGTTGGTGAACTGTGTGATCAGACGGCATTGCGGAGCCTGTACCACAGATAACCAGAGTAACAGGAAAGCAAAGGAGGAGCAAAAGCCCTGAGCAGAAGTCAGCTTGTTGTAGGTGCCCAGGAAGGGCTTTCTCACTGACTGAGTGATTAAAAGGAAGCCCCAGGGAAGGGTGGCCTGCAGGACACAACAGAGTTCATCCAGTATCCCACTTTAGATTCTTTTCTGAGTGAAAAATCACTGGAGAACTTTCCTTAGTGGAGGAGCAACATGATGTGGCTTGTGTAAATCACCATCTGTGTGTAACAGGCAGCACAGTGGTGATTCGAGCCTTAGGGGTTAGCTTAGGGGAGTCCACAAAATGTGCTGAAGTTGGACATTGTGTGCACACACGCCTGTGAAGTAGGAAAGTTTACATTTGTTTTCCTAGATGACAAAATTCATTTCTAACATCAGCTTCTCAAGAATAGGGTCAAGCAAAGTCAGGGAGAAATGATGATTCCAGTAGAGAAAAGAGCAAGAGCGACTAGAGAGTGAGAGCAAGAGCGACTAGAGAGTGAGAGCAAGAGCGACTAGAGAGCGAGAGCGAGAGCGAGAGCAACACGACTAGAGTTGGGCCCAGGATTATTAGGATACAATTGATTTACACTCACCTTGATAAATTTATTCATTTATCTCCTAAAATGGATTTAGTTTAAATACATTTAACTTTAAGGTCTGAACAATGTTGAGTGACTACAGGGAAGTATGAACTTCTATGTCATAATCTAATAACTCTATATAAAGTTGCTTATGTAGAAACCACATTTTTATGAAGATCATTGCCTGCAGGTAAGTATGCTTTGTAGATAAAAGGAGGCTTAGTACTGTGCCTAAATGCAAAAGCATGGAAATCACACTCCTATATCTTCACATCACTGCTTCTGAAACTGACTAGGTTGGCAACTTTTGATAAGTCATTAACAAAATGTTAATGACTTTACTTCTTCATTTGAAATAAGGATACTTGGGCTGGCCAAATAGCTCAGCCAATTAAATGCCTGCAAGCAGGCGCAAGGACCAGGGTTCCATCCCTGGACCTGCCATGCCAGGACCCTGCCCCTGGGCAGCACCAAGACAGCAATTGAGACTGGGCGTGGTGGTGCATGCCTGTAATCCCAGCACTTGGGAGACTGTAAACAGGCAGATCACTATGAGTGTGATCTAGTAGTGAGACCCTGAGCACCCTGTAGACCTGTCCTGAAATACTAAATAAATACATAAATAAATAAAAAATAGCGATACTAGTTTGACCCACAATGATTTTATGAGAATGAACAAAGGTAATTCATGCAAACTGTTATTAATAATGTCATCATACAGTGAGCACTCAACAATGTCTAGCATTTTATTTTTTTTTTGCTATCTATTAGGATTACATAGATGGGTAAATTTCCTCTAAAGCAAGAGAATGAACGATGAAGAGAAACTTACTACAAATATCACAATTAATCTCATTCTCTTAGTTTAAAGAAGTGATGGTTTTTATACGATATTCAGTTTAAATTACTTGCTGGAGATAATTTCTGTTATTGCTGTCTGTGCATATGCTGATATTTAGGGTAGGCAGAGACATTTAAGGAAAAAAAAATAAATTGGTTTGAAAATCTGAGTAATTTCTTAAGACCTGGAAAGTGTACAGCTAATTCTCACCTACATTTCTTGCTACTGCACATTAGATCTAGATTATTAGGGATGTTTCAAGTATATTTGACTCAATTGGAGCATTTTTAGGCAAACATTCATTAATCGATGTTCACAACAGATTTCTACTTTCAGCTAAATATGAACTTGCAATCAAGGTCTGTTCTGTGATTTCAGGTCCATACTCTGATTGTGAGCATATATTATGATATTCTTTGTATATACTTAATGATTTCTTATCTAGTAAAAGATGACTTAAGCATAATGATTGCAAGAGAAAGCTCATCTCATTCTTGTTTGCTGGAATAATGTGTGTTTGGAACATTCCTACCAAATTAGCTCCTTGAGTTTATAAAACTGAAGAAAATTTTATTTGCTAAAGCACTTCAGAGGGTGTTCACGGGGTCACTGACATTATTATGAATGTTTACTATATTTTAAACACATTCAATTAAGCACTTTTGGGAAACTTCTGGAAACAAACAAGATACAGGTAGAGATAGAGGTAGAGGTAGAGATATAGTTAAGGTAGAGGTAGACATAGTGACATGAGAGATGGAAATGGCCAGTTTTGAGCATCAGTTTGTGTTTTCCCTTTATTATAGCACAGCGGCATGCGATGCTTCTCCATGAGATACCCGAACAGAAGAGCCCTGTCGCCAAGAGATCCACTTTCTGAGCTGTCACCTGTAAGATACACAGTGGCCTGGTGCTTGGGAGCTGTCCACTGAGGAGACATTGTTTTCAAAATGGGTCACTAACTTCCATTTGTTGAATACTTCCCTTTTCTGGATACTTTAGATTCACTGATACATAATAAGAAAATTTTCTAAATTAATTTGTCTTATCAACACTTTCAGATGAGGAGGAGATGAAAGCACTCAGGGACAAATTCCCAAATCCCAAGAACTACAATTAGAATGTAGTTTGTGTGATGTTATATTCTCCTGACTAATACAATGCACTGTCTTTTATAGCAGGAAAGTGAGAAGTGAAAGTTCCATGTATCAGAAGGTTGGTGTTGACCTTTAAATTTGAAGCTGAAGTGAAATTTATTGCAAGTGACTGATTCTACACAAGCTGACCTTTTACACCATACAGCCATGGGAAAGTAGTACAGACAATTTTCCAAGAAATAGTAATCTTATTTCCTCGCAGAGATTTACTTTGGCAAAAAGAAAAAAGACAGAGATGAAGGCCGCTCTTTTCTGGGAAGCCTAGAGGTGCTTTGCATGTAGCCCTTCTGCCTGTGGATAACTATGGTGCGGCTGCACTAGTGGAGTGGAAGGATTTCAGTTAACATTTATGTTTTGAGGCCAGTGCATTTTTCTAAGTGTGCAGAGATGAACACTTTGGAAAATGAAAACGAAAGAAATATTTTCTGAATATCAGATGCAATCAGAAAACCCTTTAAGACTCCATAGAAATAAACAAAATTAAAAATTAATTGAATGCTTATTTCAGAGGAATGAAAGTAGGCATGGTGGGATGCAGAGACTCATCGTGCTGTAACATGAGCCATGGCTTGGCAAGCAACAAAAGCTAGAGTACATAATGTTACTATAGCAAATGATTTGTTTTGTGAGACTCAAACAGACCTCCAATGGTGTGGCCCTTTTTTCAAACTACACTGCCAAAATGATGATGCCATATTAAAATATGCTATGTGTGTGTGGCTCTTTAATCTCATGAACCTTGCTGCTGTCAGTAATGGGGCTTTTGAATGGTGGCTGGATCGTGGTAGCACACCCTCCTAAGTGGACTCTTCATAAAGAGGTCAGCAGCTAAGTGTGCTGTCAGGCGAACGAATCTGTTGGGAGAGGGGTCCTTGGGAGCACAGCCTGGCAGGTGCCTGTCTCTCACCACTTTCTCCTTTCTCTCTCTGCTAATGGGTCATCAGCACATGAGCAGTCTTCTTCTGCAAATCCTTTCATCCAACACTCCTTCTGTGGAGCCAGCTGACCACAGACTAACTCCTAAAAACTGTGAGCAAAAATAAAATTCTCCTCCTTGAAATTGTGAGATTGGTTATTTTGTCCCAGTAACAAGGAAGGAAATTAAGACATATTGTGGCTAATAGCTTTTAAAAGATGGTGAAATGTTTTAGGTATCCTCATAGCAGACATTCATGATTATGTTAGTATGTATCTTTTCACAACATTATTTACACTTAGAATCTACTGGGCTGAAGGTAAAATAGGAATGAAACAGCAAAAGTATGAGTTCTGTAAGTTTGTAGCTATGAGTTCACTGGGATGTAAGGCAACACTAGCAGGGACTGAAAAATGGTAGCAGAAACATATTGAAAGGGCATGATTTAATAACTTAGAAGTAATATTTAAAGAGGAAAAAAGGCACTTACAAGGCAACTCCATCTGCAGAGTTTGGTAGAATGAGGAAAGGTGGGCATTCCATCGGTGAAATGGATACTGAGGTCATGCATCTAGAGAAGTAGCACGACAAAACAGACAGAAAGATGCTACTTTTTCACGTCAAGCATGGACATGGCAAGTATGAATCAAAGAAGAACAACTGAATTGAAGACACTAACTCAGAGATATAGATAGATACAGATATATAGATGTAGATATACTGGGCGTAGAGCTGGTATCATGCCATCATCTTTTATCTTAACAGTTATTTTTTTATCACTTCAAATACCCCTGAAAAGCTTGGGGTCATCATCATGTCGTAGGAGCATGAGCTTGACGTTATTTCACCTCTTTGATACTTCAGCTATGTGTTTGGCCCTGTACAGGAATCATCTGACTGAATTATAGTACATTTATAAAGCAAAATCCAGAGTTTGAATGTGTAAATGAAGAAATGATTAACAAAATATCATTAGCTATAACAGATAATCATGTATAATAATTACTTTGGGAATTGGTAAAAATATAAAATGAAATTACAATAGTGTGGTATACTTACCTGGTAGGGGAGATACCATGATCACGAAATTACAATAGTGTTTAGCAGTTAATGCACTCACTATTAGCCCCATCTCAAAACTATGTAAGACTTAGAATACATTTAGGAAGAAAGCAAAAAGCTCAATTGAAGATAAATCTTTTAAAAAACGTAAAAAGAGGTAGACAGGAAGTGAAGTTTACAAATGTTAAATGGATTTCAAGTTAATTTTAATAACAATACAAATACCTAAGTCTTTAGTGTGTGCCTGCTCTAAAATAGGAAAGTATGTTAAAGGCTATGAGACGCAAATTATTACTTTGCTTTTCATAGGGACTCAGTATTATTTTTTTATTTTGCTCTGACTGCTCTATAATATTTTATTTTTAAATTAATGTTATTGTATCAGAAATATTCCACTAAAATCAAACATAGGACATTTTAATATGATGACTCAGCATTTATGTGACTCAGCAATTCATGAATAAACAGCGACATAAGTAAGTCAGCGGGAAAACAATGTGCAGAGCACAAAACCTCTTCCTAGCAGATTTTCCTGGAGTGTTGCTCTTAAGATCTCAAAGATACTTGGGCATATGTAGTCACAGGCAAAACTATTTCAACTTAGGCCTGTGCTGCTGTGCTATTATTGCGTACTAATGTGCAAAAAGTACACTTTTAAAAAATATGTTGCCACTCTTCATGAGCATTTAAGTCTTAAGTGAAAAATAAAGTGAAGGAACCTCTGTCCTCTTTCCCCATGAAAAAAGGCAACACAGCTATCTACCTAGGCTTGCAGGTGATGGGTGGAGCAAAATAAACTAAAACTAAGAGGGGTTTAACCATTGTTTTTTTTTTTCCAAACTGACAGCAGATTTGTCTTCATTTTTAACAATGATCTGGGCAACTTTTGTTATAATAGAATCTAGCTTTATACCTGTGAACTGGTCCCTCAACAGTATCTATAAAATCTTAAATGACTGTAATTTAATTGAAAATCTAGTAGATAAGCTGTATCTCTCTTTCTGTTGGAGAATTTTAGAATTAAAATGTTAACCCAGACATTAATAAGATCATTGTTTACATGTTGCTAATGGGCCAGAAACTCTTTCTAAAATTTTTCATATAATTTTTGCCTTTAAATGTCAGAACATTATGAAGTAACTACTATTTTAATTTTCTACATTTTAGAGGAAGAAACTAAGGTTCAGGGCATTTGAGAATATTTCCCTTACAGGTGGTAAGCCAGTGAAATCCTGTTATGCCTTACCACTAACTGTACTTACAAGATCTGATTCCTGATTCTTGAGATAAGGCACACTGCAATAAATGGGATTGGTCACTTCAGAGCCCCAGATAATTTAATTCAGTGATGTCTAATATGGCCTGATATATTTATTGGTCACTTTGTCCTGTTTCAGTTTCAGGATCATCCACTTTACCACCTTTGTTGCTGTGCTGTCTATGATTTTTTTCTTAAAGTCTTGCTGGAAAAATGAAGAGCTTTGTTTCTACATTTTGAGTAGAAGCAAATGTGCAGTATTTACAGAACATGCCCTGCTCTGCTCCAGACTTCCATCAAGAACTGTCTGATGCAGAGATCTTACATTCCTTTAATTTGCAATCTTTAGTTTGACAGCATGAACATATCTTTATGGATTAACCTCTAAGCCCTAGGAGACACATAGTGATTCAGAGTCTAGGCTTACTGGACCACAATGCCAACAATTTATTTCCCCAGAAGAGTTAGAAGGTAGACAATCTGGAAATATAGACAGGGTGCTTATTAGTGAGCTCTTGAGTGTGTCTTCCAAAATATTTCTTTTCACCTGCTAAAGGCTAAAAGCTGAAGGAGAAACAGCCTGGGACTTTCCCGAGAGAACCCATTTAACAGGACATGTTTGCCTGCCTCCTACAGAATAGTACATTTAGGTTATGTATCATGGTATCACTATAGAGACATTGAAAACTTAAAGTACCTATGTTGGATAAAATAAATGACTTCAGAGTAATCACCCTGCTATCCATCATCCTTACAGTCATCTAATAGCAACTCTAAAAATTTCTTGACAATAAAGGCCGAGAAGAGAAACACAATGTGAAAGGGAAACCTGGAACAAAATACTCATTGTACTGTGTTTTCTCCATATTCAATCACAAATGCTATGCTCAACCATGGTTCCTAATTTTTTTAAGCTTCTTAGCAGAAACTAAATCTGCGCATCTCATTTGGCATGTGCATTTCTAGATAAAAGAGGGTAAGGAAGCTGATCTTTAAAGAATTTTTTAATCTTTCACTAAAAAATGGCATTCTTTGTTGCCCTTTATGAGGTGAATAAGAACGGCTTTTTATATGTTAGGCACACAGTTTCTTTGATGGAGAATTATCCTGTGGCACGAAAGATGAAAGCACATAATGCTTGAAAATAATAAGTAATAACAGTGTCCTGCATAAGAATAATGGATTCACTCTTTTCTGGCCCCACTAATCCAATGACAAAAACTCAGAGCACAAAAAAGAGTGAAATTCCTCTTCATTGTCCAGTTTGAACAATCCTGGAAAGACTGTAATTTATAGGAGCAGATATCATCAAAGGTGAGCTAAGCAATTGTAGAAGAGCCATAAAAGAGCCTTCTCTTTAATCTTCAAAGTAGCAGAACCTCACCAGGAAGTGGAGCAACACGTTAAAGTGGTATACTCTTAACCCACAGAGCAGGTCCTAAGAATAAGCATTTCTACCATTTATTGAGAGCTTAGTAGATGACAGGCATTTTGCTATTCATTTTAAGTGATCTCAGAAAATGTGCCTCATTGATACTATTACAATCCTATTGAAGACGTTGTGGCAGAGACAGGTTGATGTGTCCAAGGTCATATGGTTAACCTACTGTATAAATAAGTGATTACATTCAAAGATTGCCTGTTTCCAACATCTGTGCATGTAATTTCTATGATTCTTTCCCTTCTCTCTGTAGCGACAAAGAGTTTTAATCTGCCTGATAATCAATTTAATTAGTCTCACACTCAGGACCAGGATTCTCTTTGCAGCATCCAAAACATATTTGTACTCATCCAAGTTCTTTATAAGCATTTGTAGTGAAGAGGTTGGAGTGAAAGAAACATAAGAAAAACAAAACAAAACAAGCACATAAAAATTGCTGCTTCCCCTTTATAGAAAATAATTCTAACAAGAGTTCAGAAGATGAATATCATTATACCTATTTTATAAATGAGAAAATTGAGGCCCAGAATGGAGGAGTAACTAATTTTTTTTTATTAATTCTTTTTCTTTTTGTGGCTGGCTCAGCCCACGCTGGGGGTAGGGCTGGCATGACACGTGGTGCGGGGAATCAAGTCATGATCCTTTAGTTTGCCTAGGCTTGCCTCAGCAGGCTCTTCAGTCTGCTGAGCTATCTTGCCAGCCCCATAGAGTAACTAATTTTAATGCACCCTATACATAGGTAATTGGGTTGGATGGACCATCTCATTCCAAAACTCAGATTCTTCCCTTTGCACCAGCTTACTCATCTCTGGAGAGGCACTGATGACTCCACATTAACCCTTCATAGGTAAGGATGAGCCCAGAAACACAAACTCCTCATAGACATATTTTTCCTTTCCTTTCCTTTCCTTTCCTTTCCTTTCCTTTCCTTTCCTTTCCTTTCCTTTCCTTTCCTTTCCTTTCCTTTCCTTTCCTTGCCTTGCCTTGCCTTGCCTTGCCTTGCCTTGCCTTGCCTTGCCTTGCCTTGCCTTGCCTTTCCTTTCCTTTCCTTTCCTTTCCTTTCCTTTCCTTTCCTTTCCTTTCCTTTCCTTTCCTTTCCTTTCCTTTCCTTTCCTTTCCTTTCCTTTTCATTTTTGAAGGGATAACAGTTGACCTGTGAATACTACAGTGTTGATTCTTTCTCTAAATATGTGTACAGTAGGCTTTCTTATAGTGAACCCTTTTACATTAGACCCATTATATTAATTACAGAAAGCACATGTACTAGCATGATGATCCTCCACCTTCTTCCATGGAAAGGAACACAGAATTAGTCTAAGCTGTCTTTAAAGTGACAATCTTTGAAATATCTTCATACAGAAATATCATATTTATGTACTACCTAAGTGCTTTCTTCGGTCTTTCTTCCTTAATTTCTTATACATTTCCTTTCTGCTTTCTTAAATTTTGTGTAATACCAGAGCTTGTTTTTCTTACATTTTTTAATTACAAGTGACCATGTCATCATCTCAACTGCAAATCTATCAGTGCTATCAGCTGCCATGCAGCTGAATAACTCAGTGCACTCTTTTATAATTATCTTCAAGCTTCATGCTTGTTTTAATTATGTCAGAGGGAAAAATCATTATTACGTGATGGAAGGGAGGAAGAGGAGGTGAATAATTCCACTTTCATTCTGGCTATAGTCAGTTAACACTCTATCTTCCAAACTAGGAAATGGGCATAATGCAAACAAATAAACTTATTCTTAAAAGTAGAGATATGGAAGAGATCCTATTGAGGAGATACAAATTACTGACTTGCCTACTTTCTTTGATTCAACCATTTTTAACTCTCATATAGATATGCATGTAGTTTACCTTACAAATGATACAGGAGAGACAACTTATATAAGTTTTTCATACACAGATTTTGGCCACAAATATCATTTATGAATTTTTAATATTATTTACTTCAAATCATTATCTTTAGGTAATAATATGCCAGGATTTTCAATGCTGAAATATGTGGCCTAGGGTTTAAATGCAAAGCTTAAAGAGGAGTTGGTTGTGAACATGTTTTGAATTCAACAGTATCGATGAAGTAAGCACGTTGCTTTGAAGGAAATATCGCAAAGACACTCTTATGTGTATTTCTCATTTAGTAAAAGGGATACTATGCATACTATCACATAAATGTTTCTCAAGTCTATCACTGAGTTGTTTAACACTATTTTTCAGTTTTTAATAGGTTGGGCTTATCCTACATGCTCTATACCTATATTTATTAAACCAAATAAGAAACCTTGAATGTAAGCATGCCTTCTACTCTTCCAAGGACATCTCCTACCTATGGCTACAGCACAGCCTTAAGTATTAGAATGAATTATTTTCATGTAAGTAGTTTCATTCTCACATAAGGTTCCTTCTTAAAAACCTAGCATGCTTGTGTACACAGGGCCAAAATCACCAGGAGGGATACAATTAAGAGCAAAATTAAGGCTTAAAAATCAATAGTGAGGGAGCTTAGGTTTAGCTTACTGGCATAGCTCTGCTTGTCAAGTGTGAGGTCATGAATTCAATTTAAGGTACACACAACAAATTAATAACTAATAAATTACCATTCACTTAAGTGTTAACTACTGTATGATAATGGGAGGTGGCAAAGAACAACAGACTCTGTTCTCTGAAAGACTGTACTCATTTAGGGGAGATGAAACAATAACTGAAAAAAATTATAATTAATTGCTATTCTGTGAGAGAATCCCAATTCTGTATAACTCCAAAGCAGAGGAAAGTCTACAAGAGTTGAAGTAGTTGTACATGATCTTTATGAAAAAATAGACCTCTGCTGGGTGTTGGAGGGTGAGCAGTGTGTAGTTACAAATAAAGAGAAAGCATTTTGATTTCTGAGTTGAAAAGAAAGAGAACTACTGATCTGAGACCTGCAAATAACAACCTGTGTGCTAATTAATGAAAAGAAACAAACCCTATGGGTGTGGAAGGCTTCAGATTCAGGTAAAGTTTTAAATGAGGCTGTAAAACAAGGGCAGATTTAATTGAGCTCTTGCATTTGGAGATGTGCTGAGTGACCAAGAATTAATAAGTCTACTGCAGGAGAGTCTTGAGGACTAGGATGTGGGACAACGAATTTGCTGTTCAACTTAGGACAAAGCTCAGGAGACTAGAGAGAAGGGGAGCAGGAGGAATTGAGGGGAAAAAAAAGGAACCTGAGAAAAAAGGAAGCTAGAGGGGCACTGATAACATCCTTTTGGCTAGGGCACAGCTGAGAAAATGCTACAGATAACTTTTTCAAACTATTAAAATTTAAAGTTTAGTGATTTAAAAAGAAAAAAACAAAGCAAAACAAAACAGAAAACAACACCCATAAAGGACTTGGGGATCTAACACACTTGGAGATATTTAATAATTTTAGCTTCGATCTCTCCATTTTGTCTTCTCTTTTGTTGTCATTGACTCGTTCTTAATGTCTGAAATAATTTCACAAAGTTGAGAGGCTATAAATGCATATACAACATATGTATGTCACAACATTTTGACACTAGCTTTCACTAATTCTCAAAATTCTATTTTAATACTGAAGTGAAAAATATCTCAATTTAAAAAAAATCAGTTGTTTGAATTTTCAAAGTGTCTCTCAGTAGTAGTTCTTTGTTATTCAGAAAATAAAAAATAACCATGCAGCTTTTAGCAACTTTGTACAACTTTTAAAAATAGAAGTAAATTTTAGAATTTTTTAAAAGCTAAAAATAACATTGGTGTTACTTTTTCTTCCTTTTATTATTAATGAGGTGTTTATCACTACTTTGAAGTTTTTTTTTAATAGGTTGGCTTTATCCTGTTTGCTCTATGCCTGTTTTTTAAATTTAAAAAAGGACATAAAAATAAATCTGAAGTTTTCCTATAAAATAGGGTAAAACAAATACAAATGGATTAAGACAGCTGTCCTTTATTGCCACTCTCTATGTTTGGAAAGGAAAGATCATGCTTTCTTTGGAGAATAACATTCATTGTTTTCAAGCAGAAGTAGAAAATAAGTGAGTTTTTGTGTAAAACAAAAATGTGTTAGGTGGGTTGAAATAGGAAGACAAGCCTTTCACTAATTTCAATAAATATAGGATTCATTGTTCCAATACTTCTTATGCATGGAAAATCAATCAGATTTTCTAAGAAGACACCTATTAGCTCTTAGATTAACATGTAAAGATCAATAAGTGTTTTTATAAAAGCTCTAGCCTTGAAAGCTTTTTTAAAAAAATCACAAATGAAACAAATCCCTTTCAAAGTTTCTCTGGGATATTTTACATTAGTTTGAAGTATATTACTGCTTTCTATGCTGACGAAAAATACAGAAGCAATATCATATCCTGATACAAGTCATGACATGTACATATCTGAGTATTATAATGTCATAGTTCCTAAAAATAGGAAATGAGGGGAGATAGCTCAGTAGAAAAAGTGCTTGCTTGGCAAGCTCAAGAGCCTGAGTTCAATCCCTGGTTCCACCAAAAAAAAAAAAAAAAAAAGGAAATGACATGCCACACTTAGAATTGTAGCTGATATAGAAATCACAGTGGAATTTCAGTTTGAGAAACACTGTACGGCTTTTCTTTGCTATACAAAATTAGAAGTAGAATAGCAACACAGTCCACAGCTGCCTTCTGCTGTGACCATCTCCTAATCTGGGCCGTAGCAGTTACTGAGGACAGCTTCCCATTATGTCCACTTAAAAAGTAATAGCACATGTACACACATATATACGTGTACGTACATTTCCACAAGTAAAAAATAGGTCTGTATTTTTATATTCAACTGTGGCAAACACTGAGAAAGTAGTACTAAAAGAAATGATGGTTTCATGGAGTAAGTGAAAAGTCCTGTAGAAAAATTGCTTTAAACATTTCACACGATTGTTAAACCTGATACATCTTGGAAAGTCTTTTATGAGCATAGTTAGAGTCTAAAACTTTGCTTATTTCCAAGACATTTGATGTTCCCTCCATTTGTTACTCCTTTTTCTTCCTCCTTTTATTTTTTTCTATTTTTTACTTTTCTGACAGTTCACACTCTTTTCACTAGAGCTCTCAGTGGTATTCTTGCAGAAGATACATAATTAAGATTATTAATTTAAGGATTTGTAGTTCTAATGAAGATTTGTTTTGGTTGCTGGTTTTATTTAATCTTTACATTTATTTCACTAAGGAGGATTGATGGTACTGACCATGAACAGATCATATGGCTACAATATAGTTATTTCAAATGCTCATTCAATGTACTAAATTAGTAACAATGCCTAGCTAGCAAAAATGAGACCCTCCCAAACATTGTTCAAATGCGGTTTTTTTTTTTATATAGAGAAATAAAAACTTAGGCAGAATACTAGGACATTCATTGGCGATCTGGTTAAATAGCTTTTCTGTGTTCAGCTGAAGAACTCTAGAATACAAACCCACTGAACTGTGAGGGGAACAGTACCATTCTTCTGTAGTGGGAATTGTGAAGAGCAGCTCCAGTCATTCTTCCTAATAATCCGAGTTTCCTATTCTTTATGCACGGTCTGGTTATGCTCCCTTCCACGGGAAGTAACAAGTTTCTTTCTCCTCCAAGGTGCACTTGCCAGTATCAGCCAGTCCTCCAGAAACGCTACATCTGCCCACACACTCACGCTCTGCAATCATTTCCCTGTACTCCTGCCCTGAGTGTCTTCCAGTGAGCTCTGTACAACCTGTCCAGCACTCTTGAGTGTAATCATAGTTATGTAGGCCAAGTCTGAACGAGAGAGAAACACTTATTTCATAGTTATAATCAATATAGAGAACTAAGATGAAACTCTTAGGACTCCAAAACTCCTCTGAAAAACAATAACAGTGTTTTTGAAAATGTTTTAAAGTCTGTAACATCGAGATAATTGCCCCTGATTTTTACTTTGCTTTAATGTGAAGCAGTATTTTTTTTTTTTTTGGCTGGCTCAGGCTGCCTAAGAGCGAGTCTGGTGAGGCAATGGAGCTGGGGATTGAACCACAGTTCCCTATGCCTGACTGGGTTTGCCCAAGCAGGCACTTAAACAACTGAGCTAATCCACAAGCCCCCTTTTGCTTTATTGTGAAAACCAAGACAAGATGAGGTGATCCTTTGAGGAATACCAAGGGACTGTCCTTATTTTTGTATTCAGTAAGCATAATCTTTGAAATTTGTTCTCCCATACAATACATAGTAAGGTACTCCCAAGAATATTAGAAAATCAATTCAGAGTAGCACTAGATAAGCAAGCACAGTAAGGGAATTCTCAAGACCCTCATTTAGCTACTGCTTTCTTTTGATGAACATTATGCTCAGTTCTGAAACCTGAAGCGCAGAAGCCTCTCCTTGGAATTTATTAGTATGTCTTAGACAATCCAACAAAATTGTGCCCATTTAAAAAATCATACTGTCCTGCCCAAGCCATTATTATTTATGCAGTGTATCTGCTGCAATTGTTGCATGTGTATATAAGGAGCAATAAAATAATCAAATAGTGACAGCCATTGTCACGTAAGGAGTGTGAGGGAAAGAAACCCATAGGAAGTGGCCTTGGGCAGGATCTAAGAGTGGAGACTTTGAAGCGAGAAGACTTTGTTTGAACTCTTCTCTCAACATTCTTGGAAGCTTTACAAAATCACTTTACAAGGTCTGGAGCAGTTGGCATGCTTCGATACCTTCTTAACAAAACAAGGAATGTGAATATACATTTGTTAAAAGCAAGAGAAATATCCAAACAAATGAAAGTATTTACTAAGAGAAAGAAGGGACAGAAAATATTTGTTTTATAGTTTGATTTTAGAGCCCTGTAAATATTTTGTATAGTTATGAAACAAATTTAAATTTTATAAATCCCCAAATGAACAAAGTTGCACTATAAGCATATAGAAATGATCTATTTCTAATCTGAAATTTAAAATGTAATTTAACACATAGCTCCCAATGGAACTATACCAAAATACTAATCCATATAAATTTAACAATAAAATATAGATGAACATTTTAATATCACTAAGAAACAATCTTTTCTGTGAAAAAAAGAGAAAAGAAAAAAATATAAAAGCAAAGAAATGAGTAAAAGACCTGTAATCCTACATTTGTATTATAAATATCAAATGAACTCATGATGTTTTCTACTTCTGGAACAGGGAGAATATAATTAATGCATTAGAAAATATAAATTATAAGTGTCATATCTGTTATAACTCCTGAAAACAATAACGAATAAAAATATAAGCTTCAAGGGTCACATTTGAGGGATTTTAGGAAAACTATTTGTTATTTTTAAAACTTCCCAATGAGGAGAAGCAATCACACATCTGTCCTACTTTCACTATACAAGCTATACTAGCAACGAGAGAAAGTTTGTTTGTTTGTTTGTGTCTATGGGAGTTGTTTGTTTATTTTGGAAGGGAGCAGAAATTCACCTAGAATTTGCTATATACCTCAGGCTGGTCTGGCATTCACAATTCTCTTATGTGCCTCATGTTCAGCAAGAGATATCTCTTTGAAGAAAAATTAGAGAGAGGGAGGGAGAGGGAAAGAGGCAGGGGGATATGGAGAGAGGGAGAGAGAGAAGGAGGAAGGTAGAGAAGAAAAGAAAAGAAAAGGAAAAGAAAAAAAAAGAACAGCACCATTTTGTAAACTTTAGATTCAGGCAGTGATTATAGTGGTTAAAAAATGATTGCTATCATGAATAGAATTGTATCTCTGTACTCTCAATTCATCTGTAGAAATTCCAGCTCCTACTACCTCAGAATGTGATCTTATTAAGAATAGTCTTTAAAGACATAATCGGATTACAGTCAAATCCTTAGGGTGGGCTCTGATCAATTATAACTGAGGTCCTGTCAAAAGAAGAGATTTGTGCTGTTTAAGCCAACAGTTTATTTTATCGTGGCACACTTAGAAAACTAATACAATTATATTACATTGAATGGGTTTACTATAATGGATACATCAAGCAATTAGTATTTGAATCTATCAATTATTATATAAGTAGCAGCTATCCAGGTATCTGTGTCTCTTGATAGAGGTGAACTATAGCACTTACCAATAAGCCTTGTAAAACATAATAGCAACAACTGCACAGTAATCTAGATGTGATCATGTCTCAGTGTGGGAAGTAGATGGACATATTTATAAGAAGGACATACATCATTTCATTACAAATAATTCATATGATACTAAGTAGAAATGTAATCTTAGAGTAAATGATATTTTGACAACACCTGTCAAATCTAACGTATGTATCCTTGACCTTCATAAAAAGCAAATACTAAATTATGAGATGGAGAAAGTTACCTTAATTCCTGTCGAATTTGTTTACTAATATACAGAACTTATAGTGCAGTAAATATTAAATATGATAATGTAGGTAGAGCATTAAATATAGTGCTAAAATGCAGTAGAATTTCAATTACTTATTTAATTCTATTTTACTTTTGGTCCTGGGGATCAAACTCACGACCTTGAGCTTGCCAGGTGGGCACTTATGCCATCTTCCCATCACTCAATTACTTACTAATGTGAGGATTGGTTAAGCTCCTTGACACATTGTTATTGATATTTCTTCAAATGACGCAGTATGTGCATATTTACAATATGCATATATAACCCTAAGTGCCCACTCACATGCTGAGACTTGATGTGAGCCAGAATTGGGTTTACCACCCAACTACCCTTCCTCCTGTGACTCCCAAAGTCTGCCTGGCACAGTGCTCTCTGTGGTGAATGAAGGAAGAAACATGAACACTGTGAAGGAAGCACTGGCAGAAACACAAAGGAAGAAGGGTGGTCCCCAGTAGGCTAGATGCTTTACTAAATGTCTTTACAGAATTAAGTCATTACATGCTTGCCATTTTTAGGGAAAGATAAATATAGTCTTTGGCCCTCACTGGGCTAGGCCTTGCAGAGAATCAGAGTATGCAACCAGCTGGATCATGCTTGCATAAGTGGCAGAGAACATCTGGTCATTAATAGCAGTAATTGCTCTTTGGTTAAAATCCACCATTTAGATATGTTGCAGCTGGCAGATACTGTGAGTCAGGTGACTCCACCAGGTCATATTAATTTCATTTTTATAAACATTTATTGGGCATCTATTTGGTTTAGGAGAATACAAAGGTTGAAATAGAGTTCATATTTTGAACAAATACATAATCTTGTTTACATAAAAGGAAAATAATTAAGATAAAAAGAGTTAAAATATTATGAGAGCTGCAAATTTCCTGGCTTTTTATGAGCTTAAATTGCAATTATTTTATCGAATAAAATAGGCTGTTCAGCAAGTTTGGAAGACTGGAAGATTTTTTGAATAAAATATAATTTGAGTGAGATTTTTTTCAAGAAAAAGGAAGGTAAGAGGAAGTGCTACAATGGAAAGATGCTGGAGTATATTTGATAGTGCTGTAGGATTTCCAAATAAATTATAGGTTGTCTCATTGAATTTCAGAGAAACACCAAATAACTTTTGTAATATTTAGGATATATTTAAGTTTGAAATTCTTTAAATATATTCAGATAAGTAAATATAAGGCACAAGATAGAAGATCAAGACTGACGAGGTAGCTCAGTGGTCTGAAGCACCTGCTTAGGCAAGAGCAAGGACCTCAGCTTGATCCAGAGTACCACATGCCTCACCCTCAGGGCAGGCTGAGCCAACCACAGAAAAGATAAAAGGAAAAAAATTTAAAATAATTCTATGGGGTCTTTTTATTATGTTTTTATTTGTAATTCTTTTGGAGATAGGGTTCCACTAGGTAGTTTTGGCTGTACTTGGACTTACTACGCGGCCCAGGCTGGCCTCAAAGTTGCCCAATCCTCCTTCTTTCCTTCAAGTACTAGGAGTACAGTGGGCAACACTTGACTGGAGCTTTATTTTCAAGTGTGATCTGAAGTGCTGTGTAAGAACTAGATAGTAGTGATAAGAAAGAAAAACTTGAGGACAATTAACCAGCCAGTGACAGTAAAAATACTAATTTAGATGGAAGAAGTGGTTTAGAATTTAGAGAAGACAGTTGAGTTAAAGCAGATAAAAGCAACGGATTTGGTCTCAGGATGAAAGAGACGTGGAGTCAAGGACACCTTAGAGTTTATGCCTATTGACTGGGACAATGGTGTTTTGTTATTATCTGGAGAAGAAGGAAAGTCCAATTTTGGGTAAAATAAGTTATTTGAAATACAAGAGTTGTGTCAGAAGCTGACAGAAACCCCGAGGCGGATGATCAGTATACAATTTTTTTTTTTTTTTGTCTTTTTGAGACAGGGTCTCACTATGTAGTTCAGGCTGGCCTTAAGCTCACTTTGTAGCTCAAGCTGGTCTCGAACTCACAACAATCCTCCTGCCTCAGCCTCCCGAGTGCTGGGATTACAGGCCTGTGCCACCATGCCCGGCTGATCAGTATACAATTACAAAATTTTTTTCTGAAATTCAGTGATTTGGAATTTTAGGTACTGGTGCGAAGTTCAATCATCAGATTAACCCTGGGGAAATCCCGCAGCTCTGCTGACCATGGAACAGCAGAAGGAACAAGAGCAACAGTGGATTAAAGCACCTGCCTAGGCAGATTCAGGGGCCAGGAGTTCAATCCCTGATGCTGCCTTGCTGGCTCTGTCCCCTGGGGTGCACTGAGACAGCGATTGAGACTGGGTATGGTGGTGTGCACCTACAATCCCAGCATTTGGGAAGCTGTAAGCAGGAGGATCACTACAAGTCTGAGCTACGCAGTGAGACCCTATACATCCTGTACACCCTATGGTAAAAATAAAAATAAAAATAAAAAAAAGGAATAAGACCAATGCAGTCACTGCAGTGGGTATTGGAAGCTTTGAGGTAAGGGCCAGTGATGTTCTTCAGAGATGTCTAGAACATTAATGTGAGTCAATGATGGTTTGGGTAATTTTGGAGCCATTTTAAGCAGGTGACATCGGTGGGAAAGCTGCTGTTGGAGACTGAAGAATAAATGGATGGTGACAGAGTAGAGGAAGACAAAGCTGTGAGCACACAGGAGCTCAAGGTGAAAGCCAAGGAAATGAATTGAAAGGGAGAAAATATACAGAGTTAATCTAATAAAGGAGAACATAGTCTGATGAGCTTGTGCAGCAGTAAGAATCAGTATAAATATGGAATAATTAGCCTTAGAAACAAAAGAAACATTTACCTCTGAGTTAAATAAAAGACAGGAAGAAAAGAGGGGGCTTTAAGATTTGCTGTGTCGTCTTGAGGGAGCTGATGTTGCTTAGTCTTCAATTTTTAAGGAAAGGAAGGACGTCGTGGGCTTCGAGCTGAGCGGAGAGAGTATTCAGGAGACTGGGGCACCTCACAGCACAGCACCGGCTTCAAAAGAGGAAATCACACCGCTTGCAGCGTTACCCCCTGATGCGATGAATTTTGCCACAGCTGAGGCGGCCTCAAAAGCAGAGCAGGCAGGAAATGGAGTTTCTCCCTCTGGGTGCATACCTGTTGCACAGTAATGTGGTTGCTCAGAGAGGGATCTGTCACCTTCAAGACCCCATTTTTATTTTACACTGTGCATGGTTCGATATAACGTGTTGGATGTAAAAGCTGATTTGATATGGCTAACAAAAACAGAAAATGTTGAGCTCTAATCATATGATTTATAAACATTAAGTTGTAAAAGTACATGTTAGAATGTAGAATAATTGATTTAGCTTAATAATATCATCTTATGATTATGAAATGGCTGGTCAAAGAGAATTTAGGTTGCGTTCAGAAAATATCTTTGATCTTGACTTTGCCAAAAATTGCTCATTAATCTATGGTCTCCGCCACAATGACTCATAACTGGACTTATGGCAAAGGATAAGGACATCATGTTCATTCTCTTGATAAGTCATTCTCCTAAAAGAAGCACTAACAGCTATAAAAATGCCAATAAATAAAATGTTATATGATAGGGATTTTCTACAATGTATACTTAGGAGATACTCTTTCAAAGGCTCTCACTTTACTGTTGGTGGAACAAAATATTCAAATCCCATAACTTAAAAAGAGATTTAGTTTGTCTCACAGTTCTAGAATTTTAGCACGTGTTTGGCAGCAAGAAATACAGCAAGGTGGAAAGAAAGCTGCTCATGCCATGATAGCCAGGAAACAGGGCAAATGGAGGAGACGAGGACAGTAATATACCTGTCTGGGTTATAATCCCAGTAAAATATGTTTACAGGCCAAGCTCTACCTCCTAACAGCACAATAGCTATTCACTTATCAGTAGATTAAGCCTCCGCTAAGCGTAGGGCTCCCGTGATCCAATCAGCTTTCCTAAGCCCCATCTCTGAACAGGAGGCTTTTGGGGCTGTTCCAGATCTAAATGAGAAGATGCTCTTAAAAGAAAAGCAAAAATTTTCAGTTTGCAACTAGGAAAAGTTACAACAGATGAATTAAAATAAAATGCTTTCATATACAGGATGACAAAGTGAATGGAATTTAGGTTTAGAAGGAGGTTTGTCTAATTTTACCCAACTCCTTCCTTGAAGGTAGGGGCTGAAGTCTAAAAAGACAAAAATAGTTGACTGCAGTACAACCTTACGTAGGCCACAACTTCCATGGCCCTGAGATCCAAGGCCTTTCCACTCTGCCACAGTGAAAACTTTCCATCAAGCTCCAGAAAAATTATTCCCAGAGCCACAGTAAAAATGAGTGTACACACTAGGTATTTAATGAGTGTTTTCTTAATTGGACAACCGTATCTCACTGCTGTGAATTAGGGAACAATCCTCAAAGTACAGCTTTTCCAATCCCTAGTAAAGGCTGTATATGGCACAATTAATTTAGAAAATTATAATTTAGGTTTAGAATGCTATTTACTATTAATTATTTCATGAGATTTTCTCAAAAAGGAATTATGGGCTATTAATCTCTAATTGCACCCAAGAAAACCAAGGCTTAGAAAATTTGCATACTTTGTCCAAAGTGAAGCACTCTGGAAATTGTAATGTTCAAGTCCAACCTGGACTTCTGATTCCATAGGCCACACTTTTTCTGCTATAATTTAGGGTCTTTCTGTGATTGCTACAACTTCTGGGGAAAGAAAACCAAACCCATGAAGAAGGAGATCATGGAAAGACAGGAAGAGTGCAAGGAGACATCAGAGCTGATGTGAAATACGTGCAGAGGACACTGGTGTCGCAAAGAGGTCAGAGTTGAGATGACTTTCTGCTTATTCTGATTTTGTGTTTCTGATTGGATGATCATCTTCTGTTTTCTGGCTACAAGTTGAAGATCTAGCTGGCTCTCAAGAGGAGAAAGCAATAGTGTATAAATTCTTGGAAGAGGTGTTGACTTCTATGTGTATTTGAAAGGAAACAGAGTGGGGAAAGCACAGGTATGGGCACTGGACACTAGCTCTGTCGTTACTTTATTGTACTCTTAGAAAGGGCCTCTACTCTTTTTGTTTCAGTTTTCTAGATTTTGACACAAAGCAATTTTCAAATGCATGATTCTCTTATGTTTTTCCTTTGTGCCATTCCCACGGGTAGACGTTGTCAGCAATTTGGAAACTGACTGAAGAGAAACGTATGAACAGACACTTTGACCACCATTCATGCAAGAAGTGTAATTGTCCTTTGTTGAACAGAAAAGCTTTTATGTATTCTATATTCTTGAATAATCAGTATCCTTATACATATAGTAGTGATTTGCTTATTAAACTATTCTATGAGCCATAGAATTATGTTTCCAGTATACATATTGATAGGTGTTGGAAAGATAAAATAATAGTTTCCTTCCAGTGAATGAGCTATCCCTAATATCCAACACCGACCTCAGATTAGTAGGTTTTACCTCTAGTCACTATCAATAGACTCAAAGGAATTGTTACTTGATGTCACTGTGTTTCCAAGATACTTTTAGCTCAGAGATTTTTGGGGAGTTTTGGAGTTGAAAGCTTTTGAAATACTGAAAATATATAAAAATTTAAGGTTCATTTTGTCAAGATCAACTGATGCCGCATCACTATCTAAATGAAGATCAAAGTTATCAAGTAAACTATCAACCAGATTAAGATTGAGGGTGCTATCTCAGTGTACTTTTCATACCCATTTTATTTGGAGATATTGGGGAACTTACAGACATTACATATTGTAGAATTTTGATCTGTAAGTAGAGCTTTGTCTCAGTGATTGAAGTACATGGGAGGATTTTAGAGAGCTTAGTAATATGGATATGCATATAGCTTTCATCTGTCTCTCAAACCAATCACAAAGGTGTCACCGAAGGTTAAAAACCCACCAATCTATATATCGTAGAATATGTTTATATATTTCTTTTATAAAACTGGAAGCTGATTTTGAAACACAGATTGGAAATTTTAATAAGCCCTTAACCATAAGTAGATTAATAATAGACCTCCAGAAATATATAATGTCTCCTTTTTGACAGTTTTTCTCCTAATTATTAAACAAAACAGAAAAAAGTACTATGGTATAAAACATTGCTGAGTATAAATTAAAGATAAATAATTCATGCTCATATATTGGAAGACTAGATAACTTTATGATTTCAATTCTTAACAACTGATTTATAAATTCAGTAATCTTAATTATAACCCCAGAAGCCTTTTTTTCTTGTACAGGTTAGAAGTTAATTCTAAAAGACATAAGGAGTGCAAAAGACCTTGAATATCTAAACAAATTTTGCAAAATAAATGCAAAGTTAGAAGACTTACACTCCTTGGCTTCCTGACCAAGACTGAGAAACTAGAATTACGGTGCAGTTACCCTACCTAACAACAACTAATAGAACAACGGAGAGGAATAGAATTCTTGAAATCAATCTGTATGGATACCACCAAAGCACCAACATAATCCAATGACAAAGGAAAAGTGCAATAAATGACACACAGACAACTAGATAGTTGTGGGGAAAAAACAAACATCTACATATCACAAAAATCAATTTAATGTGCACCTAATTCTAAATATGAAAGCTACAATATAAAAATATAAAATTTAAAAGATAAAAACACTGTGAATCTTCTCCAAGTTGATATGAATTATTTTCTCATTTCTTGTAAGTAACTACACTCATCAGAACACACTTCATGCCATTCTGGGTGGCTCTGAGGAAAACAAGCAATTAAGTAGGAGGGCCATAACTTCTAGGACAAGCTACATAGGAATTCTGTCTGATAAGGACAAATTTTCTTGCTACTTTATAATTGGATGATCAGGACAAATGCAGATACACTGAGTTTAAATGATTGCAAAAGAGAGTTTCTAATTCTCAATACAGGATATTATGCAGGTGAGAGCATTTCATACTTACTTCTTTCCCCTCCGCCCACTTCAAAAAGTAGGAATTGAAACAACAGCAACAAAATTAGAACACACAATATGAAGCGATTTACCGGAGTCCATAGAGAACCGTTCCATCTGGATGCAGTCGGATCATTCGATTTTTCACGGTGACCCCATGCACAAACGACTTCTTGTCATTCAGAAAGTAGGTGTCTGGTACCCAGAGTTGGTCAGCCACTCTGTTGTCTAAGGTGAGGTTTAGTGGAATTCCAGAATAAGAAAGCCTTTTGTCTTTCCAAGACTGCTGGAAATACATGGTAAGTGTGTAGTCCTATGAAATAAAGAAAGCAGAGAAAAAATTTTAGTATCATTATCTAAGGTCCTTGGTTAAGAACTCGATCACATGTAATATTATCCATCCCTAGAGAGCCACCCTCCTGATGTCTCTGAGCAATATATGTATTTGAATATATTAAAATTTGTACCTTCAGATATAGGAAAATGAATAGGCAGCAATGCTTGAGCATATGTAAAGCATTTTCACTAATACAAAGCAAAGGCATGAAATTCAACTTTAAGGTTGGAAACTAGGATAATGATATAGAAAAAGTCATAAAGAGATTGATGCTTAAAACATTCACTTCGGAAATTATTCATAATAGTTTTGTTTTGGGGAGGCACATTTGATAATTAATAGTAAAGTAGGTGCATGTAAAGGAGGCTATTTTTCAACATCAAATGCTTTTTGAATGAATACTCTTATGTTCAACTCAGAAACATTGTCAGTTGCCATTATCTGGGTCAGTTCCATGAATTACAATGTGTCTTTAGGTTCTAAACAATATAAACAGTACATTTTAGGTGGAGAGGTTTATTTAGTTTCAAGAATGACTTCAAAGAGAAATTTTCAATAATTCATGTAAGTCATTCCTGCTTTGTTTAGGAATCGGCTGAAATTCAGAATTAGATCCATACTTCAAAGGGTTTTCTCATCATCTGCGGAAGTTTACACCCAGGACATGCTGCTGAGCTTTTCATTCTAACCAGGTTATTCCTAGCAGTGAGCCACAGAAAAATTTGGGTTCAATAAATGAGTCAAGTTAGAGCAAAGAGATAACAGTTATCATCTCAGTGCTTTAATTGTCTGTTTCCAGAGAACTCTATTAATTCAAAGTATAACTATTAATTGAAAGAAAATAAATTAGTAGCAATAAAAACATAAATTTCTTAAGATATGGATACCACCATAATAAAAACAGAATCTTCTTTCTTTCTCTTAAAGAACACATATGTTATAGTAACTTTATGGATGCCTTAGTAACTAATAAGAAAATACTGCATAACTCCTGCACAGTGTCCGTTCACACATAGTGGAGTACAAATCATGGAACATCACTAACTCCAATCATGCCTCAGATTTAGGCAAACTGTACCCCATCTCGATTCTCCAATAAGTATATAAAGAGATCTAAAAAAAAGCCAAAGACATGCTATCCAGTGTTCATTCTGCATAGTGGATTCTAGTTCTTTTAAATATCTAAGGCAATAACATTTATACTATTTTTTGAGAAAATATATTTCAACATTTGAAAAGCATTATCTCCTGTTCAATGGCAAGTATATTCACTCTTCACTATTAATCCCACATGATTTCTTAATAAAAGTTCTAAAACCTTGTTTTGACTTACCTTCATGCATATACTGTGTGCATGTGTGTGTGTGTGTGTGTGTGTGTGTGTGTGTGTGTGTATATATATATTCATGCATATGTGTGTATAGCTAGTTATCTCTGTGTGGAGAAAGAGAGAGATGGAAAGAGAGAGCTCCACAGTCTTACATGTGTCCTCTTTTAGTTGCTACCATCCTTTTGAAATTCTTAGCATCATACCTTTCTTTTTTAAATGTATCTTAGTACAGGGTCTACAGGGTCTCACTACGCAGATCAGATTCATAGTGATCCTCTTATTTTCAGCCTCCCTGGCTCTGGATTACAGGCAGGTGCCACCACGCCTGGTCTTGCTGGCGGCTTGCTGGCTGGCCCACTGTGCCCCCAGGGCAGGGCCAGTGTGGCATGTGGTGCCAGGCATTCGACTTGGGTCCCTTCACTTACTTAAGCAGGCGCTTAGTCCACTGAGCTATCTCACCAGCCCTTTGTATACCCCTTTAAATGGAAAATAATGGTTTAAAAATTGTTGTGTTTATTTCTACACTGTGAAGCACAAGCACTTTAGAAGGGCATTCTGGATGAAATCTGGCTATATAGGCAAATGTATTGAAACCAATTTACTTGGAGGTGTGCACCTCAAGCACTGTAAGTATTCTACCAGCTTTCTCAAGTGTACAAGCTACTCCTTGAGAATACATGTGACATTTTAGACATTATGGACCATAGGGGATTCTTTGACAAGAGGCAAATTAATAGAATTAGTGGGTATGAGATTTGCTAATGAAATTGGTCGGGCTAATTCAGGCATGTCAGAATTTGTTTCACTAAGAAAAGGCAAGTAAGTGAATATCAAATTAGCAGTACTCAATCAAACTCCAAAACAATAGTGTCCTATGGTATAAATATAAGTAGAATTTCAAGAATACTAAGTAAATATTATTCATTTGCAATATGAAGATGACATTCATTCTAGATTTCTTATTTTACTCAGGGAATTTTGCCTCCCAGTGTGCCTTCAGTAATGTCTGAAGATAGTTCTGACTATCTTCACTGAAGCAGTGACTACAAGCTGATGGCAATTGGGAGTAGAGCCCAGGAATCATCCTTAACGCAGAACAGTGGGCAGCTCAGACCCTCCACAAAGAGCTACTGGTTCAGAAATGCTGTTGGAGAATCTCTGGCTCCTTGGCAAAGACAAGTCTGAGAATTCCTGCTTTCCATGAAATGTCCTTTCTTTTTAATATGAACATAATATTGCAAAATTTCTTGCCATGACATAGGATGAAACACCTTTACTGTAGGCATTCAGTGTATTCCTGAAAACTGCATGAAATATAGGGAATACTGACAGAAGGTGGTCATTGCTATTTTCCATAGAAATAAAAAAAACATTTATGTGTTATAAGTAAAGAATAAGCACAAAGAAGATTGAAAGTGAATCTTCTATTACTTCCCTTTTAGCACACATCTCAGATGATGTCAGCAAAGAGACTACATGTTGCTTCAGTGTTGAGTAATATTGCATGCAGCTAAAGTAACCACATAAGTGATGCTACCTTTACAAGATATTCTCAAGAAAGGGTGTGTGTGTGTGTGTGTGTGTGTGTGTGTGTGTGTGTGTGTGTGTGTGTGTTCCAAACCTTTGCCTTGCATTTATATCACATTTTATGTATTTTAATGCATATTATAAGAAGTCTCAAGTACAAATGCCCCTTCCCTATAAAATTTTACTTGGACTTTTAAATCTGCTCTTTTCTTCCTAAAGCTAAGTTTGCTTTCCTCAAGAAGATGACTGTAGTGTGGCTATGCAACTTCCCTTCCCGTTCCTCCAGACCCTGCCAAGATGGCAGCTTCCTGCCTGGGTCCCCACTGACGGAGCACGGCCATGTTGCACATCACAGGACACCATTGCTCTTCCATAAATCTGAGAATGGAGAGTAGATGACTATTTCAAGAGCAATTGGTACCCAGGTAGGTACTTTATACAAAACACACCCAAAGAAGGAACCAAGTAAACTACAATTACAATGAGATGAACCAATTGGAGGCCTCTAAGAAGAATTCGCAAGGAATCTGAGACCACAGATGTAAGCACAAACACAGAATCAGGGTGGAATTACTATTATGAAGTTATGTGAAAAGGAGCACTAGGAATAAAAATATAGAACAAAAATAGAGAAATATGCAGAAAATGACCCTTGCAGGCATAGTTGACTAATAGAGAATGAGTGTTCAAGTTGAAGATCATGCATTCTCTAATAATTCTTTTATTTCCAGTTCCTCTGAGGTCTGGATATATTTACTACTTCAACTCTTTATAATTCTTTGTATCACTATATCTAGCCTCACTTTTTTGGGCTAAGCTGAAGTAACATTTCTTTCTTCTGAATAAAAAGCCATAATAATGATCTTGATCATCACATATGTATATCTGGATCTCAGAAGCAATAATTATGCATACTAAGGACCAAGAAAAACCCAAATTATCACTGTAGCCACATCTCTGAGTTGAGGAAAGAGACACACTATGAGGAATCTGAGACCCAGAAATCTTAAATATTCTTTATTACCATCATTGAAAAACCAGTGTTCCTGTCTATTAGTGGATTTCTTTGTGTTTCTCACCAACTGTAGCTCAGTATGTGCCTCAGGAAACTTAATCTTCTTTTATCTTTGTCGCACCCTGAAAAGCCATACTTTGTTTGTCCATCTGTGTAGTAAGACTTTTTCTCAGTTCTGTGTTCTGAAAAATGTTGAAATTAATTAACCCATTGGTTGAACAATAGTGTTTCGAATTATGGCCCCAAACCTGATGAGAACTGTCAGAAATCATGTGTCACCACACGTCACACCAAACACTAGCATGTGCTTCCTTTCCAGTGGAATGAATGGTGAGGCTCATAAAACTCTGAGACTGCACTAAAACAGGAGTGTCAGCCTTATCATGTGGTCTAGACTAGAGGTGGGGAACCTATGGTGCGTATGCTGCAGTGGGATGTGTGTTATCACTGAAAGCTCTAAAAAGTACTTGGTCACTGGTCTAGACACTAGATTCATTTTCCTTAAAAACATAAAAATTCATTTTTAGCCATTGAATCCACTGTCATAATATAGTTCACAATTATGTTTTACTCAGTAAATGTTATTTATATGCTACAGTCTCAATAACCATGAGCTCAAATAATTAGTGCTGTGCCTTTGGTAATACCTATTAAATGTTTGACCTGAAGCAAGGAAATGTTTTTGTTTTTATTTTTATTTTTATTTTTTGGTGGAACTGAGAATTGAACTCAGGCCCTTGTGCTTGCCAGGGAAGCACTTGTTCCACTGAGCCATCTTCCCGGCCCCAAGAAAATATTTTTAGAAACATCTGAGTCAAAGATCTTGTAGCCAGGACCCAAAAATTATAACTGCAGTTTCAGCTACTAAGGAGGCTGAGGCAGGAGGATCATAATTTGGAGGCCAAATTAGTGAGGCTCTGACTCAAAATAAAATTTATAATCTGTTATCCTCCTGAAGTTCTCTGCACTGTATGTATATGAACTCATAGTGGTTCTTTCCTTCATTTACACCTAATGTCCTAATAAGGACAAAAAATTATTAAGCACTACAATGCCAGTTTAACAAGATTTTGCAGTAACCTAGAGCATAAAGAGTAAGAGTTGGCTTAGCACAGGACTCAAGGGGAAACAGAAGGAAAAATGTATGCACTATTGAAGGCAACATTTGATAACTATCAACATGGACAACAAAGGAGAAGGGTACATCAAGCACAGTCACACCATTTTTGAATGAAGTAATATGATATTGCTGTTGGTTTGTCATAAATAGCTTTTACTGAATTGAGATAAAGACCATCTCTTCAAATTTTCTGTAGAGTTTATTCTCTTATCATGAATGAGTGCTGGACTTAGTCAAATGATTTTCATTCATCTACTGAGGTGATCATGTGAATTTTTTCTTTTACACTGTTGAAATGATATATGCATTACACTTCCAGAGTTGAGTATGTTAAACTATCCCTGCCTACTTGGAATGGCCTTTTCTTTGTTGGTAGGTCTTTAAATTACTCCTTCAAGTTTATTGACTGATATTGAGCTGCTTAAAATTTCTGTATCTTCTTGATTCAATTTTGCTAATTCATAGGTATCTAGGAATTTGTTTATTTCTTCTGTGTTTCCTATCTTATAACGATACAGGTTCTTGAAATAAGAATTGACTAACTGAATTTCTGCATGATCTGTGTGATTTTAACCTTTTCATTCCTAATTGCATGGATTTGACGATTTTCTTTTCTTTCTTTCTTTTTTATTTTATTGAAGTACAAATATGAATGAGACAGTTTTAAGACACCTTAACAGGACAGATTTGATAAATTAATATATTGGAAACTGTTTACATAATGTTTTGGTATCATACAAGGTGCAAACATGATATTATACTTACAGATATTATTATAGCAGATGTCTCTTATCAGTAAATTAAGAGAGTGTAGCTGTTTGCATATCTTATTTTTTATACCTTAATTATATCAAAGATTCAATAATTAATACTTTCTACCTTGTTATTTTCCTAGTGCTTGTCCATAGCACTAGAAGCCGACATAATATCCTGTCCAACCACCACTAGTGCAAATCTTGCCTCTCACAGAATTATGTAGAAGCATGGCATATCTATCCCAACTGTACTGTCCATACACACACATCATGATTCTTCCTTTCTTTACCCCTTTTTTTGTTTACACTTGTCAAAGATGGGCACTCCATTGTCATTCAACCAATTTAAGAGCCTGCATTTGATGACACAATCTAACACAGTCCAGCATTCCACAATAGTCAGTTATCTGAAGAAGTTGTCTACCGTAGTCATTTATAGCTCAACTTATTGTTATGGCCCTGCATTGTATACCTCATTTTTGTACTTTTCTGCTGGATGGTTAAGACCTAGATAGAGCAAGACCTATGTACCAAAACATATAGTTTTTGTTTCTGATGAGGTCAGTGAAGTCCCCTCAGAGTTCTGTAGATCCTTTGTCTGTGTCATCCATGTGGATGAGTCATGGCCAATGCTTGACCAGTTTGCTCTCTGTGAGAGCAAAATCCTGTCGGAGATGACTGTTTTATTGGCATTCACTTATTGTAGGTGCTTGATTTCAGCAAATCACTCCAACACAGTCCAGCAGTCCACAATAATTGTTCTGTTTTTCTGATATGGAAATTCATTATTGTAAATTTCCTGCAGATATCTGTTTTCATTGTGCTCCCAGGTTTTGGTATCTTGTGTTAGCATTATCACTGATTTGTAGAAATTGTCTAATGTCTTCTTTAATTTCACCTGTAAACCATTGATTATCCAAAAGAATGCTATTTTTTTCAATTTTTAAATGAAATTTATGACATATTCTTGCCATTTACTTCTAATTTTTATTACACTATGGTCTGTTAATATGTTTTGAATAATTTCAATTCTATCACATTTACTTAAGCCTAGTCTATTAAACAGTATGTGGTCTAACTCGGAGGACATGTCCTGTGCAGCTGAGCAGCATATTCTGGCTCCAAGTGGTAGAACACTCTGCAGGCATCTACTATGTCTTTAAAAGTTGGTTGTGCTCTCATGTGGCTTTTTTTCTTGTTGTTGCTTTTGTTTTTTGGTGGACCTGGGGATTGACCTCAGGCCCTTGTGCTTGCCAGGCAAGCACTTATTCTACTGAGCTATTTCCCCGGCTGCATTGACTTTTTGGGTAGCTGAGCTGTGTATTTCTGACAGTGGAGTATTAAAGTCCCCATTATAATTGTATTCGTGCCCATTTGATATTTTATACCCACTAGCATTTGTTTTATATACTTGGGTGCTCTGGTGTTGGGTGCATAAGTACCTATGAATGTTGTTCCTTTCTCTTGGAGTTTTCCCTTAACCATTATGTTATGTCTGTTCTCTTTCGGTCAATCACGGCTTGAATTTCACTTTATTCTGAAACCTAGATGCCCTGGATTTTTTTTTTGGGGGGGGTGTCTTGTTGTATGAAGTATTTTTTACATCCTTTGACTTTCAGCCTGTGAATTTCAGTTTGAGTTAAATGTGTTTCTTGTATGCAGCACATTGTTGGAACTTGTTTCTTGATCTAGTCTTCCAGTTGATTTCCTTTTGATTAGTGAATTAGGGCCATATATATTGTTGGTTATAACATATATATATATATATATATATATATATATATATATATATATATATATATATATATATTGCTGCATCATTTTCAATACTTGGAAAGTCTTATGCCATTACTTCTATAACAGATTTTATGTTGTTTGTACTTTCTCATACTTCATCATTGACTCTGAACAATCTTATGTTACTCTTCTTTGACAATATTTTTGTATTTTGTTCTCACATTGGTTCATTGCGCTGCATATGTTTACAATGGATTTTTTATAATCTCCTGGATATATGCTTGACTCTATTTCATGGATTCCAGTTTTTATTGTAGGAGTTCATTATTTCCATCATTTTCCTAAGCACCCTTAGTTTTATTTCATCTATTCCACATTAATCATTCATATCTTCTATTATAGTCACAATCTCTCTAGTTATCTGAGAAATTGTTTCTGATTTTATTTTTTTCAGAGCCTTTTCCATGCTTTTTACTATTTCAACTGCTGCCACTTCAGAGAGTCCCTGATTGGTAACTTTGAATTTTTCCCATTTAAGTTTTGCTAGGTTTGCTTTTGCTGAGCTGGGAGTCTACAGCAGCATTTTGCTTGCATGTCTTCTCATTTTTTATTGTTTTTAGTTTAATTCCTGGATTGATGCTCATAAATTGCTTATGGCAACTACCTTTATTTTTAGTATCTAGTACCTTTATGAAATGGCTATGCCTCAAAGAGGTCTTCTAGGGGCCAGGGAGATGGCTCAGTGGAATAAGTGCTTCTCTGGGAAGCACAAGGACCTGAGTTCAATCCCCACCCAAAAAAAGAGAGGTCTTCTGGGTGTATCTGGCTTTTGAGGATGAGGAGTTGCTGCTTATTTTGCCTTGCCCCTGGTATATCGGTACTTGCCTCTAGTAGTACTTATGACACATAAGCAATCTCAGTCTTGGTATACTGGGAAGAACAACTTAGACAAATTTTGTCATGTTGGCGAAAGTATTCAAATCAATAATAACAATAGCATCAGCACACATGCTAAAAAGTGACAAAATATGATAACTACTAATTTGCCTCATTTGTCTACATGGACTGAATTTGTGATCTTATAAAAAATGAAACCAAGTAGAAAATTTTATATATAGGGTGTATCTGCTCAATATGGTAGCTTCAATGGGAAAATTTTTAAATGGGTTAGTGGGACAGATAGAAAAATAGAAGAAAACAGAACAGAAATAAGAGGTATAGAAAAAATAATTCACACAAATTTTGGAAACTAGTGAAGAATACAGGAGGCAAAGAGAGAAGATAGAAATAAAAACAAGAATGAAACAAAACACCACCACCACCAACAAGAAAAAAAACTCCTAGAAACAATGTTCATATGCATATAAAAACACAAACAAAGAATCAAGGAAAAAATGTCCACTTCAGGCTGTGTTTTCACTGTTAATGCTGGACAGAGCAGGCAGGCAGAGCCCAGATCCATGTTACCTGATTCCAGTAAGCCAGCATTTTCAGCTTCACTAAGTTCAGGCTGCTTTCTGGCTGTAATGCTAGAACTTGGGCTGGTTCAGTGTACAGCATTCCGTATGCCAACTGCCAGCTTCAACTTGACAAATCAAACTCCTACTGATTTGAACTCGACTGCACCACACCCAGACGCTGTGAGCAACTGGATGCAGCTAGCCTACAACTGTTCTGAGCTCAGTTGCCTCTTTTCCAAAATAGCGACTGGCCAACTGCCCTTTACTGGGATTATCTGAGGTGGGCTAATTCAGCAGTCACTGCAGTCTGCTGTGTCCAGCTCTCCATCCCACTAGTGCATTTCTCTGTGGAGGTGTCTGTTGTTGCCAGTAAGCTACATGGATCTGTAGGCACAAGCCACCTCTCCTATGTCAAGAGTCAGGGCTCAGTTTGGAAAAGCCACTTGTCCCTTCCTTCTTCTGCATTGAGTTTCCTCTCTTTATTCTTCCCATAGGCATCAATGCTCAGTCTCTTTCTCTGCTGTTCAACAGAAATCCAGTAAAATGAGCTGCCTCTTTATGAATAGTTATATAATCAATACACTGCTAGGTGCTTTGCATATATTATGCTAGGTAACTTAAAACTCATTCATCACCCTATGTAATTGAGATTAGTATCTAACTTCTATGAATGAGACTCTATTTAATGGATATCCAAACTGCCAACTCTTCTCAAAAACATTGCATCTATAACTTGAACTTATATCTATCTGGCTCAAGAGTCCTAGCATTTTTCTACTTTATCCCATCAGGAGAGATGGCTTCAGCCTTTACCACAAGCACAAAATGTTTTCCTCCCAGAATGTAGCTTTTATCTCTTGCCTGAGGCTGACTTCTGACTTGCTTTTGTATGGATTCCAAATAATCATTAACATTCAGTTCTAGAGTTGGTTTTGCAGTCCTCTCTGATGTTTTATCCATGATTTCCCCTTCATAAGCCAGTGACAGTAATGAACAGCTACTGGTGCCCTGTTATCTCTGTGCCAACTGATATCCCCAAGGAATGCTAAGTACAATCAATTGTTCATTACTGGCCTAGATGAGTTTTCAGATGTTAACTGATGGAAAATCAGAATTTTTGTTCCATGAGAATCCTCAAGAAGTACAGAGAGTAAAATAATTTTCTTTTAATAAGCCAGCATTCGTGTTCTAAAGCCTGCCAAAGTGTTTTACTACTTCCAAGTAAAAGCCTCATTAATCATTAGTTATGGTAGGAACTATATTTCTCCCTCTAGAAATTATTTTTAAGTGACTTTCAGAAATACAAATGACATAAGTGCATAGAAGCCACATATCTGCTAACTAAATTTCATGTATATGGTAATGTTGTAGCATAAGTGAATAGATATAAACTGATTGGAGAAAGGGACTTTTATGCTTTCAGCCTTCCAAGTGCTGGGATTACAAGTGTGTGCCACCAGGCCCAGTCTCGATTGCTGTCTCAGTGTGCCCTGGGGGTGGGGTTGGCACAGCACTACAAGCTGGGATTGAATCAGTCCACTGCTTTCTGCCTAAGCAGGCACTTTAGTCCACCCAGCTATCTGGCCCCCTCTTTCATCTTCATTCTTAGTGAAGGGTACAATCAGTCACTCATCCAAATGGCCAAACAGTAAACTAATTTTTCTAGACCACTGGTGGGAACCTTCTGGACTTCAAGTGATGCAGACACTTGCTGTGATGTGCATGCTGAAGGTTCACCACCGCTGTTTAGACTCTGTCCTTTCCTTATATTCCACATCAAAACCCACCAAAATTTGGCATTGTTATTGCACTAAAATATTCCTTTATTTTGTGCATATTTACTACAATCTTTACTTTCTCATCTCTAATTTACTGAAGTATACATCTAACTACCACATTAGTCTAACTATGTAAGCATCTAATTGTTTTTAGTCTTGCCCTTTTCCAGTCAGTTTACTATATGCTGGGTAAGTGGGTTTTTTAACTTTTAAAATTTGCACATGTAATGATGTTTCTACTTTCAAGCTTAAATCTGCTATAGATACTTAGAGCTGAAGATAAAAAGTACAACTCTGTAAGAGCAAATGATATTGTCTCTGTCCCACCTCTCCAATCTCATCTCTTATTTGTTTCTTCTTTTACTGTTCCATCCAGCCACTCCCTCTAGGTCTTCACACACCGTAATTTATCTTGGTATAAAGTCTTCTTGGCATGGAAATTCATTCCTCATCTCTTACTTTTTCACCTGGCTTTACCTACTAACAAGAGCCTTAGATTAGAAAGAAAACTAGTGTATCATTTTTTCCCTGATCAGGATGGAGAAAGTCCAAGTTGGATCGCTCCCAATGGCTCCTGTTCAATCCTATCATTATAGCCTGGGTTGCTGTGCCATAAAATGGGATGGGTGCTCTTATGTTTCCTCCACCAGACTCTGAGGTCCACACAGTCATATTTACCTTGCGATATTCAAGTGTTGAGTCTCAGTCTTGCAGTGTATGCCAACAATTATTTGTTGAGTGGATTAATAAGCGGATTGGAGTAATTGGAAATCCAGGACCAGATGAACCACTTTTAAAAAGTTGAGAAACAATCATAATTTGTTGTACAAACAAAACATATCATATCCTGTTTTATGTGGAGACCTAATCAGCAGGAGAAGGTATGAAAGATGTTGGAAGTACAAAAAAAATTAAAAACATTAAAAGGAAGTATACATACATTGGTTGGTATAAGTGGACATATGTTGGTTGTTGGATATGAGAGAAGAAATTAAGCATGAAAGTATGAAGAGGATGACTTTAGGGAAAGATGATGTATTTGAGTTAGATTAATTTAAAATATTTGAGGAAGAGATAAAACTAGTGAAGCATAAGATGGTAAAGAAAAGAAAGACTTGCTTTCAAGGAACTTTATTTTGTGTATTTTTAGTATGTTTTATTCACCCTGTAAGGGAGATCTATGCTTCAGGGTAGGTATCCAGAACACAAGTGACCCATAAAAAGAAATTTCTTTAAATATTTTATCATTCAGTCAATCAAATTCCTAGTGAAATTGTGCCACCATCCTCCAACACGTTGCTTTTCAGAATATTTAAGAAGTATAAATTTAGTAACATTTTAAACTGTACATTATTTTAAATGGTTTCTAAAATATTACCTTCAAAAGCTACACAAAGGGGCCAGGGAGATGGCTCCAGTGGAATAAGTACTTCCCTAGCAAGTGCAAGGACCTGAGTTCAATCACCAGTTCTGCAAAAAAAAAAAAAAAAAAAAAAAAAAAAAAAAAAAAAAAAAAAAAAAAAAAAAAAAAAAAAAAAAAAAAAAAAAAAAAAAAAAAAAAAAAAAAAAAGCTATACAGAAAACTTGGTTTGCTAAGATCTGAAGGTCTGGGGATGGGAGTCTTATATCTCTAGCAGTTAAAATCTCAGAAAGTGAGCTATTCTGCATAGTAAAATGAGAAGCTTGACCTACATCAAGCTCACACTGTTGAACAATGTGCATAATTACTTGAGTACTGAATATGATTCAGAGGAACAAAACCTTCAGAAGTTGATTTCACATCTACATTTTTGATACATACTCTCAAGGAGATTTTAAGCTATTAACTTTTGTATCATAATTTGAATACTGAGTATTTCCTGAGTGTTCTTCAAAATCCTAAATGAAAAATACCTATGCTTTCATTAGTCCTATAAAAATCTATTCCTGGCTCCACTTGTAATGTTATTTCCTATTTTATCAACTTGCTCTAATGTTCTCTTTTCACTTTAGCAAGGGGAAGGCATGCGTAGAAATTTCCACGTTTTATGAATGGCAAAAAAGGGAAAGAGAGAAAAAAATGAGTTTTGCTATTTCAGTTTATATGTCCTATTTTAAAGCTTACTTCTGCATTATATATTTGTTTGTATAATATATAAATTCTGAAACATTCTAGACAAAGAATCCTCTACTCAGAAATGAATAAAAATCAAAAGCCAACAAGTGATACAGCCACTGTGAGTAATCCGCCACCAAAATGTATATTTCATTTGTGGAGAGAAGCTTGAATTCCCTTTGGTTTCTCATGCCTTGCTGTGGCCATTTCCCCATTCTGAAGATGTGAAAGACTGAAGGACAAGAAATGTCTTTGGGGAAATGGAACAGAAAGCTTTAATGAGGGGGAAAAAAGGGCTGTGTTGATGTACTTTTTCACTGCATGGAGCTATGTGTATTTTAGTACAGTGTTAAAAATCCTCAAGCAATTTCTCTCCTGCCACAAGTGTAAAGAGTTATCTATGAATGAGTCAGTCTGAGGGTTGCCATGGTAACAGTCCTCAGTTCTTTAGAGCCAGTTCCTTTCTGGTGTTGCACTGAAATACCTTTTTCAAGAGCATCTGAAATTCCCGTTGAATTTAAATATTCATTATGTTATATATGCATCCTCTAATTTTGCAAGATTACCTGATGAGAAATCATTTTTAGAGGTTTATAAATAGACATGCTCTGTCATGCTCACTTCTTCCACAAGATAAAAGACAAGGCCAAAAAATCCTTCCAAGATGTGGGAAGCTTCCAAAGAAACTAACTGATGGACTGAAATAGTGCAGTTATCTCAGGCCACACAGGATAGATTTGGGATTTGAGGCCCTTCCTTATATTACCTTCCTCCAACAATGTGCACCACAGCCTGATAGCAAATTTCACTGGCACAATAAGGGCAGGTGACTGGGGAACTGTTCCATCCTCTATGGACCACAAGATTTTTTTTTTGTCTTGCACCAGAGAAGCTAACTAGAAACTATAAGGACAACAAGATTAGGAACCACAGTAGCAGCAGTGATGAGGGGAGAGAGTGAAACACTGCGTGGTCCTTTCTGACCCATGAGGAGTGGTTTGAGAGAGAGATACCAATATACAAGTAGTAGGCTGACACTTGCCCCGTGGAGAAGAGATAGAAAGCAGAATGGGCAGCTTTGATCTGTCTCCACTGCAACAGCAGAAGCAATGAATCAAAAAGATTAAGGTCTGCAGCAGTGACAGTGAAAGTAGTGAATGGAACAGCATAACACTTCCTGCCTCCAATCAGTGGTTTGAGAAGTGGGTGCCAATGCATAGGATTCAAGCAGCCTTGGGCCACAGCACAGCAATATGAGTTTGGCACTCCATACCATCTCCAGCTGGAGAAGAAACTGAAGTGGGAGGAGGAGCAGTTGGCTCAAAGCATCCCAACTCAATCCACCTTGCAACAGGCTCTGTGAGTAGACAGAGACATAGCAGGTAAAGTGGGGTGGAAGAGGGTGCACAAGGACCAGCAAGAGCTTTGGACTTGGAGCAGCGTTGGGTTGCATTTGTCTGAGGCCCCACAGCAATTGAGATTCCAACAGAGACAAGCAGGGTGAGAAGTGGGAGGGCTGCTGAGGGACATCCACAAGGTTAGGGGCTGAAGCCTGGCTTCCGCTCCCATATCCGGAGGGCAAGGTCAACCCCGCTCAGCACTACACTTACTGCAGGCATGATGGGATTACCCAGCATGGATCTGGGCTCCAACTTGGGCACCTCCACAGAGCTGTAGACACCAGAGGAATTTTGTTATTTTTCTTTTCTCTTTTTGTCTGCTAGCCTACGTGCTCTTCTCTTTGTTTTCTATTTGAAATTTCTAGTTTGCTTAGGTAGATATTCTTTATCATTAACATCAAAGCTTCCCTACCATGTATTTATTTTTCAGAGATGCATGTCTAGCTGGGTTTTTGTATTTGTGTCTGTCCTAAGATCTAACTTCCCAAATTACTGGGTTGTCTAGTTGCTATATATTTGCTTCAGCACCCATCCTTTGGTGCTGTATTATGATGATGGTTATGACCCTAGACAATCACAAAAATAAATTGCAATAGTGATGATACCCTGGAAAGTAGTGCAGTTAGCAATAACCTTGGCATTGGGTACCACCTAGGAACTGACACACTATTGATTTGTAGCTTTAACCATAAAGGCAAGATCTACAGTTTTATAACAAAATCCAATACAAACCAGGATCTTTTATGCAGTGTACTTCCCCTTAGTTGAGTGGTTTTACCCTGCGTGTACTGGAAGAAGTGATGAAGATAGGGAGGAAAGCAGAGAAATAAAGTAGAAGCAAGATGGGAAGTCAAAGGATGATCTCGCACTTTGGGACACTGGAGAAGAGGACAGGAGATAATGAATGAAGGACAAAGTATGATTTCAAAGCCAGCCAGAAAGACTATACACATAGCGTTGACTTGATTAACAATATAAAAAAAATCAAGAAAGAAATGTGATGGAAGAGAGAGCAGAAGTGAGCAAAACAAATAATAAAAGTTTAAACAAATGATAAAAATTTAAAAATAGAGTATCATAAGAATTCTTATTATTTTGCTTAGTGATATTCTCTATCATTTCCAGGTTGTTATTTTTTTTTTTTACTATTTTTATTCTCTTTACAAAATAAAAATAAAATAAATAAAATTACAAGATGTAGAAGCAAAATGGAACCCCAGACCTCTACTCCACCAAGGACAAATGTAGGAGACAAGATAGAAGAAATCAGAATCAAGCTACTTCAACTGTCTGAAATAATATCAGCACACGTAAATGAAATAACAATAAAAACCAGAAGAATGAAGCTATAGAAAAAAAATAAGATTGTAGATAAGCTCTCCATAAAAAATTAGATGATAATAGAAAATAACTACCCAGTGAATCTAGAGTAGACACAGATAAAATATAGAGGAAGTTAGAAGAACCATATAAACTAAGATTGCCAAAGTAAGAAAGAAATGTTATTTGTGAAGCAAATTCTAACAAATATGGAGGCCAGGGATATAACTCAGCAGCATAAGTACCTGCCTGACAAGTGCAAGGTCCTGAGTTCAATCTCTGGCACAAAGAAAAAAAATTCTAACAAACATGTAAGAGATTGAAAATTCCACTGAAAGTATAAACAACTGATTGAAGCATGGAGAGGACAGAATATCAGACATCAAAGCAGGATTTCTGTTAGTGACCATGAAAAGAAATAATTTTTAAAAATAGTAAGGGACCATCAAATATCAATCCACCAGCTGCAAGGTGATGCAAAGAATAACATAAGATTGATCAAAGTGAACGAGACAGCTCAAATGCCATAAAAAGTTCATGTATGTAAAGGCAGAAATATTTCTAAAACATGGAAAAATAATTTAACATACAAAGAAGCAAGGCATACAGAATTCCAACATTGCATGAGAACAGAATTGCACAAATGCATATAATGATCAAGTAGACAGAAATTCAGCACAAGAACAAAATATTAAAAGCTAGTAGAGAAACAAGACAAAGAACCTACACAGGAAAACACATGACAATAACAGCAGAATTCTCAACACAAACCCTTAAGTTAAACAGAACTAGTAAAGAAATACTGCATGTACTGAAAGAAAACCTCAAGTTTAGCTTGATTTATCCTGAAAATTATCTTTCAAAATCACTAGAGAAATTAGATGCTTCCCTGACAAAGAACAATTGAAGAAATTCACAATCCCCAAATCAGCTCAACTAAGTGTTCTGAAGTGTATTTTAGAAAGAGCTAACAAAGACCACAATCCTGAGAACACTGGTAGAAATAAGTCAACAGGCCAAGCAAGCAAGAAGAAAGGCATGGAGCTAGCCACAGAAAAGATGCCAATGATAATCAAATGTACATATCAGTTATAACCATCGATATACATGGTTTCGACTCACCAATCAAAAGGAAACCAACTGACAGACTGGATTATGAAACAAGTTCCTACAATATGCTGCATACAAGAAAAGCATTTAATTCGAAATGAAATTTACAGACTGAAAATAAAATGATGGAAAGAAATAGGTTATGCAAGAGGAATCCAGTAAAATACAGGGGTATCTTGTTTTTGCAATAAAGTGAAATTCAACCCAGGACTGAGCAAAAGAAAAAAAAAAGTAATATACTTAATAAGGGAAAACTCGAAGAGGAAGAGATTACAATTGTAAATACTTATGCACCAAACACCAGGGAACTTAAATATATAAAACTAATGTTAATGGATATGAAAGATCAAATAAGCACTAATATAATTGTAAGTGGGACTTTAATACTCCACTGACAGAAATACACAGCTCAACTACACAAAAAGTCAACAAAGAAATACGAGAACATAACCAATTTTTGAACACATAATTAATAGATTCCTAGGGGGTTTCACACAACAGGATCAGAATATTTGTTCTGCTGAGGTGCACAAGAGATGCCCTCAATTCAGAGTATCATGTCACCTGTGAATAATGATAACTTCTTCCTTTGTAATTCTTATTCCTTTTATTTCTTTCTCTTGCCTAATGGCTCTGTTTAATGCTTCCTGAACTGTATTGAACAAGAGTGACGAAAGTGGACATTCTTGACTTGTTTCTGATTTTAGAGTAAAAGCTGTCAGAGTTTGTCCATGATGCAGGCTGCTGATACGTAATAGATGGCTTTTATCACAGTGTGCTATAAGCCATGTATTCTAATTTTCTGTAGGCTTGTTTTCATCATGAATGATACTCCACATGGAAGACACAAAATTGCTCCATCAAGAAATTCCTAGAATTAATAAACAAATTCAATATCACGGCATGTTACAAAGTCAACACCAAAAAGTCAACAGTACTTCTCTACACAAATAACAAATGTACTGAGAGAATTCCATAAATAGCATTCAAAACAATGATAGTAATGAATCTAACCAAGGAAGTAAAAGAGGCATACAAGGAAAATTACAATACACGAGAAAAAAGAATTGAAGAGGACTTCAGAGAATGGAAAGACATTATTTGATCTTGATAGGAACAACCAACATTGTGAAAATGGCTATACTCCAAAACTTGTTACACAGATTTAATGCAACACCTATCAAAGTACCATTAGCATACCTCACAGATCTTGAGAAACTGTTCCTAAAATTCATTTGAAACAAGAAAACAATGTAGAGTAGTGCAAGCAATCCCAGACAACAAAGGTAAGGCAGAGGGTATTACAATCCCTGACTTCAAATTACATTACAAAGACACTGATAAAATCACCATGGTACTGAAGAAAAAAAAATAAAACAAATGACTAGCAACCCTCACAATAAAACAACCTCAGTTTCAATGGGACAGATTAGCAGATGCGTAGCAGATACAACTACAAACACACTCAGCCACTTTATCTTTGATAAAGGGGCCAAAATGTTCACTGGAAGAAAGATAGCCTCTAACAAGTGGTGCTGGAAAAGCTGGCTCTCTCTACATGCTGAAAACTAAAACTTGGCTGTAGTCTATCACCACACACTAAAGTAACATTAAAATGGATCAAAGAACTAAACTTTAAAACAAAAATATTAAATCTCCTGGAAGAGAAAATAGATGGATATCTTCAAGACATAGGGTTAGCAGAGAGTTCATGACCAAAGACTAAACTGCACAGGAAATAGTTTAAATAATCAATATGTGGGATCTTAACTTTCTGAGAAGTTTCTATACATCAAAAGAAATCGCCAACAGAGTGCAAGACAATATAAAAATTGGGGAAAAAATTTTGCCAACAGTCAGTCCAACAAAGGACTTCTATCTAAAATATAAAAATAACTTAATAATGAGGCCCTAAAAATTCAAAAACCCAATCCAAAAATGGGCATCTGAGATGAATACACATTTCTCAGGGGAAGTAAGTACATGAAAAAATGTTCCACAGCACTGGTCATACAACAAATGCAGATTAAAACAGCACGAATTCCATCTAACTCCTGAAAGAATGACTATCATAAATAATTCAACTAATAACAAATGCTAGAGAGGCTGTGGGAAAAAAAGGAACACTTCTCTACTGTTTGTTGCAGTGTAGGCTGGTGCATTCACTATGGAAATCAGTGTGGAGACTCCTCAAAATACTGGGATTAGAATTCTCATTCAACCCAGCTATTCCCTGTCTGGATATTTTTCCAAAAGAACTGAAAGCAATGATATATGTGTATCCATGTTTATTGAAGCAGTTTTTGTCATAGTTAAATCTGAAAACAACACAAATGGCCATCAGCTGAAGAATGAATAAAAAAGAAGTGGTATTTTTATACAATGGAGTACTACTCAGCTATAAAGAAAGATAATCTTGAGGCTTTTATAGGTAAATGATGCAACTAGAAGCTATGCTCATAAGTGAAGTAAATCAGACCCACATGTGTAAATATCTTATTGTCTCCCAGTGTAAGAACCTAAAAGAGTAAATAAAATCTGAAAGGCACAATTGATATGGTGAAATGGAAAGAAACTGAACATAAGGAGTGAACAATGGAAGTAAGGGAAGAAGAAAAGATAGTTAAAATGGCCATACTTTCAAAATGGTTGTATAGATGTAATGCAATCCTAGTCAAAATGCCAATAGCATACCTCAAATTAGAGAAAACTATTGCAAAATTTATTTGGAAACAGAGAAGACTTAGAATAGCCAAAGCAATTCTGGGCACCAAAGGTAATCACTGACTTTCAATCATATTCCAAAGCTACTGTGACAAAAAACAGCATGGCAGGGCCGGGGAGATAACTCAGTAGAATAAGTGCTTCCCTGGTAAGTGAAAGGGCCTGAGATCAGTCTCCAGTTCTGAAAAAACAAACAAACAAACAAAACAGCATGGCACTGCCAAAATGCATGACCAAGGATCAGAGAAACATTATAAGATCTAGGAACAACTCCAAGGAACCAGAAGCACCATCTAGACCTCTTCCCTTTTGTGGCCATTGATGAAGCTGCAGTAGCCAAAATGAAGTTTAGTCCTTTTGTGACTTTCAACCGAAGCAAAAACCGTAAAAGGCATTTGAATGCGCCTTCCCACATTCACAGGAAAATTATGTCTTCCCCTGTTTCCAAAAACTGAGACAGAAATGTGATGTTCACTCTATGCCCATCTGAAAGGATGGTGAAGTTGAGGTTGTGTGAGGACACTACAAAGGTCAGCAGATCAGCAAAGTAGTCCAGGTTTACAGGAAGAAGTATGTCATCTACACTGAAAGGGTGCAGCGGGAAAAGGCAAATGGTAGGACTGTCCACCTGGGCACTCACCCCAGGAAGGTGGTTTTCACCAGTCTAGCACTAGAGAAAGACCGCAAAAAGATCCTGGAAGGGAAAGCCAAGTCTCGCCAAGTAGGAAAAGAAAAGGGCAAATCCAAGGAAGAAACAACTGAGAAGATGCAGGAATAAAGCCCTCCTTTGTGCAGCTTTTAATTAAAAACTGCTAAAATGAACAAAAAAGAGAAAAGGAAATAATTCCAAAAATACTCTGCTACCTTATCTTCAACAAAGAGCCAGACAGCCGCACTGAAAGAAAGACAGCTAGCTTAGTAAATGGTGCTAGGAAGGCTAGCTTTTCACATGCAAAAGACAAATATTAGACCCATGTCTCTATGCACTAGTGCACTAAACTAAACTCCCAGTGGTTCAGAGATCTAAATACTAAAGCAGAAACACTGAAAAAGTCTTCTGGGAGATAGATTAGGTAAAAGATTTTGAAGGTGTAGATAAGCAAAAATCGTAAGAACGAAGCCCAGAGCACAAGGGAAACATCACACAGATCAACAACTTGGGTCTAATCTTATTAAAAAGGTTTGAATAGATAAACAACTCAAAATTTAGACCTCCCAAATGTAAAGATCCAGTCCTAAAATGGGGTTCTGAAATGAATCCATACTTTTCAGATCAGAAAAAGGAATGACAAGTAAATGTATGGAAAAAATGCTGAACATCACTATTTATTTGAGATATGCAAATTAAACAATGCTGAAATTTGATATCATACCAGATGGGATGGAAATTATGAAGAAATTAACCAATAGCAAATGATGATTGGGCTATAGGGAAAAAGGAATCTTCCATTCCTGGTGGGAGTGCAGACTGAACAGCTACCATGGAAATCAGTGTGGAGATTCCTCAGAAAACTAAAATGAGAGATTCCATTTGACCCAGCTAGTCCTCTCCAAAAAGAATCAAGAAAACCCTACAATAGTGACACATGCAAACACATGTTTACAGAAACAGAACTTTTAATAACTAAATCTTGGAAACTGCCCAAATTCCCATAATCTGATAAATGTATAAAGAAATGTGTGTTTGTTTTTCTTAGTGCAGTGAAGCACTCTTCATCCATAAATTAAGACAAACTTGAGACACTTAGAGCTAAAGAGATGGACCTTGAGATCATACCTTTAAGTGAAATAAAACAAGCACATATGTGCAAATATCACGTTGTTTGTCTGGTATGAGAAATCAATAATGTAAATAAGGACCAGAATGTACATTAGAAATTAAAGGGCAAGGGAAAAAACGCTACATTGGGAAGGGGAGCCATTGGAGGAATAGAAGGAAGGAAAAATAAAGGTGAAGAAAAAAATGAGGAAAGAAGGAAAAATGAAAACAAAACTGTTATAAATAAGAAGGGTAGAAACAGTTAAGAGGGGGCAAGAGAATGGGGGAAAAGTAGGCACTGAGATAAGTCATGTAAAGTTCAAAGTCTGCAGTGAACATGACCATTATGTACATTTTAAAAGATGCCAATAAACTAAAAATATCCTTCCAAAATTCACCTCTTCTCTCTCTCTACTCTCCCTCCCCTCCCCTTTGCATTATTCAAAACCCCCATCCAAGTCTAAATTTATTCATATAATGTGTTACTGTTATGCTTCACATTCGAATGTTTGAGGAATAAACTTGACAGAAATCACTAGGATCTAATTTTGGGGGCATAGTAATTAAAAGTACTTATGTGCTCACCACATTGCAACTACTCATAAATGCAAACAATGCTTTAGTTTAGCATGTAGTGACTATGGTCAGTACTTGTAGTTTTCTGATTTATACCTAGCATAGAGTATTTGCTAGGCAGCAAAATATTAAGAGTTTCCATGACTAAAAGGAAAAGTGCAGACTTATTCCACAAGGACAGTTCCCAGTAATCTTACTCAACTTACATTTTCAACATCTTTCCACCTTGCCTGCTTGCTCATTGTAGCTTATGCTATGGCAGAAAGGGACTCAATATTTTTTTAATTTGTGTATTTTCTCATGTTCCTCATTTGGGTATACTTTATTCTGTGACTGGAAGTCAAATTCCTACTTGCAAGTCCCAAACTGAGTCTCATTATTCCGATCACCAGCCAAAATCAAATTAATATTCTCTTATTCTTTTGCTTTGTTACTTGGTTAGTATTTCTGATCCAGTACTTATGCTAAGTTCTCTTTGCTATATATGGTTCTGATTCATTTGTTTGTCTATGCACTGGAGGATGTGCTGTATGTCTCACTCTCTCTGTGTACCCACATGATTTATTATATAGATGCCTACAAATATTCACAAGAACTAAATGAAACCTTCTCCCTAGAGTTTAAGAAAACAGTTGCAGAGAAGCTTTGAGGTTCTAGTTGTGTGTGGCACCTAGGCCATTTCTAGGGCACATGGCTTCAGTCTGAAGCTGGCCTCCTTCCTTATACAGTGTATGTGAATAAACTCTTTCCTAGCTAAGCCAGAGCGCTCTATTAGCCATGATTATTTCCTCACAAGTGATTTCTGTGCTCTGCTCTTAGAAATTGTAGAAGAGTAGAGCCGTAGAGTACGGGATGTGGCTTCCAACTGATATGAATTCAATCCCAGCTTTGCCTTCTGCTAGTTCTATTACCATGTCATTTAACCTTCTTGAGATGTGTTTTGCTGTCTATTGAACTGAAATTGAGATTGTGTAATAAATTAATTAGGATATCACTTGTTATGCATTTATCTACTCAACAAATATTCTTTCTTGTCTCCTATTTTCATGTTACCCCTCTTTTTTTAAATGAACATTTACTTGAGAGAGAATATAGCAGCAATTGATATGACATGACAGGCATACGTATTTAGAAGACCAGAACGACAGGCATTCCAAGCATGACCCTACTACTACACATTGCTGTTCAGTGAAGTTTCTTGGTTCACAGTTGTTAGCATACATAGATAGTGAAGGTGAGCATCCAACCAATTACCTTCTACTTTCAAAAACCTGCTGAAGATTCTCAGGATCATTGCCTTACCCATCTTGTGCTTACAAATGTATGGTTTTGCTCCTGTCATGTTTCCTAGTTTTCCTCCTTGCCCTCTCTTTGTAAACAATGAAGATAGGGCAAATAGGTTTTTTTGCAGTAAGTTACTCAAGGATATGTAACAGGTCCACAGACAACAATTTTCACACATATTTGATTTTACTTTACTTTGGACCTATTACTTTCCTGGGATAGCTACAACTCATGGTGTAGAGAAAAATATTCAGATTAAGTCATAGGCTATGGATTGGTTTTACATATTGATTTTATTCATCACACAAGATGTGATTAGAAAATATAGTACTTGTTTACTTAAAATTTATTACAGGAAAAGACACATTCTCAAAATACTTCCCTCAGTTTGACTGTGTTTATTTCACCATGCTTGTTTCTGCCACTTTCTAAAGAAGTCTTCTTCTGTGACCACTTACAGGTATACTGTTGTATTTCCTTGATATACTGAATCATTTCAAAATTTTTACTTTTCATGATCATTTTGACTTTGGAGAATAGCAAGAGGTCACAGTGCCCAATCTGGACAATGAGTTGCATGAGGAAACACTCTAAGCTATTTACAAGCTGGCATTTGTGTTGCACCAGCCGCATTCACTGTATTTTTAAAATCATACCTTATAAAGACATGAAAGAGGACTTGTTGTACTGCTTCAGAAAACAGTATAAGGGGTTTCAGGTGAAGATGAGTGTTTGCAGGGAGTTAAAGCCAATGCCCCACTATAGCAACATTTTAAAATATTTGACAAGTTCTTGTATATTTTTTGTATTGTGTAAAACTCTCTTTAATTTGAAGGTAAGACTCATAGGGACACAGTACCAAGGAACAGAAACAAAGAGAGAGATAGGAAGAAATGTGTAGAATAAAATAGACTAGTAACAGCTGTTGATAAGGAGAATTAAAAATCCTTCCAGATGAAGTAAAGACAGTGTGTAGGTAAGTCATCCGAACAGTAGAGCAAAAGGAAGTGAATACATTACAGTTGTCTTAGTGCCAGAGCCAGTCCTGGTCTTTAGTTAGGTCTGCTACAGTTTGGATATAGAAAGACACCTAGAGGCTTATGTATGTGTAAAAGCCTGACCCCATGTGGTGGCTGGGGGTGCTACCGACCTTTACGCGTGGACCCTGAGGAATGTGCCTTAGGTCATTACACACTGGAAAGGTGTGGTGGGGTCACTTTGTTCCTTCTCTCTCCTTTGTCTTTCTTCTTCTTTCCACTGCCACCTTTGTCCTCAGATAAGGCAATCAGGTGATGGCCTTTGTCAGGCCTCTACTATGTCATTTGGACTTTGAATTTACAAAACTTGTCTATTGTTTGATACTCAAGGCAATCATTGATTCAACTATCAGCTATCCTTTGATTAGGTACTATGTGCCAAACACTCTTCTAGGCATTGGGCCCCTAGCCAAAGTTGCTTATTCTTTGCTGTAGGTCATTCCTATGTCTTAATATTAAACTTAGCGCACTGCATTTCATTTATTTTGTTACTATTTTGTACCCTCTTCTAGACTCGAGCTTTTTAGAAGGCTCTGGGTTTTGCATGGTATACACAATGTTTGGAATATATCTGTTATCCATGAATAATCTTAGACTTTAAGAATAAATTAATCAAACTTTTTTTTTTTTGGAACTGGGGATCGAACTCAGGCCCTTGCGCTTGCCAGGGAATCTCTTATTCTACTGAGCCACCTCCCCAGCCCTAATCAAACATTATTAAGTGTGATTTCTTGTTATGTGGCTGCAGTATTTTGAAGAGCAGTGTGGAAAATAACGTCCAATTTTATTTCTCACTATAAAATTGTGAATGTCCTCTATCCAAGCTCTTCTTGAGCTTATTTATATTTTTATTTATTTGTTTGTTTATTTTTATTTAGGACAGTGTGTACAGGGTGCATAAGGTCTCATTGCGTAGATTGGACTCACAGTGATCTTCCTGTTTACAGCCTCCCAAGTTCTGGGATTACAGGTATGCGTCACCACATACTCCAGTCTCAGTTGCCCTCTCAGTGTGCTTCAGGGGTGGGGCCCGCACAGCAGGCGGGGGGGATCAAACTCCTGGCTCATGCATCTGTCTAAGCAGGCACTGTAATCCACTGAGCTATTTGGCCAGCCTGAGCTTATCCTTGTTGAGTCTGCATAAAATAAGTATTTTGTCAGCTTAGTATGCCCACGAGTTCTACATTATGCTTCACTGACTAAAGTCTTCAATTTCATCAATACTTAATTAATTTTGCTCTTAGTACAACCTATTTTAGGAGGTTCTTGGCACTGTCAAAATATGAGCTTGAGGCAAGCACCTGTGGCTTGCTGTGGAAGATAGTTTAAATATACTGTCACAGATGTGCCAATACTTATGTCCATTTAGTTTTGTCCACTAGCAATACCAAGGAAAAACATGCACTGGTAATGCCTTTATTTTTAAAATAAAACTTGATTTCCAACTCCCAGAACAGAAGTATAACTTTAATTTTTTGAGCCATTTTATTGAATTTAGTTTTAAAACTATATTATATGACAAATTTACATGTAACATTAAATAATAAAAGGATTCTTAGAAGATTTGGGCAGGAGAAGTAGCCATAACATTTTATAAGAATCGCAAACAATATTCAGGAGGAAGTGGTAAGTTCCTTCAGTACCTTCATCCAAGGTACTTACAGAGTGAAGAGGAGTAATATTTTGGTAGTTAGAATTTCCAGTCCCATCACTGTAGGTCCCATGTGGAACATAGAATTTATCATGGTTCCTTCCTTCAGTGTTCTTAGAGAAGACAGAAATACTCATTAAAAACTGCTGTGTTGTGCATGTGTATCAACTCCCATGAGGAATGTGATCATTATATACTGAAAACAAGTACTAAGACATATAAAGATTGAGGAAAGAGCAATTAATGAACAATATTTATAAATTGAGAAATATTTATTCAGTGCATGTCATTCAGAAAAAATAAATAGGTGCTCAAGATACAGCAAGATAGAACAAGACAAAACTTTCCTATTTGCCAAACAGTTTTGGGAGAAAGAATAGCTAGCTCTGGGACTCAGCAGAATGAGTGTGGCAGATCCCAGGAACAAAAGGGAGGCCGAGCACGGAACAGGAGCTTCCGCAGCTGAGATCGGACCGAGTCACTCCACGCTTATTGTTAATCACCCATCCAATATCTCAACAGTGCAGTTAACATTAATCATTTTCTATTTTAATAAACAATTAAAAAACCCATTAGAAATGATTCAGAATTTCAAAGATCAATATATGAATTCAACAATAGTTGTTATATCACATATTGTTTCTTCAAAGTAGTTGTTCAGATTATCAAATATAAAATTGACTGCAAAACTGGTTAAAAATATTAAGTATTAATTGTTCCTTTAAGTAAACCAATAGAAAATACTAGCACAATTATCTTAGTAATTGTGTGCATACATGTATTTTTCCCTTTGGATCAACAGTATATTTAAAATTTGCTGACAAAACTCAGTGATAGATTCTGTTTTAAATGCAAATAGGAGACCGGCCAAATAACTCAAAGGATTAAGCACCTGTAAGCAGGCGCAGGCGCAGGCGCAGGAGCTTCCATCCCTGGGCCTACCATGCCAGTCCCACCCCCCGGGTGTGCTGAGAGGGCGACTGAGACTGGGGGTGGTGACGCGTACCTGTAATCCCAGCTCTTGGGAGGCTGTAAACAGGTGGGTCACTATGAGTCCAATCTATTAATGAGACCCTGAACACCCTGCAGACCCTTTCCTAAAAATACAATAAATAAATAAAAATAAAAACGCAAATAGGAACATCACAATATAGATCAAGACCCAAATATTAAGTAGGTGATTGTAGAATCAAATTTTTTTTTTTTTTTTGGCTGAACCAGGGATTGAACTCAGATCCTTGCGCTTGCCAGGGAAGCACTAATTCTACCGAGCCATCTCCCTGGCCCCTTGTAGAATCAAATATGACTAGCGTCTTTGAAAAAATTTCTTCCTCTCTGTTTGCACCATACTTTAGGAAAAATTCTAGGGAAAACCAAACTAAAAAAATCAACCTATTCAGTGTTTCATCACTCTAAAGTCTTTCTGTAAAACTGTGTTGCGTGTGCTTTTGCATGCATGTATGTTTGCGTTCTTCCTGTCAAGATAGAACAACTAACAGAGATGCTTAACATTTTAGGGCAAGATGATCTAAAAGTGAAACAGAATAATACAAGGACAGAAAATGAAAGCCACCACTGATGACACATTTCTTACAATCTGCAATGTGTCTAGAGTTAGCACTGCTAGAAGGGCATTGCTCACTCAATTGACAAGTTAAAATGAGAGCCAGGAAAGTGTGGCATCTTTCTTTTTACTGATATCTTTTAATCTTCCTGTTTTGACCTGACAACAACTAGGTGGAGGAGGCATTTTAGGCTGCTGCTTTTATTCTGCAATATGATAGAAAAACAATACCAGAGTACTGCTGCTGAAAGTACTGGTACAAACTTAGGAATTCATTACAGACGTATTTTTGAATAGGTAATGAGCAATGTCTCCCTAACTTGCTCCCAAATGGAGGCCAAGGAAATACTCTCCCTGAGAACAAGATGACTATGATCGCAGAGATTATGCCTGAAGAAAACTGATGCAAAAATATGTTTATCCTATAATATACAAACAAAAGCTGAAAAAAGAGATTAAAATTAGCAATCATTTATTTTTCATATCCTAAACACATTATGGCCACGTATTTGCTTGAGTGTTATCCTTGATTTTTATGTTCCTTCTATTTGTTCATAGCCCTGACATTAACTCACTGATCAGTATCTGTAACTAACAACTCTTAAATGCCCTACAAATATATGTGGCTTTCTCCTACTGTCTTAGTTCAGAATACAGCTGCTCTCTTTGGAATAACTCTAATTTTAGCTGATTCCCCTACCTTTAATTCATGTACTCCTCCAAGCTCACTACTCAAATTATGGTCAGAATAATCATGTTATAAATTGAGAATCTGATCATGTCCTTAATTTTCTTAAATGGTTCCCTATTGCTTTAAGAATTAAATTCAAATTTATTGATATGGTGATTTAGATTATTTATTATCTATTTATATGTTCAGCCCATTTCTTACTTGTCTCCACACCTTGAACATCACAGCCAAGAAATATTATTTATTTATTGTGCTCTTTTTACATAATTCTTTCAGTTTCTCACACACAACACCCAGAATACGCCTTTTAATACATCTACTTGCCTTTGCCTGTGCTCAACCCTGCCTGGACTCTCTATCTCCATAGCTCCAATTCCCATTACTAGTCTTAAATTGATAACAGAACTTAGTCTTTTTCTCTGGAGAAAGCATCTTCACCACACAAGACTACAGACAGTCTTTCAGTGTATCATGCTTACCTTATTTTAGCATTCATCTTATTTTTTGAAATTATCTGTTCTCTTAATACTTTCACTCTATAAAGTAGCTCCCCTTAAAGAGGAAATTAGATTTTAATCATCCATGCTTCTGTAACTTAAGGGTCAGAAGGTTTAACTGACTGTTGGCTCATAGCTAATATTTTAAAATACCTTCTGAAATAATTTATAAGTAAGCCAAATAAGCGAAACAACAATTTTAAGGGATATATGGTCATAGTGTCTGCTTCTGTGTTGGCTGAGTTACTGGCTGAAGACCATCTTCAAACAGTTGGTCTATTAAAATATAGTGCTCAGAGGGGTGCTTGTTAAAATAGCTATTTACATTTACAGATTGAATCAGATTGAAGTTCATTGGCAGTATAAATCTCCAGAGAAGAGAGTGAATATCCCAGAAACTGGGCTCACTCTTCTTAGCTCAAATGTAATTAATAAACATATCAGGATAAAGTTGGGGCAGGAAGCCACAATCATAATACCTAAAATAATACCTACAAAGACCATTTACTTCTCCTGTAACTATATTTATAACATGTGAATGATCTTTAGTTTAAGGCCTAGCAGTTGGCTGGATCTAGCTTTAGTTCAGCATGTAGAGAGCCAGTGTTTCTAGTACCAACACCATTTGTTCGCTCTCTCTTTTTTGTAATGTATTAGGTACAGGTTCTCACTACATAGCTTGGACTCCTATTGATACTCCTGTCTTCAGCTTCTCCAGTGCTGGGATTATAGGTGTGCACCACCAGCACTGTCTCAGTATTATTCAGCTATTAAGAATGATAAGCTTAAGCATTTATACTGAAGTGGATGCCACTTGAACATACACTCATAAGTGAAATAAACCAGACACACATGTGTAAATATTGTATAGTTTCCCTAGTATGAGAAGCGAAAAGCAGAAATACAAATGGAAACATAGAACAACAACCAAAAACAACTGAGTCAGATAAGGCAAAGTGAATGGCATATGCTGCAGGATACTAATCAGCTTTTCTTCTGGATGGTTAACAACCTAAGTTCACAATTCAGAGTTGGAGAAACAGAAGAGCCACAAGGCCAGCCAACATTTTGGCCCTAACCTTTCAAGGTCAGCGAAGACTCAGGACATAGGAGAACCTGTACTAGAATATCATGAAACTCAGTTGAGTTCCAAATTTTCTGAAGAAGGAAATTATGGAGCCACAGAGGAAAGAGATCGATGTTCTATAGTGTGCCTGGGGAGAGTCACATGAAGAGAAAACTTTCTCTCAAGCTCTCACAGAGAGCAAACTGGTCAAGCATTGGCCGTAACTCATCCACATGGATCTACAGAATAAGGTACAGGATTACTAGATTAAACCCTGAAGGGACTTCACTGACCTCATAAGAAACATAAAGTACATGTGTTGGTATGTAGATCTTGCTCTATCTAGGTCTTACCCATCCAGCAGAAAAGTATAAAAATGAAGTATACATCGCAGGGCCCTAATAATAACTTGAGCTGTAAATGGCTGTGATCGACAATTTCTTTAGATAACTCACTATTGTTGTGGAATGCTGGGCTGTGTTGGATTGTGTCTTGGAGTTCAGGCACCTAAAGTAGTTGAATGACAATGGAGTGCCCATATTTGATAGTTGCAGTCAAAGGAAGGGGTATAGAAAGGAAGAATCATGATGTGTGTGTATGGACAGTACAGTTGGGATAGATAACGCCGTGCTTCTACATAATCCTATGAGAGGCAAGATCTGCACTAATGGTGGTTGGACAGGATATTATGTTGGCTTCTAGTACTATGGGCAACCACTAGGAAAATAACAAGGTAGAAACTAGTAATTATTGAATCTTTGATGTAACTAAGGTATAAAAAATAAGATATGCAAACAGCTATACTCTCTTAATTTACTGATAAGAGACATCTTCTATAATAATGTCTGTAAGTATAATATCATGTACTCACCTTCTATGATAGCAAAACATTATGAAAACAGTTTGCAATGTATTAATTTGTCAAATCCATATCTTATCAAGTTATCTTAATAGTGTCTCATTGATATTTGTACTTCAATAAAACAAAAATAAAAATAAATAAATTAAAAAAAAAAGGAGTACAGATCTGAGGATGAATGCACGCCCAGGATGAGTTGCTGCCAAATACCTGTTTTAAAGTGGTAATAAAAAAGGCCAGAACATACGTTGACAGAAACAAGAACCTGACACATCCTTGGCGGATGCACTCTCTACTGATGTGCTGAGAACATCACTAGGATTCTTCCCTACGAAGCTGCTGGAGAAAGCAGTTTGATATTTCTTCAAAATATTACACATAGGGTTTATATCTAACTCAGAAATCTCACTTCTCAGCACATGAGTATTTAATCATGATGACAAAGCTTTTTGTTTTAAGATTTTTTTTATTGGACATTATAAAAATTATTCAGAAATTTAAATGATTATAACAATAAAAATTGTCTAAAATAAAAATGAAGAAGAAAGAACTTACTGATCAGTCATATAATAGTTCATTTTATGTGTGCCAAAATTGAAAAACTTATATTCATATAATTAGAATTCTCAAAGTAGAAGGATAGGCAATAAATATTTAAAGATTTAAAATTTATGAATTTAGTTAAAAGTATAGCACCACATTTCCAAGAAAAAAATGAACTTTTCGCGTAAGAAATATGAAAAAAATCATACCAGGATACACAAAAATTTCCTAAAGCTAATTGTAAAGAAAAAAATAAAGCATATAATAGAAAAAAATATTAGCTATGGAAGAACTAGAGTAAATATCATCTTATTCCACATTAGAAAAAAAAAGCAAGTGGGTAAGAAAATAGACTTATTAATTAAAAAAGCTAAAAAGGAAAAAAAATGATCTACCCTCATTGAATTTTATGCTTAGCAAAGTTATTGGGGCCAGGGAGATGGCTCAGTGGAATAAGGCAAGGGCCTGAGTTCAATAACCGGTTCCGCTAAAAAAAAAAAAAAAAATAAGAGTATTTTTGAAAAGTAAAAGTAAATATTTTCCAGTTGTATACACTTGAATATTTTACTACCTTCACACATAACATACAAAATAACAAAGACCATCATCCAGAATGCAAAAGAAGGGCCAGGGAGATAGCTCAGTGATTTAAGTGCCTGCCTTGCAACCACAAGGTCCAAGGTTCAATTCTCAGTCCAAATAAAAAACAATAGAGCAGAAGGAAAGACAAGTTGCTATATGGTCCTAGATAAAGAACAAAGAACTCTCAAAATGGTAGTTGTGGAGGACTATGTAAAATATAATCACGTTAGATGAACCCATTTAAGAAGTCATTGAAGATTTTCACAAAACAGTATATTTATTTATATTTGTCATGATATTTATATACATTATATATATATGTGTGTGCATATGTGTGTAAAATATAAGGAAGAACTAATATAAAGTCAATGGAAAATGGAAATATGCTTTTTAACATTTCTAATATTAGGAAATAATATCATACCATGTCTTATAAGTAAATTGTAAGTCAAAGATACAATATAAATTATAAAACAAAAATTAAAATTAAACAATATTCAGAAAAATAATTAGATATTAATTAATTTAAAATTAAATTAAATATTTCAGAACAACATTCCAAAATTAAAATCAAATTGTGAGCCCAACTAAGAGGCCAAAATATAGTGTATGAATGTGTGAATGTACTAAGACAATGTAACGTATGAATGTACTAACATAGTATTTGAATAGATAAATATGTACAAAAATATCAACTGAGAAAAAGTTTTCATTGCAGTAAAGAATTACTAAGAATAAAACATAACAACTATTTTGGGATGATAAATATATGAACATCACTTCTAATACCTTGGGGAAAGGATATCGCACAAAGTTCTAGCAGGTGGTGGGTGTTGACGGTGTGCATGAGGCACACTGGTGGCCAGGTGTCAAGCGTGGGTCTGAGCTGCTGCTGCTTCCTTGATATCCACCCTGTCAACCCAGACAGAACCATGACCCATAGAGTTCAGGAGAAGTCCATTTCTAGAGTGTGCTAATGGAAATATTTTGTTGCTGTATACAAAAGAATAATTGAAAGACTACTGTTGTATACCTCTTTTTCTCCTGTGTTTAATTGTTTTCCCTATTTGGTGGGTTATTTTGGTTCTCATTCATGGAATTGTAGTCATTGTGATTCCTCTCTAGAATCTCTTTTAGTAGTCTATGTAGGGTTGGCTTTGTTGTCATGAAGTTCTTTAGTTGTTCTTTGTCATGAAGTATTTCACTTCTCCATTAAACTTGAAAGAGAGTTTTGCAGGGTATGTCAGTATGGGTTGGCATTTGATTTCTTACAAGACTTGAAGTACTTAGTTCCATGCTCTTATTGACTTGGCTTGTGAAGAGAAATCTGCTGTTATTCTGATAGGTTTTCCTTTAAATATGATCTGTTTCTTTTCTCTAGCAACTTTTACTATACTATTCCTGTGCTGCGTTTCTGAGATCTTGATTATTATATGTGACTTTAATTGGATTAATACTTTTTGGAGTTTTATATGCTTTGGTTACCTGACTGTCCCATTGTTTCCCCATTTCTGGGAAATTTTCTGTTATTACTTCTGTCCATATTCTTTTTATATCATTTGTGTTGACTTCTTCTTTCTCATTGATACCTATTGGTCTTATGTTGTTCATCTTTTCATCACCTTGCAGATGTTGAATTATTTTTTCCTGCTTTCTAGTTGTTTTGAAGAGACCTTTTTTACCTTTTCACCAGTTGCAATGGTGTCTTCAAGGTCTTAAAGTCTATTTTCATTTTCATTCAGTTTTTCCAGTTTGAGATTGAGATTTTAATTTCCTAAATAACACTTTGACTCTGCTTCATGCATTCCATTTCTCTACTTCTTTCCTATGTTGCTCATTCAAGGATTCTGTCATTTTTCAATTCACCTCTATTTCTTTTAATCAATGTCTTCTTTAGATCCATTTAGTAAATCTTTCATTATAGTTATCACTTCTTTTTTTACTTCAGAAATTATTTCTGATCTCATTTCCTTTATACCTTTTCTGCAGTTGTTTCTTTACTTCAGATGCTATTATTTCAGAGATTTTGGGTATGTTATTTCCAATTTCTTCTAAGCTATTGCCTCCTGCTTTCGTGTGGAATGGGCCTGGTGTCTGAGAACGTATTTTACTCCTTTTCTTTGTCATTTTGTGTAGCACTGTCTTCTGAACCTTTTGTGTAGAGCATTGGTAGAATTATTACCTTAGCACCAGGTCCAGATCTTCCATGTTCAAACTTGTCAAAGTGAGTGTGACTTGGGTTTGGCTGCTGTGCTCAACTTCTTCCTGCTGCAGCCCTTGGAAGTGAACCTGCTGTGCCACTCTGGTAAGATCTTCTGTTCCTGGGTCGGTCTTGCCTCTGGCCTCTCTGCAGGGAGTTCTGCTGCATTGCTCCACACCAGGCCTGTCTGATGATGGAAGTTCCACACACACACACACACATGGCCTGGGTGCTGGCTGACACGAGGATCTGGTGGGCCTCAGGCTGCCCCACTCACCTGCCTTGCCTTGGCGCTGTATGAGTGAGGATCCAGTGGCTCCAGGCTGCCCAGCTCACGTGCTAGGCCTAGGCGCTGGCTGGAGTGAGAGTCTGGAGGTCCCCATGTGGTCTCAGTCACCCAGAAGCTCTTTGAGTGACACATTCAGTCATGTTTCCAATGCTTCTTGAGATCATCCATTCATGGCGACAGCAAAGAGCAAAGAGCAAAAGGAATGGCTCTTAGAAATTCTTTATTTTAATAAAAAGTATAGTTCTGAAGGAAGTTGTAAAGGCATAAGAGCTTAGGAAGGTTTGTATCTTACATGTGTAGCCTGAGAGGAAGTGCCTCATGCATAGGATTAGATGAGGCAGGCATGCAGCTGGGAGCAGCGGAAAATGGAGGAGTCTAGGGCCAAAGGTTTCATTTTTTTCATAAGGCCAACTGCAGTAGAATTCTTGACATCTTGGTGAATACACAAGTGCAGAAATGTCAGAGTTGAATTGTTAAAACAGCTGCAGTTGATTCACGTTACTTGGCTTCCATTTTGTAATAATTTTTAAGTGGACTTTATGGTCCTGTTTTAGCATTATTGGTACCAAATTGTGATCTTTTGTATAGCTTCCTCACAAATCATCTATGGCATTATATACAATCACTAAGAGAATATTTAGGCACTAGTCATGAAGTGCATGGTTTGAGATCAGTTGAATGTTCTCAATATCATATATGGTTCTATGCATATAAAGAAAATATTCCCTTTTTGCATAAACTAGCTTAAGTTAATCTTGTTTGTTTTTAGAAACAAATATCCTCTGATCCATGGATCAGAAAAATAATGCAATATAGTATGTATTATCCAACTTTAATAAATGGAGGAGATATTTTCTCTTGTTTGGAGTTACCTAAAAGAAACACAATGAGGAATATGGAATGTCAGTGCTAAGTACTCTAACTCAGAGCTGTGAGATCTGATTACCCATATTGTTTTGCATGCCACTGGCAAGGTACTATTTTTACCTCATATCTGACAGATGTGACCACTGTGAAGACAATTCTGTCTTTTACTTCAAGGTGTAAAAAAAAAAAAACAAAGAAAAAACAAACAAACAAAAACCCCACCAATTTACAAGACATACTGAGTCTTTGTTTTCTTACATTTCCTTGTAGCTAAGCTACTTGTAACATATTCTCAAATATTTCATCAGCCTTAATAATAAATTTTATATTTGTACCAATAAAAAATCATACAATTGTATATTTTATTCAGAAGTTTTTACTGAAGTAGAACAATTCTTTCTCAATTACATATTCTTAGTAGCCCCTCAAACCTGACTTGGGAGATGAAAAGACAAGTGTTTTTAGGTTGTAATATTACAATATATATTACACCCTGAAGAGTTCATAGGATTTTCTCTTTAAGGTATCTTGTTTCATATCCTGGGACTTCTGTAGGTATTTTTAATTTGATATAGCTGCCAGGAAAGTAGAATTACAAATTTCAACAGTTTTACAGTTGAAATTATACATAATCCTGTGTTTCAATCTGATATTCTTATCTCTGCCTAACCTTAGTTTTCCAGAGCCCAGAAATATATTCATATAACCCCTTTAATTGTATGCATTTTTGTTGCCTTCTCATGTACTTTTTAGAATATTCCGGAGTCTACCTATTCAAAGTGTGGTCAGGGAACATATTTTCATAACTGAGCACCTTCCAGAACCTTCTGGAAATATAGTCTCAGGCCCTATCCCAGTCCTCCTAAATTAGTACTTTTTACAAGGCTCAGATGGTTCTTATTCAAAAAAATTACAGAACACTGAAACAGAACATTAATAATAAGTTAACATTAATTTATTTAGGTTAATCATTAGAATAATATGCTAATTTTAACTTTGGAAATTTTAAACTAATAGTTTAAACCAATTGAGAAATTGTTTGAAAATGAAAATTCTTTAACTTTGGGCTGTGAAACTGATACTGGGGACCAGGGTGAGACTGGAGTCCATATGCTGTCAAGTCTCCCATGTAACTGGGAAAGGAATGCATGAAGGAATCAGAATCTGTGGAAAAGCAGCAGAAAGATCCATAGTCCTAAGCAATTTGAAAGGAGATCTATCCTTTGTAGAGTGTATTAGAGTGCAGAAGTGACAGAAAATGGTTGGAGTAGGCAAGAAATCAGAATTGATGGTGTCCATGTTACTACTGTTACACTTGAATCCTAAGTATTCAGGAGCTACAGATTTAAGCTTTTCATATCAGATTAATCAGGTCTCCTTGAATTATAGTGTGAATGATCCAACTCAGACTAATTGATATGGGAAGGGATTACACCTATTCTGATAGCCAGGCAGGCAAAAAAAAATCTTTCTCATATTGATGTCAGCTAGATTTAGGTAGCAAATGGCCTCACAAACCCATATTGTAGATTCATTCATTTCTGTCGCTATTCTCAGATGATTCAGATGCAGCAAAAAATATGAAGTGCTTTAGAGCTTATGATTTAAAAGGAAGAGGATTATCTTCCTGACAGCTCTGGTAACAGCATCCCGGAAGACTGCCGCTGCTCCAGTGCCATGGCCATGCTTGTGTCTCAAACAATTGCTCTAGTTAGGCTGAGAAAGAACTTTCCAGGTTTGGAATTGAGTAGTGGTGTCAGATGCCACCTGAGCCATACACACTAAAGAGGATTGAAAGGAGAAAATAGTGGATAATTGTCACAGTGCAAGGGACATGGGACAAATACATGTATGCCAATTACAGTGGTCAAGCTGACTTGGCCCAGTGTCCTATGATACTAATAAATAAGGCTGTCTTTGAGGCATTGATTCCAAACTAATTTTAAACTAGTGGATATATTTTCCCCTCTCACTTCTGTTCTCACACAGTTTGAGTTTTGAAACATTTTCTATATGACTCCAGTGCCTTTTCAAAGCAAATTTATCAATTCTTGAAGTGTCCAGGAGGGATTGCCTCAGGAACTGAAGACCGTGGGAACTCATCAGTTTTGTTGGGCTTCATGGACAATCAGTGGTAGTGGTAGCTTCCCATTTATGCAACCTTAAATACATACCAACTCCTATGTTATGGGAAACTTTTTAATGATTTCTTCTCAAAATCATTGGGTCTAATGTAAGTAACCTATTCAATTACAATTGCCCTATATAATTGGATATGTGTATTTCAATAGACTTTGACAAATTCTTTCATTTATTTTTATAAATTGAATTAATTTTAGCTTAAATACTTCCAAAAATTTAGTCTGATGTCATTTGCTTTACTTACATCAAGTTGTTTCAAAATTCAGTAAAATTTGAAAAGAAAACCAAGAAACTAAATGCTGGGGAAATAGCTCAGTAGAATAAGTGCTTGCCTGGAAAGCACAGTGGCCTGAGTTCAATCCCCAGTTCTGCAAAACAAACAAACAAATAAATAAATAAATGAAATACATACACACATGAATGCTTTAAATTCTTAACAAGAATTTAAATATTTAGTATTTGGTGAATGTCACACCCTGTATTAGCCTATAGTTTTGGAATTGGGATAAAAGTATTGTAATTTCTCATTATCAGTAATGAATTTTGTGTAACTTGAAAAAATAGCAATTAATATTTCAAACTAGAGAGGCCATGATCTCCATGACTACTTCCACCTAAGCATACTCTCTGCATCATAGCAGTAGGCAGCTGTCTTAGGTTGATGGATAAGAAATAAGACAGAATTCCATTTCTCTTTGCAAAACCCCAATAGTTCTAACATTTAACTGATGGTATCTTACCCTGTTTGTTCTACCTTTGGTCCTTTAAGTAGTCTATGTTGTTATTTTCTTTCTTGCTGAAAAATAATACAGGACACCTTTAATTTAAAGGAGGGATGGATTATACTGGCTCACTGTTCGTGGAGATCTAGTTCGCACCTCTCTCCACAGTAGGATGGCATGCAAGGGGCTTGGCAGTGGCCAGAACAGAGAGGGAAGTCGGAACAGATGGCCCCTTCCAGCTCGGCTCCCTGTGAACTGCCTGCTCCCAAATTAGATTTAGCTTTAAACTCATCACTGGACCTGTCCACGATAAGTACCATGTCCGCCTACCCAGTCTCCTACCATAAAGCCCTCCTATGAGTGCGTGAAGCTTAGTTAGGATACCTGTGTGTAACCAGTTCAGTAAGTTGACTTAGCCGCCATGGCAGAAAGCCAGCAGAATCTGACACGGGCCAGCGCGGCTTCCGGCAGTCCTCCCGTCGCATTTCCTTTTCCTTCCTGACTCTGATCCCTCAGCCCATGCTTTTATGCTGCGCTTCTGATACTCACCCCAACCCAGCCTCCTTCTTCATTCAGAAGGCCCGCTTGGAAGAGCTGGTCAAGCTCTGAATTCGTAAGCTATTTCTAAGGGACTAATTGATTCTGTGCCAATAGCCAGGGAAAGTTACCCTCTCAGTGCCTGTCTTCCCACATTTTATACGTATGGTCACTTTCTCTTCTCTTTTCTTTTCTTGAGATAGTGGAGACTGATCTTGGGATCCTGTGCTTGCCAGGCAGGTGCTTATGCCACTGAGCTATTTCCTCAACCACCGAGTAGTCACTTTTATTCACCCTGTTTTTCTCTTGGGTGATGATTTTAGATTATTTCCTTAGAAGTGTCTTACTATTCAATAAACATTAGGTTTGAAACTTTGCCCTCTATTCTATACTCTCTGTTATAATACTGTTCTTCTAAAGAAACCTATGAAGATAGTAAACATATTTGTTAATTTCTAATCATATAATAAAATCAAAGGATAATAGTTTGATGTCGTATTTTGGAAAGATAAAATTCACATACTTGGGGCTATTATGTGGTGATGCAGGGGTTATGCCATTATTAGAAGAATACTGAAATCTATTAATTAAATATTAAAATTTTATGAGGGAGATTCTTATCAGAGTAGTCTGGGCCCACATTTTACTTCCCTAAAAGCTGTAAACCACTGCATTTGATGAAACTTGAACTTTTGGAGGAATTTAGAAGTAATCTTGAGCCATTTGTTCTCCTAAGTGCTCTTTTTTTGTTGTTCTTTGTAGAAAAGTCCTGTTCTCCCAATTTGAAGACTTCTAGAATTATTTTCATCATTTTTCTTTCTTTTTTTTTTTTTTTTTTGAGTGGTGATTACAGAACACTACTATTTTTCAGACTGTACAAGTTACTCAAAGTGATCTTCAGATGGCAGAAGAAAGCCCATAATGCCATATAATCATTTAAGAAGGATCCAACTTCAGGAAAAGATGAGAGTTTATGGGGTGGTATGGTGGGCTCAGGATTTGATTCAGGTATTTTATAGATAAGTAGAAATTATGAAAGAAAAGACAGAGTGACTATTCTAGACAATGAACATAACATTTTAGATTTGGCCAGTTCCATAGCATAAAAGATGTTGGAATTTCAAGTAGTAAACGTTTTTATGTCCTAATTTGGATTTTAATGAAAAGGCATGAAGAAACCACTAGAGAATTTTAATTAGGGGGCTGCTTTGGGCAGATGAACAATTTATAAAGAGCCCTCTGACTGCACTACAGAAAGTGGATTGGAAGAGAAATGTCATAGAAGCTAAAGGCAGAGAGCCAGTAGTGGAGCAATACAGAGAAAAGCAGGAAGGCTAGTAGTAAGCAGCATGTAACGTGGATGCAGGCAGCAGATGAGGGGCTGTTAAGAATGCACTGGAATGGGGCTTGGCTAGTATGAAATTTGAGAATGGTGCTTTCACTTATTTGTCTTCAACCACTGATATCTCTCCACTAGCTTCTCTTTTGCCACACTTTAAGCTGTGACCATGATGCAATTCCTAGCCCTGTGCCCTCCTTCTGTCTCTATTTTCCTGACGTCATCAAGCATCCTTCACAAAGGACAACTCAGACTGGTCTGTCCTTGCATCTGGCTATTGCCACATACTTGTGCTGTCAATGACTAAATTTTACCATGGTAAAATGGAACTCAGCTCCTTCCATAAAATTGGTATCTCATTATTATTGCTTTAAAAGTTTAAAATCCCAAATTAAAATTATTTGTCATTTTTACTAGTCTCTGCATTAACCACCATATCTGTAAATATTCATGCTTTAGTTCTTTCTTTCCTGTCCAGCCAAAACTGTTTTCTGATGCGCTTTACAACATTTTGCACAGCACACACATAAAATGTTTATAGAAGTCTTTACTTTTTACTATTACTTCTAAACTAAGATCCATTTTTCAATGAATGTCAATCATACATATTACAAAACTTGACAGTTGAGTTTTTACTAGAGTGTTGGCAATACTTTCAAGTATATAACACATTTACTTATTAAAAGAACAAAATAAAATTATTACTATAAATTAAATAAATCTTACATATTCAATTTTTGGTTATATTCCCACTTTCCATTCATAATATTTAACCATCCTTTACATACTTCTAAATTATAGTGTTTTTAACCATGTATTTGTATTACTAGTATGCTATTTGGTTCCTCTGTCCCTTTTCCCCCAGTCAAACAAACTAGTTACAGGCAGTTTTATTTCTATTTCACGTACTATAACACCACTCCCTACTTATTAGTAAATAGAAGGTGCAATTACCCAGCACTTATAATGCCAGAATAAATAGCACTAATCTTTTCCAGCACAAATAAAACTATAACATAACCTTTATTTAAGCCTCATAGTAATCCAGTGAAGTGTGACTGAAGACAACTAATTATTACTTTCATAGAAATACTCTATTCTACATTCCTCGATATCAAGCCAGACAAAAGACTTCTAAAAAGTATAAACAGCAATGCATATAGGAAATCTCTACTGATAGTTTTGATATCCCTATAATGATTTGAAAGACTGAAATATCAACTGAGAATTCTTGAATGAAAGATTAATCTTCCTCAAAACTTTCATTTTGCTTCTAAATGATGTAAAATATCATATTTTTATGTCAAAACTAGTAGGTAATGACTGGAAGAAGAGCTTGTTATTTACATGGCATCTCAAAGAATTCTTTAGTATTTGTAGAGAGGAATCACCTAGTTTAAAACAGAGAATTCCAAAGACCTCCACCTTAAGCAACTGATCAAAAAATGGCTTCCATGATAATGGAAGAAACACACATCCTGTTCCTTCCAATGGGAAATAATGAAGATTAAACATTATTTCTGTGATATTCCTGTCTAAATCTAGTCATGAAAAAACATCAAACAAATTCACTCTGAGAGATGGCCAATAGAATCGCTTCCCTGTTCCTTAAAAAACACCAAGGTCATAAAAGACAAAGCTAGACTGATGAACTGCTCTCCATTTGTGAGACATGACCACTGACTGCAATCTGTCGTCCTAGGTTAGATTATAAACTATGAAAATATTACTAGCTATGAGAGGTATTATTGGGCCACTGAGCGAATTTGACTATGAACTTCAGAGCAGATAAGAGCAATATATCATTGTTAAATTCCTCAATTTTGATCATTGTGTGGTGGTCACATAAAGGAGTACATTTGTTCTTAAGGAAGATTCTCTGGTTCTTAGTGAAGATTTTGAGGGATAAGAGTACATGTATGCAACTTAAACACAAGCAGTAGATCACAGATAATGGAAGAATCAGGCAAAATGTAAGTGAACTGTGAATTCTTGGCATTAGTTTTGAAGCTTTTCTGTCAGCTCAAATTTATATCACAGTAAAAAGTTACACAGATATAGTATGTCCTTTTATTTATCATAAAATTTCTTTATAACTTTTCTTTTTAAAAAATGGACACATTCTTTTTTTCTAAACACTTGATAAAAAGCACTTTAAAAAAACTTTATATTAGAATTTATCAAAAAATGAGTGTGCCTTTTAAAACAATGAAATAGTAGGGAAATTTTTTATATTGTTTCCTCCACAAATTTTAACCATTTCTAGTTTTAGATTTGGTAGATATTTCCATAATTTAAATAAATAGGCAAACTTCTCCTCCTTTAATGCATCATTTCAAATACTACTTACAGACAGACTTTCTGCTATTGTAAATTTAGGCTTAACTTGAATATATCTTTCTTCCCCACAACATAATTGTTGCAACATAATCTTCTTCTACTAGTAATTTTTGTCATTATAATGTTTTTTTAAAATGTTATTTTCTTCTCATGCTTCCCTTATTTTCTGCCCAATATCTCTTCACTTTCCACTTGAAGTAAGGACCATTTCATGCTGGCTTCTGTCCATAATAGCTCCATATTTGTTTCCTTATTCAGGTTTGATTTGGGGACATTTATACTGTATTACATAAGATTAAATCTTCTGCACTTTGCCCACAGATTTAGCCAAAACATAACAAATCAAGAAATAGCATTTACCTTCTTGCAACTATAATAGAGTTCTACACAGAACCAAGTATTACATTTTCTTGCCTCCAGTTCTCTTGTGAAATCTCCAGAGCTCAAGAAATGCTTAGGGAGTTCTCCCTTGCACCGCTGGCTCAGCGGCCCCAAATTCCCCCACGTGCGGCGTTGTTTCATACCAGCATTACAGCTGTCCATTTACTTTTATCACCAAGCTGCCTTCGTGTGAGGGTATGGAAGGTCCGGAAGGTGAGTGAGTGAGCACGTAGACTGTGGGTGGCAAATGAAGGAAGAAACTAGAATTCTAATATTTAAACATTTTGATTTACTGTTTTCTTGGAATTCATTTATAATTTTATTGTTATTATTAATAATAACAATTTGTTTGAGACAGGATGTCACTATGCAGTTCAGCTTGGCCTTGAGTTCACTTTGTAGCCCAGGCTGATCTCAAACACACAATGATTTTTCTGCCTCAGTTCTGTGTTTGGTACCACATTGGAATTAATGTTTTGAAGACCATAATTTTATTTTATGGTCCATAAAACCCAATTTTATGTTTTGTATTTTTGAGTGCTTTTCCTTGCAGTTTGGATTTTTCAACCTAATTTTACATTCTTCCTCAGCTCTACCATGTTTCTTCTGTGTGCCATTGACCTTCCACACTGTCTTTCTAGAAATCTTCCATCTTGCTGATTGTGTATGAATTGGTATTTTTTATTTTTATTTTTTCCATAATTTTATTGAAGAATAAATGGTAATGGGACAGTTTCAAATCAAATTCATAGAAGATTCAATAATTAATACATTGCATATTGTTTTCTTAGTGTCTATTTGTTGTATTAGGTGCAGATATGATATTTATTTACAAACACTGTTAGAGCAAATCCCTTTATTCATTGAATTGAGAGAATATAGCTGTATACCTATCTTTTTTTTAAAGCTCATTTCTAGTGCAGTTTCAATAATTAATACTTTTTACATTGTTATCTTCCTAGTGGTTGTCCATAGCAAAAGAAGCAGACAGGATATCCTGTCCAAACACTATTAGTGCACATCTTTCTTCTCATAGAATTATGTGAAAGTAGCTGCATATTTATCCTAACTGTTCTGTGTATACAAACGCAGAATGGTCCTTCCTTTGTATCCCCTTTTTTGTTTAGTCCTGTCAGATATGGGTATTCTATTGGCATTTAATTATTATAAGTGCTTGAATTCAGCAAAACACTCCTACACAGTCCAGCACTCCACAATAGTAAAGGGTTATCTACAGAAGTTGTTGACTAGAGCCATTTATAGCTCAGCATATTACTATGCTTGTACTTTATATACTTCGTTTTTATAGTTTTTCCACTGGATGGTTAAGACTGAGATAAAGCAGACGTATATAACAAGAAATTTAAGTTTTGTATCTGATAAGGTCAGGCAAGTCCCCTCAGAGCTTATCCTGTAACCCTGTACCTCACTTTGTACATCCTTTCTCAGTGTCAGCCATGTGAATGAGTCAAGGCCATTACTTGACCAATTTGGTCTCTGTGAAAGCCTGTGAGAAAGTTTTCTTTCCATGTGACTCTCCTTAGGCACACTATACATCATCAATTACATTCCTCTTTGGCTCCATAATCTCCTTGATCAGAAAATTTGGGGCACAACTAAGTTACAGGATGTTACAGTACAGGTTCTTCTATGTCCTGAGTTTCCACTGACCTTGAAAGGCTACTGCAAAAATGTTGGCTGACCTTGCAGCCTTCCATTTCTCCAATTTTTGATCTGCAAGCTTCTGTCGTTAACCATTCAGAAGAGAAGCTGATTATTACCTTGCAACATATGCAGTTTGGTTTATCCTATTTGTCTAAATATCAAACATCATAGGCATAATATGGAACAGATATTTTCCATCAAGTACTGATGTATCAAATTTGAAGTCCTTACAGAATATGAGAAAAAAAATTTAAAAAACCCAAACAATACTATATACATACTATTACACAGAAATTTAAAAATCTAACCATATACAGCCTTGTAGCAGAGCAGTCCTACAACATTTTTCCCCTTGTGTCTTTTTTTTCCAATTATTACTCCCTCAAAAAAAAAAAAAACCAGATTGACTTGTGAGACAGTATGGTAATATTTGATATGTCGTGACAGGAAGTATGTATTTAGCGGACCAGAATGGCAGGCATTCCAAGCGTAACCCTTCTATTACACATTTCTATCTTCAGTGAAGTTGTTTGGTTCACAGTTATCAGCATATATAGATAGTTGGGTTGAGAATCCTACCATTTAACTGCTACTTTCAAAAACCTGCTGATGTTTCTCGGGATCTTTGCCTTGCCCATCTTGTGTGTACAAATGTATGGCTATGTCCTTGTCCTGTTTCCCTGCTTTTCTCCTTACCCTCTCTTCATTGTCCAATCCTCAAGTTCTTGCTTTCCTTATAGTTGTGTTATAACTTTCTATTTGTATTTCTTCTTATACTAGGGAGATTATATGATATTTGCACATATGGGTCTGGTTTATTTCACTTACGACTGTATCTTCAAGTGGCATTCACTTAAATATAAACACTTCAAGTTTATCATTCTTATAGTTGAGTAATACTCCATTGTATAAATATACCAAATCTTTTTCAACCATTCCTCATGTATCAAGCATCCTGGTTGATAGGAAAAAACCTGTTTCCAAGGTTTTGCTAACACAAATTGTGCTGCCATAAACATAGGCACACATATATTACTATGATATGATGTTTTCAGTTCCTCGGGGAAGATTCCCAGTAGAGGTATAGCGGGCTTGAATGGGATTTCCAGTCATAGTTTTGTGATGAGTTTCCACACTGATTTCTATAATAGTTTCACCAGTCTACATTCCCACCAGCAGTGGAGAACTGTTCCCTTTTTCCCACATTCTCTCCAATATTGTTGGTTGATTTCCTTACGATAGTCATTCTTTCTGGAGTGAGATGGTATCTCACTGTTGTTTTAATTTGCATTTCATCGATGGCTAGCGATATGGAGCATTTCTTCATATATTTATTTGCTTCTTTAATTTCATCCTTTGAGAAGTGTGTATTCATCTCAGATGCCCATTTCTGGATTGGGTTTTTAAATTTAGGGGCCCTAATATTTTTTAGTTCTTTATAAATTCTAGAGAGCATACCTTTGTCTGAGTGCTTATGGGTTAGGATTTTTTTCAACATTTGTGGGTTTTCTTTTCACTTTGTTGATAAATTCTTTTGACATGCAAAAACTTCTCAATAAGAGTTGGTCTCAGTTGCTAATTCTTTCAATTGTTTCCTGGACAAATACATATTTGTTCATGAACTCTTTATCTACCCCTATGCCTTCAAGAGTTACTCATACTTTCTCTTCCAACCGACTTAGTGTTTCTGTTTTAATGTTTAGAACATTTTGACTTTAGCTTACTGCATGGTGGTAAACCTTGGTCAAGTTTTAGTTCTTGGCATGTAGAGAACCAACTTTTCCAGCAGCATTTGTTGAAGAGGCTATCTTTCTTCCAGTAGGTGTGTTTGGGCCCTTTGTAGAAAATCGGTTTCTGAGTGTGTTTGTAGAGGCCTCTGCGTCTTCTATTCCATTGATCCTCAAGTCTATTTCTTTGCCAATATCATGTTGATTTTATCACAGTAGCTTTGTAGCATAATTTCAAGTCAGGAATTGTGATGCCTCCTGCCTTATCTTTGTTGGCCAGGATTGCCTTTGCTATCCTTGGTCTTTTCTGGTTCCAAATAAATTGTAGGAACAATTTCTCTAGGTTTGGGAGATATGTTGGTGGCAATCTGATAGGGGCAGTGTTAAATCTATACAACAATTTTGGGAGTATGGCCATCTTCATGATGTTGGTTCTTCCTATCCAGGAGCAAGGAATATCTTTTCATTTTCTGAAATCTTCTATGGTCTATTTTCTTAGGGTACTGTAATTTTCCATGAAAAGCTCTTTGACTTCTTTGGTTAAGTGAATTCCATGGTATTTCATTTTCTGGGTGCTATTGTAAAAGGATTGTTTCTATAGTTTCACTTTCAGTGTGTTTGTTATCTGTGTACAGGAATGCTATTGACTTTTGAGTATTGACTTTGTATCCTGCTATGTGAATCAATTCTAGTAGCTTCTTGGTGGAGTTTTTTTGGTCTTCCAAGTAAAGTATTATGTCATCTGCAAATAGTCATAATTTAACCTCTGCTTTACCTATTCTTATTCCTTTTATTTCTCCCTCTTGTTCCTTTTATTTCTCCATCTTGATACTTTTTAGATCATACAGAGGTGACTTTACATAAGTTCTCCTTACTGCTTTTACTGATCTGTGGATTCCAAATCTTTCTGTCTTTTTAAAAAAATTTACTTACTCAATTTTCTGATAAATATTTTCAAATGACTACCTATCTCTGGCAAATTTTCTGTGTCATTGCAAGTACTGAATTATCTCTCCTTTCTTAATTTACTGATAGTATTGTGTCCTAATTTTGAAAAATACTTACTTTCAGGATTTTGGACTCAATCATTTATGAATCAGTGTTGATAACAAAAAATTTATGTCACTAGGATTGTCACTTCAAAAGTGACCAATTTTTCTTATTATTTCTTTTTCTACTTCATTGGGTACTTTTAACATTTCTGTCTTTAATGTCTGTGTTGATATTCCAATGTGTGGAAGTTTTGTCATTTATATTTCATAAATTATTTGATCCAAAGAACTTTGATTACTTTATTTAGGCTTGAATCTTGAAACTCTTGATCTGGTCTTTTTGCTTTATTCTCTCTCTCTCTCTCTTTCTCTCTCTCAACTATAAAGAATCACCTTGAATTTATTTTCTCTTGTTTTGGCTTTCTTTGATAAGTTTAGCTACATAGTTTTAATTGTCATGGTTACTGTATTGATTTTGATTTCTCTTTACAGCATGTTGTCATACTTTTAAATTGCAATACTTTTTCAAACCTTTCTAATGGCATGAATTAGCGTTTGTTTAAAATGGCCCTGCCTTATGTTGCATTCTTTCTTCTATGGTCAGATATTTCTGTTTCTTCCGCTTGCTATTTGTTCTGCTATGTGTTTTCTTTGGTTATATGGCAGTTCTTGACCGACTATCACACTTCAGAATAAAGCAATAGATGAATGGACTGTCAGCATTTGCAACTGGCTTAATGGATTGGACGTCAGTCTCTCCACCAGGAAACCTGTACCTGCCCCGAGCACCAGGAGCAACAGCTAGCTTTTGACCATTTATTCATTCTTTATTATTTTTTTATTTATTCATTGTTTGATTTTTAAACTACTGAATTGGGATGATTATCTGAATACTACATAATTTAATATTGTGGGGAAATAAGATGGGATGGAAATCACATACCAAAGTTCAAACTGACAATTCAGCTGTTGGCTTACTTAATCCACAGTTTCATATTGGTAGCCTAGAAGTTATTCAACATTCTGGGATATATGCATGGTGCTAAAGAATGTAGGAAAAGGCAAAACAATATACTGTTTGCTCTTATAAAACTACTTTTCTTTTGTAAGAGAGAAACTGAACAAATGGAAATGTAAGAACAGTAATGCTGATGTTATGAAGATAAACCAAGTAGAATAGATTTGAATGTTGGGCTTGGAGACACGGAGAGGCCTCCTTTGTTTAAATAAGATGAATCAGCACTCTTTTGTTAAGTGGAATTCAATCAGAACTGAACAAAGTATTAAAGCAAAATATGTTGTAAATAAAAGGATCAAGAGCACACAGAAGCATGGCATATTTTTCTAAAGGAATTCTAGATGTGTCTCTTCCCTGTCTTGGAGACTCAGAATTGGAAAATCTGTGGCTTCCTATAAAATAGCTGGACCTTCTGACATGTAGAAAGTGGCCATTACCTTGTAGCTTCGTGAAATATCTTTTATCTTCTTGCTGTGGTTCAGAAATGTGTTGATACTTTCTTATTTATTTATAAACTCTAACTTTTTTCATTGCTATTAAATTATATCTTACAAAAATATTCATTCATATTGCTGTCCTCAACTAAGAAAAAAAAAGAAACAAAAAGTATTTTTTGTACAATTCTATTATACCTTCTTAAAACCAACTGCGATGCAAACCAAAAGGAAGTAATTTTTTCATAAAGGCTGTGAACAAGACCAAGGGCACTGGAGGGTTTTGATAAATGATGCTAAGATGAGGGTCTTTGTGTTACTATGCTGTCATTCACATTAAAGGAAAATAACAGCAAAGAAGGTTAGCACACATCTTGAACAGCAATTCATGTGTCTTACTGGAAAACAAAAAGAAAAATAACAATTTTTTTAATAAAGAAGACATGCAAATTATGCAAATTGAATGGTACTTTCCTAATGAAACAGCAGCGTTTGTTTATACTGCCATGTAAAACAGCCAGTAAATATATGATTTATTAATCAAAACAAATATACCTACATTCTAAATATATAAAAATTCACCAAACTATTTTTCTTTCTGAGGAAGTAGTCAAAGGACAGTCAAATTAAATTTTAAATCAAAATATAAAAAGGAAAAACAATTACATCTAAATAAGGAATTCTGATTACATAATCCATAAAAAATTGTTTTTCTTTGCCAGAGGAATACATAATGGTTTTCAGGTATCATATTTTTCAACTAGAGCACAACTAGAGTCCTTAAATTCCTTTTAACATTTGCCCTTAACTTAAGGTACAGTACTCAAAAGTTTATGCAGAATCAGTGAAAGGACAGAAGTACATACGGGGCCACCAGACCGTAGGGACTGGTTCCTGTAACCCTTGTATACGCATTAAACATTTCTTGACATCTCGCCAAGTTACCTACTGCCCCCCAACACTGCAGAGACAGACAGCGATGAAACCTTTCGCAAGGGCGACACTGTGCAAACCTGACACGTGCGTAGCAGTAACAGGACTCTCTAAAGAAACACTAATTTTCAGCGTCCTAAAAGGGGCCTTTCCCATTCTCTCCAAAGCCACAGACCGCTGCATGTCTGTGTGCATATAAGCACCGAGAGACCAGAAGTTGAGTTGTGTGATATCACTGAGGGTGGCCTTCCGATGGCACAGGCGAGCATTCAGTTTCCGTTTATGTGGGGCGTTAAGTTTGATCACTAACCATACATGATTTTCTCTTTACTTAACTTTCATTTCTACTGGCCTTTCTCGATATATTACTAATTTCTTCAGGCAAAAACCATGTATTAAGATATCACAATGTACACTGTGCTGAGGGATGTAATAAAGAAGATTCAAACCAGATCCTTTGGTATTTGTGAGCAGGGATCCTGTGCTCGGGAAATCTAGGATGTTTGGTTAGAGATAGACACAAATCTGGTAATTATAGAATTAAATTTGTCAATATTATGGCAATTTATGTTGTTAAAAAGAGGTAGTACTACTTTGTAAAAGTGTAAAATATGACAAGCTGACCATTCTGGTTTGGAGGGCAGAGAATGGGAGTTTACAAAATAATAGAGCTCTCGAGAAGAAGCAGAATACACGAAGCAAAATTAAGGCCATGGGTGGAAGTGGGCTTCAGTCCGAGAGGAACATGCCGAGCAGCAAGGCGACAGGTGTTTTCCATGAGCCACGGAATCTGGGGCTCGGCGTCACGGGGCCTGGGCGGGCAGCGAGGGGCTCGGTGTCTTTAGCAGTGCAAGCCTTCTCGAGGGAGCAGGAAGCAGTCTGCTGAATGCCGAGCAGGCTGGGCAAGGACTTTATTCGTAGGATTTGGGGCAGACCTTGGAGAGTGTAAGAGATGAGGGGCTTGAAACTGACATTTTGGCAGGGAAACACTTGGCTTCATCTAAGGGGAGCTTGGCCTGCAGGAAGCAAGAGCTGTGCAGGTTATGGCGAGGGGGACTATTTCTCCATGTCACTATCTAAGCCATGGGTGAAAGGACACATGACTCCCTGGAAATAGTTTAAAGGATCTTTCAATATTAAAAAAATTAAGGGGCTGGCCAAATAGCTGGGCTGGCTAAATAGCTCATCGGATTAAAGCACCTGCAAGCAAGCACAGGGGCCGGACACTCAATCCCTGGGCCTGTTGTGTCAGACCCACGCCCAGCTGAGACAGGGCCTGGTGGCGCAGGCCTATAATCCCAGCTCTTGGGAGTGTTTCTCTCTGTAAATAGGAGAATCACTCCAATCTAGTAGTGAGACCCTGAACACCCTGTAGATCCTTCCCTAAAAATACAATCAATCAATCAATCAATCAATTTAAATATTTTAATATTCAGACAATTACTTATACACTTGAAAAGGGCAAACTATCTGCTCTGTGTTATTTATCCTTTTGTGTTCTCACACATTTATCTACCTGCCTTTCTGTTCTTTCTGTTTCACTATTTTTTTAAAATTCTGTGCTGACCTAATTCCCTTTTTTAAAAGGCTGATTCTTTCTCTCTTCATGCCTTGGGCCTCTGAACAACTGACACATCCTCTTTAAGGAAATTCTCTTTCTTGTCACTTCTGGTGACCACTTCTTATCCCATTGTAGTGTATTAGGTTTAGCTTCTCCAGAAACAGTTCATTGATTACTAAAATGTAGAATAGTTGTTTTTGTTTGTTTGAAAAATGTATTATATGAGATACTTCCAGTGTGTGGCATGCCTTAAGATCTGAAAAAGTACCTACTAAATAAATGAATTAACGTACAATTTAACAAGTCTGGGTTTTCATGTATAATCAAATTGTTCACCTAGTTTTGTGAAGTGCTTGAGGGTATATTTGGCATCTGTTTTATGTCAGTTGAGAGGGAGAACATAGTTACTTCATTTTGGGTCTGCTGTGCTGATGCCTGCTTGCCATGCCTCTGGTATGATCAGTGTTCGGCAGTGTAGTTAACACAGAGAGGCAGCTGAATGAAGAAGATATCTAAATTTGTGCCTAAACATTTATGCACCATGTTAACTTGTGTGGAGAAAATAGAGCTTTAATTTCAGTGCACTGGCAATTTGGCCATAATGTGACTGCTTTGCATCGGTCGGTGGCTATGTCCCGAGCTGATAGTCAGCTAGCACCCACGGCAACCCTGAAGTGAGGGAAGGGCAGCTCATTCGGGTGGATTTCCTCCTAAAACAAGAGAAGCCAGACTTTTTTATTTGCTATAGTAACCACCAGAATAATAATGAACAAATATGGATATATATATATATATATATATATATATATATATATATATATATATATATAATTTCTTAAGCATTTTAATTTTGTGCAGGGTCTCACTACTCAGCTCCAACTCACAACGATCCTCCTGTTTTCAGCCCTCTCCCCCACAGGATGCCTGGGGGCTGGGCCGGCACAGCACGGTGCGAGGGATCCAACCGTGTGGCCCTTAGTCTGCTGAGCTGTCTCTCTGGCCCTTCATTTCTCAAGCTTTTATCACAAAGCACACAGTCACCAGATAACAACTTTCAGTGATAGGCAACCTTGTCCTTAAGCAATTTGCCCTACGCACTCAGGACAGCCAGTCCCAGAATGTGAAGCAGACCAAGGGAGTGAAAGAGAAGGAGAAAAACTGATGAGGTCGAACGAGGAGGAGCCTCCAGAGCCTCACGTGGGGATGTAAGAAAGCTGACTCAGGGGATCCTCCCTCCCTCGGGGACTGAAAGTCGGCTTCACTTGCAGGTATAGCTAACACTCCAACAGGAAAAAACTCAGAAATACTCTCACTCTCAGAAATACAGAAAAACGAAAACCTTAAAGTGCACAGAATTGGCTCCCTGGTGCAATTCTAGGTTTGCTTGCTTTTTCCAGACCCTCATGGAAGTGGAACTGGACAGCAGGCGCTCCGTGTCCAGCTTCTGTTGCAGGGCAGGACGTTTTGAGGGCCAGCGCCACCTCGCTTTATTCATGAAGCTGATAATTTGTGTCTTGCTGCTCTACTTCGATTTGTTTCAGGAGTCTACAAAGACATTGCTTCTTTCACTGATTTACTTTCTGTTTTGCCTCAGTTACTTCCTTTCTTCCTTCCTTCCTTCCTTTTTTTTCAGAACTCAGGCCCTTGTGCTTGCCAGACAAGCGCTTACTCTACTAAGCTATCTCCCGAGCTTACGGCTCCAGGCTCTTAAAAGTAGGTGTCAGATCACTGATGTGAATTTTTTTTCTGTTCTAGTAGGAGCATATAAAGCCTTCAGTTTCTCTCTTTCGCTGCATCTTTGATTCCATGTTGTAATTTTGATTTGTGAACTTTTCATGTTAATTTAGCCTAAAATATATCTCATATTTCTTATTAATGTTCAAAGCTCACACCTTTTTGCATCACTTTACTTTAAGCTCTATGTTTATATTAAGAAGAGATTTTTTATACATAATCTTTTTCTTCATTAGAATGTTTATTTGAAACTAATACATAACATAATTATTCAGTTAAGTTTAAATCCTTTTTATTTTTCACTTTTTTCATTTCTTGATTTGTTTTATATTTAAATTTTATTCCAATTTTATCTACTATTGGATTTTCAACTACACATTTTTATTTAACTTGTTAGGTGTTATCTATATATTTTACACTGTGTATCTTTAAATTGTCACAGTGAGGAATATTTTAAATTCCATTTTAGAGTTATAATCAGAGCTTCAGAAGGCTTTGTACACTTCCTCAAGTTTGTATGTCTTGTAAGAGGTAAGGAAAATGCTGAAAGAAAGCTGAGGAATTTATTCTAGATAAGACAGCTTATGTGCTACAGACTAGCAAAAAAATATTATAAAAATAAAACTACATGGAAAACACTTTAGAGAATCAAAACCTTGGGTCTCATTTTATTGAAAAGTTTTTGCACATCAAAAAAAAAAACACCAAAAGAGTAAAAAGAAAACCCAGAAAATGCAAAAAAAAGAATTAGCCAAATGTCCCTCAGAAAGAGAACTTCTATCTACAATACTTAAAGAATTTTTTTAAAATCAGGACCCCAAAACTCAAAGACCCAATAAAAAAATGGGCATCTGAGATGAATACACATTTCTCAGATGAAGAAATACAAATGACAAATAAATATCTGAAAGAATGTTTAACATTGTTGGTCTTTTGAGAAATGCAAATGAAAACAACACTGAGATTCTTTCTTACTCCAGAAAGGATGGCTATCGTTAAGAAAACAACCAATAGCAAATGTTGGCAAGGCTATGTGGAAAAGGAGCCTGCCTTCACTGTTAGTGGGAGTGTAGACTGGTATATTTACTGTAGAAATCAGTGTGGAGATTCCTCAAAAAAAAAAAAAAGGTAGGGTTAGAGATTTCATTTGATCCAGTTATGCCCCTCCTAAATATTTTCTCCCAAAATTTAAATCATATCATAGGGATATATGTGCACCCATGTTTTCAGTAGCACGATTTGTCATAGATAAATCTTGTAAATAACACAAATGCCCATCAGCTGAGGAACAGATAAAAACAGATGTATTTTTTATACAATGGATTACTCCACAGCTATAAAGATAAACTTGAGGATTTTATAGGTAAATGGATGCAACAAGAGACCATACTCATTAATGAAATGAATCAGACCCACATGTGTAAACACTATATCGTCTCTTTAGTAAAAAACTAAAAAAGTAAATAAAGCACAAAGGTACAATAGATATTTTGAAAAAGAAAGTAGCTGGTAGGGAAAGGAGAAAAGAAAATAGAAAGGTAAAAAATATATATGATATCTAAGATAATTGTACTGTTAATTTCTACTGTTCATTGTAAGGATTAGTTAAGGCTCAGCTTTCTCTAAATGTATGCAGTGTGGGGTCTATAGGGTCTCACTACACAGATCAGACTCAGTGATCGTCCTATTTTCAACCTCCCAAGCACTGAGATTACAGGTGTGCAACACCATGCCCAGTCTCGTCACTGTCTCATCGCGCCCTGGGGGTGGGGCCGTCACAGCATACTGGGGATTAAACCTGCTCCCTCCCTACGCTATGCCTAAATAGACACTTGAGTCTGCTAAGCTGTCTCACCGGCCAATGCTTAACTTTTGACCAATGTTACATGCTACTATCTGATCAGATGAACAACTATTTCATATTGAAAATAACAATGTGCGATATAACAACCATGGCTGACTTCTCATCACCTTGTTTTGAAATTCTGTATTTTTATTGTTTTTTCTTTGTTTTTTATTAATTTTATAGAGAAACAAATAGTAAGTTTCAAAACCGATTATAGAACAGTTACAATAATTAGTACATTGCCTATCATCTTAAATTAATGTTTTTCCTGTTTTTATTCGCTTTAAAATGAAAAATATATTCAAATAAACAGCATATCTTTCTAATTATATGAGTGGAGAATAAAATAATTTACAATAAAAAGATCAATTCCAGGAAAGTTGTCAAAGGTGAACAAAGAATAAATAGTTGCATTAAATACTTTCGATCTATTTCCACAAGTGTTGTTGCCCATGGAAAATAGCAAAGGTTAATTTAATTTCTATGGCCAAATGTTCTAATACGACATAATTTTAGAAATTACGTACATACAAACACCTATATGTGCATATGTATCCATAAATATTTGTACATCATAGTCTTCTTACGATTCTTCTTCTTTATAAATTACCAGCATGGTGACATAGTCAAATACTTGACTACACTAAAGTTCTTCAGTGCACTATTCTCATTCCTAATATGATAAATGTTTAGCCCACACAAGATGTTATAATCAGAAAGTAAGAATTAATATAACGAAGCACTTGTATTTTTTTTCTATTCAAACTGTATTTGAGTTCACACATTTTTATAATTCTTAAAAATAACATGGAAAAGGACAGCTGTAGCATGAACAGAGAAGCAGGGGCTCACCACCTACATAGGAAATATTTTTAGCACCTCATTTATCTTATGTAGAAATGGGAGGCATGTTGCAGGAAAAGGAAATAGATGGAAAGAAACGTCCGCTAGCTATGTCAGGCCCCGTTCCCTCCTGCGGTCTGGCCTGCCTGCATGACCGATCTGCCTGCACGACTGATCTGCCCGCAGTGCTTGCAGGGCGCCCGCTCTCCCCTGACTGAGCCTGTGAGCCACATCACCTTCACCCGCAGGGGAAGCTTTCTGCCTACGTGCTCGCCCCCTGCACAAATTGCAAGCTCCCTGCACGATGCCAGGACTGCATGGTCTGGTTCTCAGCTTCCTTTCCAGACTCGGCTTTTCCTCCTCTCTAATGCATTGAAATATGGTTCATGTAAAGCTGATGATTTTTGCCATTCTAAAAGTGTGCATTCTGTATTCCTGAAGCCTAGACTTCTCTTTTAAATATATTGATACATACTTCCAGTTCGTGCAGTTCACAGTCGTCTTGAGGAGGGGGCACACGCACGCACCGCAGCTGGCGTCTTCTCTTTATCCTCCCCTCCCGCCCTGCTCTGCTAGCTCCCCTGTCCCATTTTTCATTCTTGTTCATATTACTAATCTTAAGTCCTGGCATGTAAGGCTTACATGCAGCGAGGTCATTTTCCCTGCATCTGGCATGTCTTTATTTGGCTTACCTTGCCTCCCTTGTTCCTTCACCCTTACTTCCTTGGACCACTTCCGTGTTCTAAGTCATCGTGCCCTCACCCTCCTTTTCCATCATTTATCATTCTTTGCTTGTTCTTTGTCTCACTTAAATGTGAGATGCAGTAAAGCACTCAAACTTCTGAGTCTGGTTTATTTCACTCAGCATTAAATTTTCCAGGGTCCCTCATTTTCCCACAAATGTGTCAAATCCGTTATTCTTCATAACTGAGTAGTATTCCATTGTGTATAGATGCCACATTGTTTTTCCTTCCTACTTTTAGTGAGGCATGCCTGGCAAATAAGATCGTATACATTTAAGGTGCGTGATGTGATGTTTTGATTTACAAATACAATGTGAAATAATTGCTACAAACTGATCAATGAATACAAAACTTCACATATCTAGGACTTTTTCTGTCCATGGTGAGAACATTTATGATTGAGTCCTACCAAACTACACATACAGATCTATGTTATTATCTTCAGTCGTGTCTCTGTAAGAAGATGTGTAGACCTTACTTGCCTCTTATGGCTGAACTTTATTTATCTCTTCTAACCAAAATTTTTATCTTCATTTTTGCCCCAAGCCCAGCAAACCTCTACTTTCTTCTCTGCTTTTCTTGGGCAACATTTTTACATCCCAGATGGAAGTGATGCCACGCAGTATTTGTCCTCTAACATCTGCCTGATAAGTGTAATATTGTAAATGACATTCCTTTTTGAAGGTTGTGTGTGTATGTGTGTGTGTGTGTGTTTCACATTTCTTTACCCGTTCTTTATCCGTCACCTAACACTTGAGTTTTGCCATTGTGAATAATGCTGCAGTTAGCATATAGGAGTCAATAATTCTTCACACACTTAAGGCCAGCCAAATAGCTCAGTGGATTAAAGCTCCTGCAGGCAGAGTCCAGGGTTCGATCCCCTGCCGTTCCCATCCTGTTCCAGCCCCTGGGGCATGCTGAGACAGTAATTAAGACTGGGCATGGTGGCACACACCTGAAATCCCAGCTCTTGGGAGGGTGTAAGACAAGTGGATCACTACCAGTCCATCCGATCTAGTAGTGAGACCCTGAACACCCAAAAATCCTTCTCTAAAAATAAAATTAAAAAAAAATTCTTCACATACTTGTTTTCCTGCTACTTGAAGATATGCCCAGTACTGGGATTGCTGCATCATGCAGTCCTTCTATTTTTAGTTTTTGAGAAGCCTCCCCACTGTTCTAGAAAATTTTATTGCCCAAAAAAGAGCTCATGATTTTTCCCCTGATTAAGGTCATTTTTGTATTTTATAAGTTTACAGTACAATTTCATTCTTTTATAAGTAAATATTCAACTTCCCTACTGCCATTTATTGAAGAGAATATCCTTTCTCTATTTTATGTTTTTGACAAACTTGTCAAATGTATGTTGATCTTACATACGTGGATTTAACTCTGGGCTCTCTCTTGTGTTCTATTAAATTTTTTGGTACTGGGAATCAAACTCAAAATCAAACTTTTTTTTTTCCTTTGCATTGATTTAGCTATTTGGAATCTTTTGTGGACCCATGCAAATTCTAAGAGTTTCTTTCTATTTTTATAAAAATGTGATTGTAATTTTGCTTTCTTTTCTGTATTTTAGGGAAGGATCTACAGGGTGTTCAGGGTCTCACTGCTAGATTGGACCCATAGTGATGATTCTTCTGTTTACAGCCTTCCATTTGTTGGGATTATAGGACCCACCCAGTCTCAATTGCCTTCTCAGCGCATCCCAGGGGTGGGGCAGGCACAGCAGATCCGGGATTGAACCAATGGGGATTGAACCAATGGGGATTGAACCAACTGAGCTATTTGGCCGGCCCTTGTGATTTTAATTTTTATAGATATTATATACATCATTCTAGGTAGTAAGGGCATGATAACCATATTAATTCTTCCAATTTCTGAACCCAGGATGCTTCTATTTATTTTTACATTAATCAGCTTCTTTCATTATTGTTTTACAATTTTAAGTGTGCAGAATGTTAAGGTTCATAATCTCTAGAATGTCCCTCTAGGTGTCCCTCTAGAGTTTCATGGGCTCCTGGGTGGGGCTGAAGGAAGGTGATTAAATCAAGCCTGCGCAGTAGCTGGCTCTGAGTTAGGAGCTGTGTGACCCAGAGGAGTGTATTTCCTCGCCAGTCCTCCTTTCTTGCTCTGCTGTCTGAGCGCTGCTTCCTGACCAGCATTTTCATGCCCTGGCTCTTCTATCCCTCTCTTTCTCCATTTAAGACTGCTTAAAGACACTTCTGAGCTATGAGAAATTCATGAAAATAAGTTTCTCCACCTTTGAATTGCAGGTGTCAGGTATTTTGGTTCACAAGTCTTTTGTGTCCTTGGTTCATAGTCAGTCCTTTATTCTTTGTGGTACTGTGGATTGAACAATGTGCCTCCCGCGCCTGGGCGCTCCTGCGCTAGTGTTCTGTGCGCTCTCACGTTTCCTTTATTTTAGCTCTGCAGCTCGTTTGTTTTCTGCTACGTGAACCAGATTAATGCACCGTTTTGTTGACAGTGTATCATGGATCACATTGTCATTATTCACTTTTTAAATTTTCTTTTTCCTTTTTTATTCTCATCTGTTTTTGCTATAACTGTCAGCATATATCAAATATACTATGTAATGGTTTTATTATAATATTTCCATATATGAATACAATTCGCTTTAATGTAATCCATCCTCCCTGTTATGATTTCCTCCAGCCCAGTCCCCTGCTCCTTCCAGCATGACACTTTTTTTTTTCTAAACATTATGCATAAGAGAAAATATGTGCTACTAGCCTTTCTGCATCCGCCTTATACCCTGACCTATATATATATTCTTTGCTTATCTGTTGGTGAGGACCAATAGTACCACCAAATCTTGGCTATTTCAAATAGTGCCACCATCAGCATGGATATGCAGGCATCACTGTGACAGGCTAACTTGGATGTCTTTGGGGTATACCTAAAAATGGTGTACTAAAATAATATGGTAATTCTGCCTCTAGAAGTATTCGTAGTGGCTGTGCTAATTTACAGTCCCACCAGCACTGTGCAAGGGTTCCTCTTTGCTGCGATGTATTTATATTGTTCTGTTTTATTTCCTGACAACAGGCATTATGACTGGGGTGGGATGAAATCACCACGTAATTCTTGTTTGCATTTCACTAATGGCTAACAATGTTGAGCACGCTCCCTTCACCCACCTCAGAGTAGCAGCTGCTCCTTGGAGGTCTTCCAGGAGGTCTCAATGTTTTGTCTCTTTTGGCTGCTTAGCTCATAAACTCTACACATACTTAATCAGTCTTTATGTTAAATTTTCTTTATTCAAACACCTGTGATGATTAGACTTCATTGTCCAGTTGACTGGCATGGAAGCCACGTAGGGATCCGTAAGTACTCTCGTGAGTATCACTGGGCTAGTCGTGGAGCATGGTCTTGGCTGTCCTACGCAGTCCCTTGCAGCAGTCACTTCCCAGTTCTGCTTCTGGCCGCCATGAATGAGCAGCTTTGTTCTGCCACGCCTTCAACCATGTCCTTGGCTCCAGCTTATCCCGGGCTGAGTCTTCTAAACAGGCCAGCCAGATAATCTCTAAATTCTGAATGGAAGGTATTTACCCTCAGCAATGGAAAAGCTAATGCAGTACCTAACGAGGTTTCTGTCTCCTGACTGGACCTTAATTGATATTCATGGGAAACGTATCAAATGCATTTTGCTTGCACAAAATGAAGAGTCCAAGAGTTAAAAAAGTTATTTTACCCAGAATGAATTTAAAAAATTGAGATTCAGTGTTGTCAACTAAAATTTTAAATCTCTCTGCTGAAAAGTATTTTTTTGGCCACTGAAGATTCCAAGTTTAAAGCATAAATCCAGTTATATGATTTTGAGGTACAAGCTCAAGGCAATCTTATAGAAGCAGTGTGATCATACATTAAATGCTGACAGGGCTTTCCCAGAAGTTCTGCTCCAGGCTATTTGTGGAGTCTGAGTCCTGGCATGAGGCAGGGGAAGAGTGAAAGGTAGACACACTGGGGAAATAGATTCATAAACCAAGTAAGAGAAATGCTTCTTTTTTCTTTTATGTTAACAAAACGATCATGCTTAATATATTTAAGTTATTTAATTACCAAGTGTTGAAAGTAAAATTTTTAAGAAATTAGACATTTTTTGATTTATCAAAGGACATTATCACATATATACTTCTGCAGGAATTTGTTTTATAAATTCTGTGACAAAACTACCTCAAAATTCAAATAAACGTATTTTTTGTTATAAAATATGTAAGGCTCAATGAAAATAGGCTATATGTTAATCTGTTGAGAGGGAGTCTATTTCTCTGGGGAGGTGTGCTTTCATGCATTAATATCTTAGGTCTATCTCAGCTTGATGATATTTATGTCTGGGTTATATAATGTAAGTTTATAGGCTTAATTTTTTAGTGCAAATTATTTTAAAAACATCTAGGTAACATTAATATTTAAAGAAATGCAATAAGCTCTTTCTAAATGATGATTCATTTTTTTGATTCATTTTTAATTAAATATTTTTAAAGTTATAGAAAATTAGAGTATAGTGTCCACTGAGAATTGACTGATTTATAAAATCTTAATAATTTTCTGTAGTAAATTCTAAAGTTTTAAAGTAAATAAGTAGTTATCAATTTAGTTGAAAAACCTTAGATGCCCCAGGATTCATTTCTAAATTTCACTCCCAAAGTAAAAGTTAGCTGATTTTGCTGTTTTTCTTTTTATATACAGTTTTATGCCATTGCTTCAGGTGTGCAGGTTAAAATGTATAAACATGTAAATCTTAAAAAGTTTCAAACATTTCTTATACTATATAATATATTAGCTATAATTCTGCAACATATTTTTACATACAATTAAATTCCTGGGATATATCTATGGCAACATATGGTACCTCTGCTTTTTCCATTCTAAGTGACTTCAAGCATTTCAAGATGAATGTAACCCAATTTCTTTATCCATTCTCTGAATGGATGCTAAAGTCATTTCTAATGTTTTAGAAGCAGGTGATACTTCAGTAAATGTTGTTCATATCTCCTGATCCAATATAAATTCAGATTCTGTTGGGAACACAGGCAGGAGTGGGGTTGCTTGGATGGAATGTTGTGTACATCTTGAACCACAAGAGCTTTGTTTACGCTTAGAGGAGCCTGGTGCCAATTGGTGTTCCCTCCTGAGGAATGGAAGCACTCTTCTTCCACCATCACATTTACTTCTTCACTATGTCTACATGGTGGGTATTTAATGATGATGTATTTAATTTAATGGTATTTAATGTTTTGTTTTGCAAGTCTTGTATTACTAGTTACACTGAACTTCTTGCTAGATACAAGAAGTATCTTATTTGCACTTTATGTTAGAAACCAAACTTGAAGCTGAACCAAAACTACAAATTGAACAAAACTCTATGTTATAAAAATGAGTTATTTCCTTCCTGTGAGTTACCTTTAAAATACTAGCTATTTCCTCCATATATATTTATACATGTAATAGTATATAGTGTGCACACTTTAAAAATCTTCTCTCATCCCCAATTATGTGTCATCCATATTTATTGTATAGTCAGCTGAACTGAACAGTTTTATTTTAAGGTGATCAAATCTAACAAAGTTTTTTTTTCCTTGACTTTTCTATCTTTTTTAAAAATTGATTTTATGGAGAAAGAAATAGCAATGAGAGGGGCCAGGGAGATGGCTCAGTGGAATAAGCACTTCCCTGGCAAGCGCAAGGGCTTGAGTTCAATCCCTGGTTCTGCCAAAAAAAAAAAAAAGAAAGAAAGAAAGAAAGAAAGAAATAGCAATGAGAAAGTTTCAAACAGATTAAGAGGACAGTTACAAAAATGAATACATTGCATATTCTTGTCTTCATAGTAGTTATTCATAGTGTAAGACGTAGACATGATATCTGGTCTAAACACTATTGAGTTCTCCATCATGTTCAATATAAACTTGCTTTTTGTTCTGATGACATATATTTGGCACCACTTTCTTCTACATTTGAATACTTTAATTTTGGTTTTATGTATATCTGACATTCATTTGCATATAGTATGAATAAAAGTAGAACTTTGTTTATATCAATTTTCAGCACATTGCATTGACTGTTCAATGCAAATTTTCATATGGTTATAGTCAGATGCATCTGTGTATCTAAATATTTTTGCTACACTTTATCTAAATCAAAATATGAAGAAATGATACAAATATATTGTTCACTTGAGTATCTTTATGAATATTTGTCAAAAGCTAGAGGAATATGCTTCTATGTGTGTGTGCAGCTTACAAATATCACTAGACAAATGAAGACTTTTAAAAATTCTTTGCTTACTGACACAAAAAAACTATACATATTGAAGAGATGTAATGTGGTAACAGTCAACGTATAGAATGACCAAATCAGATTAATTAGGATTCTCGTGACCTTAAATATTGATAATTTCCTTGTGTAGGTAAACTTCAAGCTTCTTTCACTGAGTACCTTGAAAAATATGAAAAATTGTTATGAACTATAGACTTTTAGTGCCTGCTGTTCTGCAGGATATTAAAATTTATACCACCTGCATAACTGTATTCTGTACCAATTATTTAGCCTGTATCTTATCTCCTACCTGCCTTTACTAACTTTAGTGACTAATATTCTATTTCCTTCTCTAAGATCAAAACTTCAGCTTTCACATACAAAAATATTCAGCATTTATCTTTCTGCATAGGGGTATTTTTATGAGATAAATTGATTCTTGTTATGTTCCACTATTAAATTCTATATGTAGCTTGCCCTTCTTATCTTTCAGTGTGTATGTTTCTTGCTCCAACTTCTAGTTTGATTTATAACATAAAGAGCAAAAATTTGGCTTAGAAATGATGAAGAGATCCTGAAATTAGCATTTCACAGAGACGCAGGTGTTTCAACTGAGTCTTAATGAATGGTTGCCCCAGTGAAAGCCAGCATCCTAACCAGAAAAGTATCCACATCAGAGAGGCTGACCCCTGCAAAGACGTGGAGGGTGGATGGTATATATGACGTGGGTATTATATTTGTTTTTATATGCATGGACCAGCCGGATACCCGACGTGCATGCAATGATTATCATTATTGAACTATTTTTCTAAAAGCTCACAAAGGCTGCTTCTTTAATAAAATTATCAAAATCTTTGGGCTGGAGAGATAAGCTCAGTGGTCTAAAAGCTTGCCTGGCAAGTAGCCAGGTCCCATCCCCGGTCCCACATGCGGGGCTGGCCCTGTGCTGTGCCCACCAAGCTGAACACTGAAATCAGGCATGGTGGCACAAACCTGTAATTCCAGAGCTGGGGTGGCTGAGACAGGAGGATCAATATGAATCTTAACTGCACAGCGAGACCCTGTACCAAATACATAAATTTTAAAAAATCTTTAGTGCTCCATATCACTCATAGAAGTTTGGCAGGTCCTGAGCTGTTCATTTTTATTACCCTTTCAAAAATGAACATGTTAGGTGTCATAATTACCACAGTAAATACATAAAGCTAATAAGCCATACAATGTAATAAGAAACTCCACGAAAAAATCAGTAAGTGTGTACCTTTTCCTCTCCCACTTAAGTTAGCAGCCAAAGTAATTTACCATCATCTGTTCCAGAACATTTAGCAATAGCAGTTCTCCTAACTGAAGAGACTCTGGTAAGCAAAGAGGGAATAAAGACAAATTGCATCACTGAGCATTATGCTGCAGTCATATTTGCATGTGTAAAGACAGAATTTGAAATGAGTTTTACACATGCTTGGTGCCAGTTGTAACACTGGGAGGTGTCTGTGGCGACTATTTTGTAAGGGAGTGATAGTCCAGATCAAGGGCTACTTGCAGGGCACTGATTCATGTAATTGAGACGTACATCTTGAGCTAGGAACCAGCTTCCCAATTCTTCACAAAGGGGCCAGGCAAATAATTTCTAAACAAACAAACCAAAACAAACTTTGTGTGTGTATTACATAAGTAGTGTCCTAAGTGACTAGCTGTAGAATATGTCGACCTTGGCAATTCACTTTGTGATGAAATGCTTAAATAAATGTAACATTTGAAAATCATAAGGTACTTGTAAAAAATAGTTTTAAAGTTTAAAGGTTTTTGTTTTTTCCTTAGATTAGCAGAACAAGTGTTGTGGATGGGTTACGTTGGATAAATGTGAAGTTGTTTTGACCAAAGATGATGCAAGCTAGTTAATGTCTTCATTCACAGTACAACTAATTACAGAAAGTCTTGCATGCATTTGCAAACACCATGAAAATAAAATTAGGTACAGTAGAATGGTAAAAAGTACAAGATGAAAGAAAACATTATCCATAAAAATTTGGATTATTAAACAGGAAATCAGAAATGGGAAAAGACTTTTTTATTTTAAATAGAAATTTGGGTTGTTTTAGCTGTTTTATGGTTTCTCCACACTTGTGTGATTAAAAAAACCTAATATGTAAACTAGTACATATCCAGTATGAAAATCAGTGTGTAGATAACTCAAAAAAAGTAACAATAGAAGTTCCATTTGACTTAGCTATTATCCATCTCGTTATCTTCCTAAAAAGTTGCGAGATCGTGGTGAAGTGCTATCTGCATACTCACGTTTACAGCACCACTACTTATAATAGTTAAGTCTTGTAAGATGCCTACGTAGATATTAATGGACAAGAAAATGTTGTGCTTATATACAGTGGATTGTGATTCTGCCAGAGGAAAGAAAAATTTGAGTCATTAGTAGGATAATGGATGTACCTAAAGACCATAACATTAGCCGAAGTAAATCAGACACATAAAGTTAAATATCACATGGTTTCTTTTATATGAAAAGCTCAAATTATAAATAATGAACAAAATAAAAGATGATGGGAGCTAGATCTTTTCCATATGCAAAGTGGATCAAGAGGTGGAGAAAAGAGGAGAGAGTGGGGAAAAGGGGAACACAAAAGAACTGAGATGTGCGATGCTCATGTACCACTTCCTCACGGGGTAAAATCACTGTGTAATTAAAATCTTTACTAACAAAAACACTGGGAAAAAAATCTTAGTACTTTGAAAGAGTTTTCCCAGTTCTCCATGTGTTATCAAAATCATGCACACTTTTCTTTTCCATATGTAAAACAGCATTAGATCAAAATAAACTTTGATTCTTTAACAGGGAAATTGCTTAAATTTAATATTAAAAGTGAAAATTAGTTACTTTACCCTATTTTAAAGATACTTTGAATATATCTTTAAAATAAATTTTTTTCATGATGTCAATCTACTTTTCTAATTCACTTTTGTTATATTCAGTTATTTGTACTGTATTTAGAAATATTTAAACTACTTAAAGCATTGAGACAATATGACAGCTTAGGATAAGTAAACATCTCAGGAAAATACAATTAATGTTAATATCCAAGTATTAAAAGTTTATGGGTTACTTTTATTTATAGTTTTGAAGTCTAAGGAAATAGTCAAGTTAAAGAAAATTAATATCAAGAGTCAGTTTGGGAGATATAAAAGATACCTGGCAGTACATTGAGCTCCATAGAGACAGCGCCGGGGCAAGTGAGAGCCATGCAGGCACTGAGTGACTCTGCGCCTAACTGAGAAAAGCAAGTGAATGTGGGCGAAGGAGATCCTCGGAAGCCGAGAGGCAAGATGTCATCGCATGCATTCTTCGTGCAAACTTGCTGGGAGGAGCACAAGAAGAAGGACCCAGAGGCTTCCGTTAACTTCTCAGAGTTTTCTAAGAAGTGCTCAGAGAGGGAGAAGACCATGACTGCTAAAGAGAAAGGAAAATTGGAAGATACGGCAAAAGCAGACAAGGCTCATTATGAAAGAGAAATGAAAACTTATATTCCCACTAACAGAAAAACAGAAAAGAAGTTCAAGGATCCCAATGCGCCCAAGAGGCCTTCTTCAGCTTTCTTCTTGTTCTGTTCTGAACATCACCCAAAAGTCAAAGGAGAACATTCTGGCCTCTCCATTGGTGATGTTGCAAAGAAACTTGGGGAAATGTGGAGCAGTA